>CM053784.1:626452868-626772868 GCA_028749045.1 Cupressus sempervirens
TCTATGCATTTAATTTTTAGATCTACATTTTTTTCATCTGCATCTCTATAATTTTTTTTGGATCTACATTTTTTTTTCGAAAAATTGGCCATCAAGCCTATAGGAGAGAATTTTTGCAGGTGAAGATTGAGCTTGCTGGTGCAAATTAGATATTTGCATCACATTTAGAAGGTCAAAAAACCCCCAAATCAAATTTTGTTTCATCTAAATTGGACATCTAAGGCAAAATCTAGAGCCATTTGATTTTTGGAGGTGCGACGATGGTGATTCAAGAAAAATAATAGTAGAGGTGATTTTTAAACAACGATATCTCCCTCATACAAACTCCTTTTTGCAAGCATTTTTTTTTGTTTTGGGGTAGAATTTCATGATCTACACACTGGTATAGATGGTTTGAGATCTCTATTCCTGAATTTTTTTGTAACTCATAAATCTGAATTTTTGCCACTTCAAATGCTTAGTACGGCCTCATCTGGACACATAAGGTTCTATTTTTTTTGGTCTACTTTCAAGATTTGTAATCATATTATAGGTTTTGTGGATAGAAATTTTACTTTTAGAAATAGGCCTTGAATTGGCAAGTGGCTACCAAGTGCCTAAATCATTCATTGGGGGGATTTCTTTATTTTTTGGGGGTTACATTGATTAGTCCATCATGGAAGAGGAAGATATAACCATCTTGACACCAGAAAACTATCAGGAATGGAATCAATTGGTTATCTCATATCTTAGTCAGCATAATGCACTACCATATGTGAGAGGGCTTTTATATGATGAGGATACATGTTCCATCCTTTGTTGTGCACACTTTCTATTTATGGATATGGAGGTTATGGATTCACTTGATGACTTGAAGTCAAAAGATTTATATGATATTTGGATCTATCTTTGGGAGCTTTATGGAGATCCAAAAATTCTGCCATTCCCAAAAGATCTTTTACCTCCAGTTGTAGTTGTATCCTCCCCAGATGAGATTAAACCTCCAAATGCTCCTGTTGCTACTACTAATCCTATTCTAGCCATAGATGATTTGGATTTAATGTAGTAGGATTTTTTATGTCTTCCTACTTTACCTTCATGCGATGACTTCCTTCCTACCATTGTAGGCATGTTCATGGAGTCTCACATTGAAAATGTGGGAGACATTGTAGATGATATTTGTCTTTTCTTTGAGGCAAATTCTTTATCCATTGTTGTAGTGACAGATTCATGTACTTAAGCATTATAGGGTACACTTTGTCTTCCAGTTCTAGCTTCAGGTGATGACCTCTTGACTGACATTTTAGGTTTGTTCATGGAGTCACACATAGCCCATGTGGGAGACTTCTTTGATGATATATCACTTCTCTTTGATGCAGGCTATCCTTCTATAGTTGTTGCGAGGGCTCACTTTAACCCTCATGTCCATTCTCTACATGATAAATCTTTACAGGGTGATGTGATTATGGATCCTTATATACAATAGTTGTTAGAGGTCTCTCTATCATTTGAGGAGACTATTGGTTCTTTGAAATAGGTTCTATAGCAATCATTGCTAGATCTACACTTCTTCTTAGCATTTTTAGAAGGAGCCACCATCAGTATCGACACAAGGACACTTGAACAAATTTTAGAGACACCTTTCATTATTAAGATTCTTTCCACATATAGTGGAAGCATCTCACTAGTGCCTATGCCATTATTTCTTCCAAAGGGGAGGAACATTATTCAATGGCCATGGATCAACTTCTACATTGGAGCATTTCTCACTAGTCAACATCTTACATTTTTTGGGGGGGGCGGGGAGAGTACCTTGTCTCCTTCTTCTTCTCTTTTATGGGGAGGACTTTTTCCTCTTATGAGGTCTTGTTCTTCTCATTCTTCACTATTGTATATACTGGATGTATGTTGTAATGGTGGGGTCTTGATTGCCCCATCCATCCATGCACCCCTTTTCATCTCTATTTTTGGGGGAGGGTTTTTCCCATGAGGTTTTCCCTTTTTCTCTACTTTATGAGAGATTGCATTTTCATTATGTACATGGGTACCTAACATGGCCTTGTAGCCAGGACCCATTGTGAATTTTATCCTATTTTTTGTAAGCTTAAGGGAATTCCCCTAAGTTGCACTTAATGGGCGGTCTTGGTGTAAATAATATTCATTATTTACACTTACTTAAGTTCACTTAGGTTAATGCATTATTTTAATATTTATTTATTAGTCACCTAGGAGTATGTGCACTCTTGTGAGTTGTCATGTTGACAACATAGGAGTTCGCACCTCTTTTATGCACATGGTGTCTACAACATCTCCACTTGAGATACACCTTTTCATTCTTATCCTCTCATCTAGAATTATGGATAAGATGTGTGCTTAGTTGTCATTCTTATCTTATCTTCTAGTTCTTTTTAGAGAAATTCTAGGTGCTTCTTGAGAGGCCTTTATATATAGGCACTCCTAGTGTGTATATTCATCACATACAATACAGAGCAATGTATGAGGACATACTCTAATATATTGATCATACTCCTTTTTGGTCTATAGTTGTGCTTGTGTTCGAGTTCTTTGATCTTGGGTGAATTTTCCCTAAGACAAATTATTATAGTTATAACCATGAGCCCTCATCTTGTGCATGATCATTTGATGGTCTTTGCCTATAATTCTTGATTATGCTATGGTTAGTTGGAAATGGACTTGTATGTTTAATCATGCTAGGAACTTGTTCTTTGGGGCTTGAAAGGAACATCTCTTCTTGTCTATTCCCATGATTCGTGTGATTTTTAGTTGTAAGTTATGGTTTAGTGCTTAAGGATCTTTGGAAGTGGTTGTAAGACTTCTGTTGGTCAAAGTGGAGATGTGAGTTTAGCCATGCTCCCTATTTTATTATCTTGTATAGATGTTTCATTCTTGCACTTGGTTACTTTATGTTTTTGTTAAGTAACTTATCTTAAGAAAAAAAATTAGTACATTTTTTATCCTTGTGTTCCATGGATCTCTGAGTGGAGCATTATAGGATACAAAGATGTGGTAGAAAAAGACATGCCAGATTCCTTACCCCCAAGTAGAGATACTATCCATCAACTAAATCTGATTCCAAAAGCTAACCTTCCAAATCAAGCTCATAGAAAATGAACCCTCAACAAAATGAGAAGATACCCAAATGAATCCAATAGTTTTTTCATAAAGGATTGGTGAGAAGAGAGTCTTAGTACTTGTGTAGTACACAGTTTCCTAGCCCCAAAGAATGATGGAAAGTGGAGGTTATGTACTAAATCTAATACCATCAATAGAATAACCATTGGATATAGGTTTCCTATCCCTAAAATAGAAGATTTGATGGATTATTTATAGGGGTCCACCTACTTTAAAGAAAATTATCTAAAAAGTGGATGCCATCATATAAGAATAAGAGAGGCAGGTGAGGGGAAAACCACTTTCAAAACAATTGAGGGACTATACAAGTGGATTTTTATGTTGTTTGGGCTATCTAATGCTTCTATCACCTTTATGAGGTTGATGGATAATTTTTTGCATGATTTCATTGGGATGCTTGTGGTAGTATACATAGATGACATCTTGGTATTTAATAAGAGTAAGGAGGAACATCTCAAACATTTAAAAATTTATCTTGAGAAAATTTCATGAGAGAAAATTGATGTTTAACCTTGAGAAATGTGAATTCATGAAGAAAGAATTGGTATACCTTGGATTTGTGATATCTAAAGGTGATTTGAATATGGATCCCTCTAAGGTTGGTTCTATCTTTCACTATCCTACACTAGGGATTATAGGAGAAGTTGAAATTCTCCATGGGTTAGCCATATTTTATAGAAAACCCATCAAGAATCTTAGTCACATCCTTGTGCTAAGTTTGGAAACCATTAAATGGGGAAGAAAGGTAAAATTGGCATCGACAAAAAGTAAGATCAAAGCTTTGAATTCTTGAAGCAAAAGTGGCCTAATACCCTATCCTAGTGTTACCTAATTTCAAGAAGGTCTTCACAATAGATTATGATGAAAAAAACATGCCTATAGGTGCAATTTTAAGCCAAGAAGGAAGGTCATTATTTTAGTGATAAAATGAGTGAGGCAAATAGGAATTGTGCTTCCTATTATCTTGAATTATATGCAATGGTTTAAGCCTTGAAAAAATGGAGTTAGTACTTACTACCTAAAGAATTTATTTTTTATATTTATAGTCATGAATTAAGTTTCTTGAATGCACATGACAAGTTGAGTCACCGATATATGAAGTGGGTGGAGAGTACATGCCTGCACATTCACCATCAAGCATAAAAAGGGACAAGGAAAGAAGGTTGTAGATGCATTGATACAAAGGGTATTTATTGTCCAATAAGTGAAATTGTAGAGATTAAGCATAGAAGCACTCATGAAAATGTATGAGGATGACCAAAACTTTAAAGAGGTAAACACATTGTAGATGCATTGATCAAAAGTGTATTGACTATCCAAGAATTGCAATTTCAAATCACGAGTACATAATCACTCAAGGGAATGAATGAGGATGACCAACACTTCAAAGAGGTATAAATAAAGTTGTAATAGCTTTGAAAACTCATTTCATTATGATTTTTTTGAATATGCCTCGTAAAATGGGTTGTTGTTTAAGGTTTGTCAACTTTGTATCACTAATATTTTAATAAGAGGAAACATAATCAGAGAAAATCATTGTGTTGGTTTAGGAGGTCATTTTGGATTGAATGAGACCTTAGATTTGGTCAAGGGGTTCTATTTTTGGTCCAAAATATATAATGGAATCATAAAATTTATGGAAGCTTGTACTATCTTCCAAAGAGATAAAGACACCTTAACAAATGCAAGGTTATATGAACCCTTACCTATTCTAAATTTGTTATGGGAGAGTCTAATTATGGATTTTGTCTTGGGATTTCTAAGGAAAATACAAGGATTCAATAGTGTGCTTATTGTAGTGGACTAATTTAGCAAGATAGCCTATTTTATACCATGAAAAACTTCCAATGATGAAATTTACATAGAATGGTTTGTTTCAAGGAAGTGAAGGATACATGGATTTCTATTAAATATTGTGTCAGATGGGGACTCTAAATTTGTTGGTCAAGTTTTGGAGGACCTTATGAATGAGGCTAGGCACAAAATTAACATTCAAATATGTTGTAGATGTAATGACGAGCAAGTGACTAAGAGGGGGGGTGGTGGGTGGGTTGGGGATGGGGAGTGAATTAGGAACCACTTAAAATTTTCATACTTAGAATACTTCTTCTTTTACTTCTTTAGATTATCCAATATACTTTCATGAATGAACATAAAGAAATAAAGAAATCATTACCATAACACTTTGACACAATATTTGGTAACCAAGAAACCCTCCAAGGATAAGGTAAAATTGAGGTGGGGATGACAACCACAATGCTTCACTACTGTAGTCATAAAGTTGGCCTATTAGGGCCATTTACTCTATTAGGAGTATGAATGACTATTATGTTCAACTTGTGAAAGGATTTTACAATATAATGAAGTATGTACTCTATTAGGAGATTTGAAAAAGGATATTTAGGTCCACCTAGTTAGAGGATTTAACTAATGCACTTGTTAGGATGAATCAACAAGTTGATCTTTGCTTTGTAACTTTGTTTGTTGAAATATATCCTTTGAATAATGTAATCACCTAACTATGATAGATATGTCTTTGCTTTTCCTTTTATACTACTTTGTATCTTGCTTACTCAATCTACTCCAAATTTCTTTCTTATCTTCACATGCTCATGTATTCCATATAGACAAACTAATTTTCCTTCCTTATATATCCATCAAACAATAACTTCATACCAAGTCAGCTCACACAAGAAATATCTTCATAATAACCAAATTATACCTTCAAGTAGGCCAAATGCTTATGCTTGGGCAATACTATGCATTTTGATGTTATGTTGATGCTTAGGAAAAATAGTGAACTCAAGTGATACTCTAGCACTCGGGTAACACTAGATGCTCAAGTAACATTTTGGCACTTGGGTGATACTAGAGCATACTAACTTGAATTGGTAGTCCAGTTCATACTAAGAATTATGAACTTGGTTCACACTAGAAACTTGGATCCATGCTGATAACACTAATAACTTGGTTTATACTATGAGCTTGGTTAACAAAGTATATCCTTGAACTGCTCGGGCTACTCTGAAACATGATGTCTGATGGAAAGCTCGGTTATAATATTAACCAACCTTCCTAAATAACTGAAGTGTTTTGTAAATAATTGACAACATGTCCTGCCATAGGGTCAATAGTCTTCTCCTTCGGCATTAGTGACAAAAACACTTACCTTGTGTAGTTCTATCAGCAATCCAAAACTTATTAATTAAAATTTTTCTATCAAACCCCTCCTTTCCATGTGCTCGATTAAGAAACTTGATTTGAACTAAAAACTATGGCTTAGTCACAACTGAATTAAGTTTTGGATTTTTCAAAATTGTTTTTGTTTATCTATACATCTAATCATCTACCTCATATATATATATATATATATATATATATATATATATATATATATATATATATATATATATATATATATATATATATATATATATATATATATATATATATATATATATATATATATATATATATATATATATATATATATATTCCCTCTTGTATATTATCTACTATATTTTCCCCCTTGTTTTTTTTACAAATGCCATAAACATATCTTTACAAGGTAATACCAAAATGAGTAAGGAATTCATTATGTACCTTCAAAATTAGAGACATAGTTTTATCCCAATTGTTTTGAAATACCTTCAAAATGTATAGTTCAATCTACAGGTTCAGCTAATAACTCTATCACGAGATTTGCAACTCAGAAGTTTTTATCATGAACTAGTGTCTTTGCATGTGCAAGATGTTTTTGATCACATCCATATGAGGAAGTATCATACTTTGAATTTCTTAAAATATTGCCTTAATTATGTCTTCCTCCCTTAGTAACTCTTCCTTTAAATTTGTCAAAAATTTGACTTTTACAAAATGATTGGAGATGGAACTCGAGTCAAGTGCTAAGTAACTAGCATTATTCTTCAAGTGTTCATCAATCTTAGTCAGTTTACCCTTTATTTCTTTGGTAAAAATTGAAATATCACATAGTTTTGTAAATAAGGAAACAACAATATTTACAACTCCCTCTAATGTACCAATGAGAGTGGATGATTCCACTCGACCAATGACAATTTTCATCGCTACATTCTCCAAAACTTTATTTTCAAATTCTTTTTTGCCCTTTGTATAAGTTTATCCTAGCCGTCTATATCCTTATTGAATTTATGTATAATATCAATCAATTGTTCAATAAAAGGGGCCTTATTATTTACCTCAATTTGCATTATATCCAAAGCTATGTCCTTGAGATCTTCAAGAACCTTTCCTCTATCCCTTTCAACTTTCAATTTCCTTTGTTGTGCTCTCTTCCTCCATAGTTCACTCAAAATATCCATTTATTCAAAAGAGATATTGGATGCCATAACACTTAGTGAATAAAGAGAAAAAAACAACAAATAACCTTTTTTTCAACTTTGCTTCCAACAACAATTCACTCTTAATCTCTTAGGGGCTTGAAAATGCTTTGCACAAACTAAATTTTGAATGCAAGTTGAAAGAATGAACCATTTTTCTTTTATGAAAAATATTTCAAATTTTAAGGCCTCATTAATGTTTCATACAATGGTAGGTGACACAACTCAGTAAGGTCTTTGAATCATTAGCTTGACATGAACTAATTATCAAACAACTTGGTTAGAACTAATTTCTAACTTTTCTTGGAGATAATGGACAACTTGGTTACAATTGGGTTGTAACTCAGTTAAAACATAGCTTCCTTGCTTGTACTAGTGCATATGAATATACAAACTTGGATTGAACTTTCTTGCATATCTGGAACTAATGTAGGATCTTCCTTGAATTCTCAGCTCCAGCCATCTCCTTATCTACTTAGTTGGATGTGGATACTTCACCCGATTCATCAGATAGGATGATAATAGCATCATTGTCTTTCCTTGTGTTTTCCTCTAATTTCCTTACCCATTCCTGAGTCATTTGAGTTTTGATCTCTTCAACCTCCATTTTTCCTTTGCTTTCCTCACCAGAATTTTCTATATCTCTATTCATATAGTTTCTTGCCAAATGACCTATCTTTTAACATACATAGCATCTTACATTAGTATTTCTTTTCCTAAAGTGAGTTCTTACACAACCTACTCCAATGTGACCATATTTTCCACAAAGATGACATCTTCCCCATATGTTGTAGTTGCAACCAATATATTCTGTTTGTGTGGTTGCATTGTGCTATTTTTTTGGATTCCATAGATTTGATTTGCACTCTATAGATTTGTGACCATGTTTGTGACATGTGAAAAAATTCCCTTCAAACTTTGATATGGTTATGAATTCATTATCCTTGTGTCCATATTTGTTGCAATTGTAACAATGAACTTTGAAATTGAGTTTCATAGTATTGCTCCAACAAACATTTGATGTATGACCTATTTTTCCATAATTGTTGCATGTAGGCCTTTTTTCTTCTATGCTCCTTGTTGGGATGATTCTCCTTGATTAGTGTACCCTAAGATAGTAGTGCCCTTAGGTCTATTTAGAGTTTTATTGATGTAGGAGCATCCTAGTTTTCCTTGTTATCATAATCATTTTTGTTCATTCTGCAAGTTGGTGCCTAGTAATTCCTTCATGTGCCTAGTTACTATAGTAATTCCTTCATGTGCCTAGCAATTCCTTCATGTGCCTAACAGTTCCTTCACGTGCCTAGAAATTCCTTCATGTTCCTAGTAATTCCTTCATGTGCTGAGTTACTGTAGCAATTCCTTCATGTGCCGAGCTACCCAGTGTATGCCGAGTGACTCTCCATGTGTTGAGTTACCTAGTGTATCTCGAGTGTCACAATTTGGACATGATTTTTGTGAGCTAACTTGTGAGATTTATTTTCATCCCAACATTTATGTTAAGATCTTTTCTTGGGATGTGTCTAGACTATTTTTGGGTCGACCTTCCTCTTATGTAATGTTCTAGAATAATCTATAAGTGATTTTGGCAAGTATATATAGAGTGTTGAGGCTTAGAGTTAGGCAAGTTTTTGGGAAGAGAATTAGAGAGAACTAAAAGTGTGAATTTGTTGTTGGATCTTGGAATGTGAATGTATTTGTATTTGTCCATAACCCAGAAGGCCTTACAAATAGGCATGTATGAAGATATTTTGATGAATCAATAAAATTATTTCACTCTTTTTCCTCCTTTAGTTGTTGTTCTTTGTGTTTGCTTCTATTGTGTTAATTCTTGTAGGGTGGTTTGGATAGTTGGGTGAGAATTTGGCCCTAGTTATTCATCCTTTGCCTACGTTATTTGGTATCAGAGTGTGAGGTTCATCCTTCTAGAGATTGGATACTATAGAACCCATATTTAAATTTGGTTGTAGGGTGGTAGGTCTATGGATTTGACCTATAACTTGCAGAGGCTTACGATCATGCAAGAACCTAATTTATAAAGATGGTTTATGGTAGAAGAAATGCCAATGATGCTATATTGGATCAATTGAGATAAATTGTAGCTAGATTAGATGCTGTGGAGATAGCCCAAAGGAGAGGAGCACATCTTTATGATGTAAGTGATGATGAAGCAACAACACCAAACCATAATCCAAAACCTGAAGAAGATCAAGATGAGGAAAGATTGTTGCAAGTATTATCTAGGGATAATTCAAAGCCTACTATAGAAGTTGTTCCTTATGATGGAAAATTAGATAACAATGTTTTTTTGGATTGGATATCTGATATGGAGAAGTTCTTTGCATATGAAAACACTCTTGATAATAGAAAGGTTGAAAGGTCATGCATCACTATGGTGGGAGCACTTGCAAACTGATAGACAAAGGAGAGGAAAGGAGAAGATTAAAACTTGGCCAAAGATGGTGAACAAGGTAAAGAACAAATTCCTCCTTGTAGACTACCAAGTTAGCTTGTTGAGAAAGATGCAAAATTTGAAACAAAAAGACATGATTGTGAAAGAATATACTGAGGAGTACTATAGATTGGACATTAGATCTAGTCATGTGGATGATGATGTTGAGAAAATTGCAAGGTACATTAATGGATTGAGATTTGGAATACAAGATGAAATAAGTTTTGTGAAGTTGGAAAGTGTAGAAGAAGCATATAAATATGCCTTGAAAGTTGAGGAGACCTTGACAAAGAAGCATGAACAAAGACAAAGAGGTAGAGATGGTAGAATCTAGAGAGGCAAAGGTAGATCTTATGGTGAAGGTGGCAGATCTAACAATTTTATGTAGGATAAAGGAAAATCTTAATGGAAGAATGATGAAAAAGACAAGACCAACCAGAAAAGTGGTAATCTTATCAAGGAGGCACTAATTATTATCAAGGAAGAGGTCATTCTTATTCTAGAGGTGGATTTCATGGTAATTGTTTTAGATATGGTAAAGAGGGACATAGATCTTTTGATTGTAGATCCTCTGAAAGTGGGCAAGGTAACATAAATGTTGTGATTCAAGGAGATGATGAGGGTTCACCAAGTGGACCTAAGGCTAGAGAAAATTTGATGGTGAGAAGAACCTTATGTAATAAAGGAAGTGATGAGGAACCTATTTTAAGGAGAAGTCTTTTCAAGACAAGATGTAAGATGGCTGAAAAATGCTACAAAGTGATTATTGATAGTGAAAGTTCTCCAAATTTGGCATTAGAGAAGTTGGTTACAAAGTTGCAATTGTAGAGGCTGAAGCATCCTAAACCCTATCATGTTTCATGGGTCAAAGATGAGCATAAGTATTGGTAAGTGAGCAATGCCTTGTGAAGTTCAAGATTGCACATTAGTTTGATGAAGTTTTGTGTGATATTATGCCTATGGATTGTTGTCATATTTTGTTAGGTAGACCTTGGCAATATGATAGATATGTTGTACATAATAGAAGATTGAATCAATATACTCTTTGGGTGAATAGGAAGAAGCAAATATTGTTGCCTTTGATTGAAAGTTTAGATGAGGTCAGTTGCACTGCAATAAAAGTTTGCATGGTTAATGGGAAAAAAATTGAAAAGGAAGTAAAAAAGAATCGAGTTTGTTTTGCTATAGTTCCTAGAGGACCAAGTGTTGGTAGTAATAACCTAGCAGTGAAAGTTAGTAATGAATGAGTGATAACAAATAGTGATAGCTGAGTACTAGTAGAAATTATAGAATTGCTAAATGATAATAAAGACATTATTGTTGATGATATTCCTAATGGTTTACCTCTAGTAAGAAGTATAAGTCATTGTATGATTCTTTCTAGAGCTAGTTTTCCAAACAAAACACCATATAGATCGACACCTACAGAGAATGAAAAACTTAATCAAAAAGTGCATGAGTTGTTGCAGAAAGGTTTGATCAGAGAAAGCTTGAGTCCATGTGTTGTACCTACTATATTAGCACCTAAAAAGAATGGAGAATGGAGAATGTGTATTGATTCTAGAGCTATTAAAAAGATCACAATGAAATATAGGTTTCATATGCCAAGGATGGATGACATAATGGATTATTTTAGTGGAGCAAAGTATTTTACCAAGATTGATTTGAAGAGTGGATATCATTAGATCAAAATCAGAGAAGTTGATGAATGGAAGACTGCTTGCAAGACAAAAGATGGTTTGTATGAATGGTTGGTTATGCCTTTTGGTTTGACTAATGCACCTAGTACATTCATGAGGTTGATGAATGAAGTTCTAAAAAGATTCTTGGATAAGTTTGTGACTATTTATTTGGATGATATTTTGATATTCAACAAGACTAAGGAAGAACATCTTGAGCATATTAGACAAGTATTACAGAGGTTGAAAGAGGAAAAGTTGTTGATTAATCTAAAAAAGTGTCCTTTCATGCAAGAGGAAATCATGTATTTAGGATTTTTGATTTCAGTTGATGGTTTGAAGATGGATCCTGAGAAGGTTAAAGTAATTTTGGAATGGCCTACACCTGAGAATGTGGGTGAGGTGAGATCATTTCATGGTTTGGCTAGTTTTTACAGAAAGTTTATAAAGAATTTTAATTATATTTGTAATGTTGACTGAGACAATGAGGGGAGATAAAAAAGACTTCAAGTGGACACATGGAGCTAATAAGAGTTTTGAGACTTTGAAACAAAAGGTTGCTAAATTACATGTATTGGCTTTACCTAAGTTCAACAAAGTATTTCAAGTTGAATGTGATGCAAGTGGTAATGCAATAGGAGCTATATTAAGTCAAGAAGGTAAATCCATTTCTTTCTTTAGTGAAAAGTTGAATGATGCTAAAAGGAAATATTCTATGTATGATCAAGAATTTTATGCTATTTTCCAAGCATTGAAGAAGTGGAGACATTATTTGATTCCTAAAGAGTTTGTACTATATATTGAACATAAAGCTTTATAATACTTGGGAAGTTAACATAAATTGAATCAAAAACATATGAAGTGGGTTGAGTACTTGTAGAGTTTTACAATTGTGATCAAGCATAAGAGTGGAGTTACTAATAGAGTTAGTGATGCATTGAGTAGAAAACATTCTTTGTTGACTAAAATGAAGGTTGAAGTTCTTGGTTTTGATGAAATGAAGGAGTTGTATGATGCTGATCCTAATTTTTCTGAAGCATGAAGAGAGTGCAGAGCACCAAATTTGACAGTTCACATAAGTAAATATAATGAGTATTTCATTCAAGAAGGTATGTTGTTCAAAGGTATTCAGTTGTGTATTCCTAGAAGCTCTATGAGGTTGAATATTATTAAGGAAAAGCATAGTGGTGGATTAGTTGGACATTTTGGAATTGATAAGATGTTGAGTTTGCTAAAAGAGAAGTATTATTGGCCACAAATGTATAAGGATGTTTAGAAATTTGTAAAGAGTTGTGGAGTTTGTCAAGTTGCAAAAGGGGTGAGTCAAAATACCAGTTTGTATACAACTATTACTGTTCCTGAGAAACTTTGGATTGACATCAGTATGGATTTTGTTCTTGGATTACCTAAGATAGTGAAAGGGTATGATTCCATATTTTTTGCAATTGGAAAATTTTCAAGATGGCTCATTTCATATCATGTAAGAAGACATCAAAAACTGAACATGTTGTTAAACTTTTCTTTAAAGAGATTGTGAGATTGCATGGATTACCAAGAAGTATTATTTTTGACAGAGATAGTAAGGTTGTTGGTTATTTTTGAAAGAATTTGTGGAAGAAGATGGGTACTAAGTTGAAGTTTAGTTCTACATTCCATCCATAGATAGATGGATAGACAAAGGTTGTGAATTGAAGCTTGGGTAATTTGCTAAGATGTTTAGTTGGGAATAAGCCAAGTAATTGAGAGATGGTATTAGCACAAGCTAAATTTTCATATAACAATTCTATGAATAGGAGTACAAGGAAGACACATTTTGAGATTGTTACTAGAATGCATCCTAGAGGTATATCAAATTTGAGAGATGTTGTTGGTGAAAAAAAAAGAAGTGCTACGGGAGAAGAATTTTCTGATTTTAAGGAGTCTTTGCATAAGGAAGTGAAGTTGATATTGCAACAAAGTAATTAGAAGTATAAGGAGAATGCTGATTAGTCTAGAAGACACCATGATTTTCAAGTTGGTGATGAGGTGATGGTTCATCTAAAGAAAGGAAGATACCTAGTTGAAACATACAATAAGTTGAAGATGAAATTTTTTGGACCTTGTAAGATCTTGCAGAAGTTTGACAGTGGTAACACTTATGAAGTTGAGTTACTTGATGACATGGATATATCTCCTATATTCAATATTGCTGATTTATATAAGTATCATGAGTCAGAGGATGAAGTTATTGTATTAGATGATTATCTTAAGAAGAAGATTGAAGAAGTTGAATAGATATTGGATTAGAGAGTTGTCAAGAGCACAAGAGGAAAAGATTACTATGAATATTTGGTTAAATGGAAGAATAGACCTATTAAATATGCTTCATGGATTTTTCAATTTGAGTTGGATTTAGCTTAGGTTGTGACATCTCAATGATTCAAGAGAATCATTTCTTTCAACCTCGGTTATCTAATGTAGGAGCATCCTAGGTTGCCTTGTTATCCTGCTCATTTTCGTTCATTATGTAAGTTGGTGCCTAGAAATTCCTTCATGTGCCTAGTTACTATAGCAATTCCTTCATGTGCCTAACAATTCCTTCATGTGCCTAGTAGTTCCTTCATGTGCCTAGAAATTCCTTCATGTGCTAAGTTACTGTAGCTATTCCTTCATGTGCCTAGCAATTTGCTTCATGCACCGAGTTACTATAGTAATTCCTTCATCTGCCGAGTTACCCAATGTATGCCATGTGACACTTCATGTAGTGCCTCTTCCATTTGACTTCTGTAAGTCATCCTAATGGATGCAACCTTGCTGATCTTTTGTTGTGATGGGATCATGATTGTGACCTTGAGTGGTCTACACCATTGAGGTGTTTGGATTTATGTTTTTGTATCAGTTGCTTTTATTATGCTTTTGACTGATCTATGAGATTATGATGTGATTTTGGTTCACTGAGGTTTGTGCCAGTGGTTACCAAGATTGATGTGGTATCATGAGGTTGTTCTATGATTACCTTGAGATGTGTGCACAGATTGCACTATATTCTTTTACCATGCTACATTGGACTAGGTTCCTGTAGTAGTGGTTAGTCATGTTTATGACTATGGTTGTTTATATGTTTTAAATGCCTTTTTAATGCAGAGTAAACAATCATTATTAAATGCTTAAGTAATTAGAATTGGATTATTCATGTTGGATTATTTGATTATGTGCTACGGACATTTACCTTGTTACATTTTGATATGAGAGATATCTGTTCTTATGTGATGTTTTACATTTGAGACGACCCGAGGGTCAGATGTTATACCTTGATTTCAATATCATAGATTTTAGACTATTATGCTATTTAGTTGATCTTATTACATGACAATGCCATTTTGAGATGACAGTGTGTTTTATGATGATATATGGTTATCTGGATATTTGGTATTTGGACATACCTCTGATTTCGTTATACGATGGATTTAATGCTATGGTTATTTACTTCATTCCTGCGTTGTTATACTTTATGTGAATGTGAGTGATGTAAATAGATTATTTTTATATAATTAAATAAATGGTTAAATTAGGCGATTTAATGCATTTATTGTTTCAGCTATGTTATTATATGCAATTACACTTGATTTTGTTATTTAGTGTGCATGATTTATATCCCTGGCAGTGGCACATGGAGTTAGTGATTCAGCTATTCATATTTTACCAATGTCATCCTTGGATGGTCGATGTATCCTTAATTAAATGTCTAATTTAAACCTTTCGGTGTTTATTAAACCAAAACTCATTTGCATTATGTGATTAGACCAGTAAGCGTGTCTGTGCATTTAGAGGTTCGTATTGTCATGAAAGTTGTTTAGGTGATTTTTTTGTTTTTAGGTTTTTGGGATTTTTATTTGATTTATTTTAATTTCTAGCAGCTTTTCCATAGATGAATTCCTATTTATAGGAATAGCCTATTTTCATTTGGGTCGATTCAGGGTTTAACTAGATTGGCTAGTTAAATGCCCTAATTGATTATTCACCCAAAAAGGGAATAAGTATCCAAAAAGGAATTTAATTCCTGACTTCTCACTTTCAAATTGGAAACTTGGAGAGTAAAACCCAAAATCCTCTTTATGAGGGTTTACTGTTTTGTTCGTTGTGGGAGCTACGGGTGTGGGATCATCGCGAAGTTGGGCTCGTTAGATCCAGCTTGGGGAAACCTTGGATTGCTGCAATTTTCAGATACTTCTGCAGGATATTTATTTTATGGTTCAGATTCCCATTTTGCCCTTTTGGCTGTGAGGTAGGGCTTTCCTATTTTAGTGTTTTTGCTTCGTTTCTGCTTCTGTTTTTGGTAGCCGTTTGTTTGGAGGCTGAGAACTAGTGTTCCCCTCCATTTCTGTATGCTAGTTATACCCGGTTGGGCGGGTATGAACATTTTCCTATTTTTTGGGATGAGGGTTTGGGATTTTATGCCGTTATGCTGGCCATTTTTGCATACGGTGTCTGATTCCATTAATTTTTGGATTTTTGGGGTTTTTGAACCCAAAGGCCAAATGAGTTTTAATTTTGAAGTTTTTTAAATTTTGGGGTTTTTACCTCATTTTGTGTGCCACCCTATTTTTTTGGATTTTCTTGGCACAATGTGGGTCGTGGACTTGGATAATCTGTTTGGATATCAGTCATACCACTTCTGCACTTTTATGTTGCATTGGGATGCATGTTGCATTCGTACTCCCGATGTTGTGTTCGATTGAGTGATTTTATAACTGTTGTTTTTGTTTCTTTTAGATCGTTGCTTTATTTTTGTGATGCTAGGATTCATGTAGAATCCATACTCTCGGATTGAGGCCAGTTGAGTAAGTTCATGACCCTTGGTCTTGTTACATCATTAGGATTCGTGTCGAATCCATACTCTAAGATTGAGGCCGATTAAGTGATTTTATGATGTATGGTTTTATTGGCTTTGGGATTCGTGTAAAATCCATCCTCTTGAGTTGCTTTTGGTTGGGTGTTTTGTTTTGCATTATTTTCTCATTCCTGTCCTTGTGTTATGATCTTCTTGATGGTGGTGCGCCACACATGAGTACGTGCGCGTATGTTTTTTGGAGGACTTGCGAGTCTCAACCTTCCATGTCTTTTCTAGAAGTTTTGATCATTGGGGTTGGGATGGGAGTATGCATGCCCACGGACACTTGTTGTAGGATGAGCATGGGTAGGGTAGGGTAGCATATGGAGGGGCTTCTATGCTACAACCTGGTAACTATTCCCCAGTTGGCAAAAGAAGTTTAATATAAGTGATAATTAAATTAAAACATTGGGTGGTGATAAATACAAGATAATAAAATGTGTGGGTTGTGCGCCTTCTGTTGAGAAGAGTAGCTGCCCTGGGTTGTGCGCCTTGCATTGTGAAGAGTCGCTGCCCTAGGTTGTGCACCTTCTATCGAGAAGAGTAGTTGCTTATACTAGCTCGGGCTTTTGGATGCCAAGCGACTCTCCATGATGTTAGCCCCTACTTAGTAGCCTATTGATTGTCTAACTAGGACCTGTACTCCTTGCATTATCTTAGGTTCTTAGTTGCAGCCATCATATTGTCTGGCATGAGTGTTAGCCTTGGATGTTGTGCTTTATGTGTGTTTGTGGTTGGATCTTTATCTTCATCAGCATGGTGGGTGTGGACCTACGGGTGCCACGTGGTTGGGAGGCATAGCTACCTTCACCACTGCTAGGGACTAGTGTACAGAGATGGTCTTGTCCTAGTGCGACCATTGCTGGATGTTTTCACTTGGTACTTCAGGTTCTGGAGTAGGCTTTCTTGTGATTTACGCTTTCATTGGGATGCTTTTATATCATGTTTAGATGATGTTAGTTTATTTAAGGCATTCCCATATTATGATGTTTAGCATATGATTAGATGATGTTAATTGATTTAGTAGTATATCTGTTGCTTACTGCTATGTAGCATGTGATAGGTGATGTTATCTACTGTAGGATTATCTTATGCTTTTCTACTAGCATGTTAGATTTCCTTATGCTTATATTGTTGCATGTTTTTAGTAGTGACGTCCCTATTACGACAGTACCGACAATCTAGTCGGTGGCTTGGGATGTTACATGCGGGAGATGGCTAGGACCCACGATGGTCTTATGATGCTATTGACGATTGAGAGGAACTATGTACTTCATTTGTTTGTTTAGTTCATTGTGATGTTGCTTTTGTTTTCTTTGATGTTTATTTCAGTATGCTCTTTGCTGCTTTAGTTTAGATGGATAGATGTTCTTCGTTCTATGTTGTTCTTTCACTCAAGTGTTCATGCCTCAAGATGTGGATCTGGTACTCCCTAGTGTGGAGGTTCTTTGGTCTATTCTTTTCGTTTCTGAGTTTTGGAAGTGTCTTTGTTTTCTATGGGCGACATTTTTTCAGCATGGTGCGACACTTTAAAAAGTATCGCACGCCCATGCAAACTATGTCGTACGACACTATAAAGTATCACACACCTTCTTGAGAAATGTCGTACAACACTGGAAGAGTGTTGCATGCCTTCTTGAGAAATGTCGTACGATGCTGAAAAGTGTCACATGTCTTCTTGAGAAATGTCGTACAACACTGGAAGAGTTTCGCACGCCTTAAGGAGAAGTGTTACCCTCCCTTAGTAAAAAGTGTCGCACAGTTTTTGTAAAAAACTTGTGCGTGCCATTAGCGAGCACTTTTCTTCATGATCCAAACTTCCTGAGAGTTGTTTTGGATACCCTTTTGGGCGTTCTTTGACCTTATGTTGTTGCATTTTGTATTCTGGTGATTTTCGTTCAATGCTATTTTTCGTGTCTTATTGTTGTCTCTTGGGGTTTAAAATATATCGTTTAAGTATAAGTTGACGTATATTTACTTCACGTATATTCACATCTATATCTTAAGTATAAGATATATACGTGAATTAAATATACGTCAACTTATACTTAGGATATATTTTAATATATGCGACGAATCTTTTGAGATAGGTTTCAGACCTCTCGGAGATAAGTTATGGATTCTAAGAAATTTTAGAGCTTCAGAAATCCAGACTTAGCCAATTTTTAGAGCTTTAGGATTTCAGGCTTAGCAAAATTTCAGGTTTCTACATTTTACCCCAGCTTGGTGTTTTGTTGATGAGTGGTTGTTTCTTGTGCCCTCATCAAGTGCATTGTCATTGTTGGCTTTGTTTGTGTGTGTCAGTTTGGTAGTGGCGTTTGGAGATTCATTGGTTGTTGGGATGGTGGTGAAGTCTTTCGTTGTGATCGTTGTGATCCCTGTATGATGTTGTCATGTGCATTAATACTTGTAAAAAAAAAAATTCTTTGCTTGATTTGAATCCTTGTTTCCAAGGATCTCTGAGCGGGGCATTACATCTGGTATCAGAGCCCATGTTCAAACATTGGGATCTCTATGTTATGTTGCCCTTGTAGTTGTTGCTGCATTTGTTGAGTGTGAGTGTCTTGGTGAGAACTCGTGATCTTTTTTGCTCTAGTATCTACTCATGATGGACTTGCTTGTCCAATAAATGCAACTAGATCGATGTGTGGAGAAGGAAGTGAGACTTCCTGGGTTGGTAAGCGGAATTGATGTGCCTTGTTTGGTTGGTTGCTTGTGTGACCCTTTTTGGATGGAACTGCTGATTGGTGTCCATGTGTTGGCTTTGAGAGCCTCTTTGTTTCTCCTTGTGGAGTTAGGTGCATTGTTTCCCTATTTTCTCCTAATTGTAAGTAAATGAATGAATCTTATTGTGATTCTTTATTTTGTTCTTATAATGATGAAATGGTTCCTTTCATTGAAAATGAGTGTTTATTGTGAATCATTGCAAAGTAGTAGGTTTGCATTATATATTTGGGTTAATGACTTAAGTCCCCAATCTGATTGTTTCTTAAACTTATGTAGAATTGTATTAATTTGATGAATATTTAAATGTTGCATTGCATGGAAATTATTATTGTCTGCATATGCATGAGGTTATTGATGGTATATTGTTTGATGTGTGTGAGTGTGTTCTCTAACATTGCTAGGATGATGTATTCCTTAGCATTGTGTGGTGATCTATCCCTCTTGTGTGACTGTACTCAGTCATCACCTGTAATGTGATTTGTTTTATGCCTTATTTTATTTGGCTGGAGGTACTTTCCTCATGTTGTTGGGCTAGCATTAGTTTTCAATCTTTTTCTCTCTTGGAGTAGTCATCAAATTTTATCTATCGCTCTCTTTGTGACAATTGTCACATTTGACTTATTGTTGAAGTGAGCTCTTTTTTGTATTTACTATTAGAATTGATAATTTTCCCGTTTGGGCTCTTTGATTTTGTTTCATGATGACTATTCTGAATGTGTTTCACTGCTGCCCAGTTGTGTGTTGTGACTCTATCATGTTCATCTCGAACCTCTGGTAGTACATACAAGGGATAATATCATGGAGGACATGCTAGTGTGTCTTTGTTAGATTTAAAGTTGTTATTTTAATTGGGTGGTTTAAATGGTGAGTCAATGTAATGTTAATTCTGGATAGAATTTGTCAGATATGCACTTGTCTTATGGAAAGTGGCTCTTGAACCCTTGCTTGAAAATCTTTCAATTTCATTATGCATTAGTGCTTACGTTATGTTTAATTAATGAAATTATGAAAGAAGAGTAATGATTTTTTCAATGTGTGTATTACCTTTCATTCCATGTCTTATGTTGTTTTGGGCATGTGTGCTCTTGTGTGGATTTGGACGTTTTGTCCATCGCTTGTCTTGGTGGCCAAGACTGTTGTTTTGCCTTTGTGGTTTTGTTTTGAGTGGTGACTCAAATCTTGGATCTTAGAACTCTTGAAGCTCCATCTTGTTGTATTTTTTTTCATTGTCTTTTTGGTGCTTTTTAGATGGATTCAATCTGAGTCCGGATGTGAAGCTATGGCTTCTGGAGTTGCTAATTGATGTTCTGAGTACCTTTTTGAGTAGAGGTCAATTCAATCATGACATATCATATTTATGGCCATTAGAGAAGTTTAACTCTTCATGTTATTCATAATGGAAGAATTATCTTGTCTTCATAATCTACTAGGTACCTGTTGGGGTTCGTGCTTGGGTTTTTGTGTTTTCTATTGCATAGAACCGCCCTTGTCAGGTGTAGTGTGGTTTGTGAGTGTTCCTTGCTCAGGGTTGATATTGCCTTGTCATTTGGGAGTGACTCGATTCTTTGATGAGTCTACATTCTCCTTTCTAGATGTTGACCTTGGCACATCTCCATATTCTTTCTCTCTTGAGAGAGTAGGCTAGTGTGGTTATGCCACTAGCTTAGTTAGTGTTCTCTTGTGAGTATGTTGATGGTTGGGGGAATTGTGAGTTCCCTAATGCATCTTGGGCTATTTTTGTACAGAGGTTGAGAGAGACTCGCTCTCAGTCACATACTCTATAGTATCCTTCTCCCTAATCTTACATCTTCATGTGGATTGTCTCAGTCAAGTTTTTTCTTTAACTGTTGACTTGAGGCTAGAGATTGAGTTTAGCAGTAGATTGGGTGTAGTTTTCCTAGCATGGTGCTAGAGGGACATGGTATCGTTGGACACATGTTACCATCTCATGAGTTGGAATGTAGGCATTTCATGATTGTGGCCACTGACGAAAGTTTGTGCAACCTTGTGGAAGGTGATATCTTGTCTGGTTGGGTTATGTTACCTTAGTTTTTAGTGGTAGTTGAGCTTTTGTGCCTTGGTGAGAGGTTGTGCTCCTACGCTTGGTGGTGAGTAGTCCTTTGGAGTGTGTCCTTTTGTTAGTAAACTTTCATCTGCTTTGTTCTAAGGGTGAGTTTACAGGGATTCCAGAATGATCATGTGTGACATGATAGTATTCTTGGGAATTTTGGGATGGTTTTTCCCCATGATTCCAACTTTTGTTGGAAGTACATAATGTTTTGACCTGATTTTGTGGTTGCGTGGTAGGTGCATGTTTTTTTGGGCACCTATTGTCAAGGTAAACTGGCTTGTTTCTTACCTTGTATTATTGATTTTATGGCTAGATGGTTTTTCCTAGCCCATAGAAGGCTCCTTGTTGGAGGACATTGTGTCTATGTGACACCGTTTTCTCTTGTGGTTAACCTATTTGGGGGTTAAAGTGATGGTTTGAGAGTGTTGGAGCGAATTGGTTTGACTTGTGGAGAGTTGTTGAGTCATTCCTATTGCTCGCTTTTGATTTTGTTCTTAGTGTGTTTGGTTTCTATTCTTGGATTGCAGGCTTCCAGGAGTAAGCCTAGTCTTTGGGGGGGATGATGTAGTGCCTCTTCCATTTGACTTCTGTAAGTCATCCTGATGGATGCAACCTTGCTGATCTTTTGTTGTGATGGGATCATAATTGTGACCTTGAGTGGTCTACACCGTTGAGGTGTTTGGATTTATGTTTTTGTATCAGTTGCTTTGATTATGCTTTTGACTGATCTATGAGATTATGATGTGCGTTTGTTTCACTGAGGTTTGTGCCAGTGGTTACTAGGATTGATTTGGTATCATGAGGTTGTTCTGTGATTACCCTGAGATGTGTGCTGAGATTGCACTATATTCTTTTACCATGCTACATTGGACTAGGTTCCTGTAGCAGTGGTTAGTCATGTTTATGACTATGGTTGTTTATATGTTTGAAATGACCTTTTAATGCAGAGTAAACAATCATTATTAAATGCTTAAGTAATTAGAATTGGATTATTCATGTCGGATTATTTGGTTATGTGCTACGGACATTTACCTTGTTACATTTTGATCTGAGAGATATCTGTTCTTATGTGATGTTTTACATTTGAGACGACCCGAGGGTCAGATGTTATACCTTGATTTCAGTATCATAGATTTTAGACTATTATGCTATTCAATTGAGCTTATTGCATGATGATTCCATTTTGAGATGACAATGTGTTTTATGATGATATATGGTTATCTGGATATCTGGTATTTGGACATACCTCTGGTTTCATTATATGATGGATTTAATGCTATGGTTATTTACTTCATTCTTGCGTTGTTATGCTTTATGCGAATGTGAGTAATGTAAATAGATTATTTTAATATAATTAAATAAATGGTTAAATTAGGTGATTTAATGCATTTATTGCTTCAGCTATGTTATTATATGCAATTGCACTTGATCGTGTTGTTTAGTGTGCAGGATTTATATCCCTGGCAGTGGCACATGGAGTTAGTGATTTAGTTGTTCATATTTTACCAATGTCATCCTTAGATGGTCGACGTATCCTTAATTAAATGTTTAATTTAGACCTTTCGGTGTTTATTAAACTGGAATTCATTTGCATTATGTGATTAGACCAGTAAGCGTGTCTGTGCATTTAGAGGTTCGTAATGTTGTGAAAGTTGTTTAGGTGATTTTTGTGTTTTTGAGCTTTTTATTTGATTTATTTTAATTTCTGGCAGCTTTTCCATAGATGAATTCCTATTTATAGGAATAGCCTGTTTTCGTTTGGGTCGATTCGGGTTTAACTAGATTGGCTTGTTAAATGCCCTAATCGATTATTCACCCAAAAAGTGAATAAGTATCCAAAAAGGAATTTAATTCCTCACTTCTCACTTTCAAATTGGAAAGTTGGAGAGTAAAATCCAAAATCCTCTTCATGAGGATTTACTGTTTTATTTTTTGTGGGAGCTACGGGTGTGGGATCGTCGTGAGGTTGGGCTTGTTGGATCCAGCTCGTGGAAACTTTGGATTGCCGCAATTTTTAGCTACTTCTGCAGGATATTTATTTTATGGTTTAGATTCTTGTTTTTCCTTTTTGGTTTTGAGGTAGGGCTTTCATGTTTTATTGTTTCTACTTCATTTCTTCTTCTATTTTTGGTAGTCGTTTGTTTGGAGGCTAAGAACTAGTGTTCCCCTCTGTTTCTGTATGCTAGTTCTACCCGATTGGGCTGGTATGAACATTTTTCTATTTTTTGGGATGAGGGTTTGGGATTTTACATTGTTATACTGGCCATTTTTGCATATGGTGTCCGATTCCATTTATTTTTGAATTTTTGGGGTTTTTGAACCCAAAGGCCAAATGGGTTTTAATTTTAAAGTTTTTCAAATTTTGAGATTTTTACCTCGTTTTGCATGCCGCCCTATTTTGTCGAGTTTTCTTGGCACAATGCGGGTCGTAGACTTGGATGATCTATTTGGATATCAATCAGACTACTTATGCACTTTTATGTTGCATTGGGATGTGTGTTGCATCCGTACTCTCGACGTTGTGTTCGCTTGAGTGATTTTATACTTGTTGTTTTTGTTTCTTTTAGACCTTTGCTTTGTTTCCTGGATGCTAGGATTCTTGTAGAATCCATACTCTCAGATTGAGGCTGGTTGAGTAAGTTCATGACCCTTGGTTTTGTTGCATCATTGGGATTCGTGTAGAATCCATACTCTCAGATTGAGGCCGGTTGAGTGATTTTATGATGTATGGTTTTATTGGCTTTGGGATTCATGTAGAATCCATCCTCTTGAGTTGCTTTCGGTTGGGTGTTTTTTTTTGCATTGTGTTCTCATTCCTGTCCTTGTGTTATGATCTTTGTGATGGTGGTGCGCCACACACGAGTATGTGCGCGTACATTTGTCAGAGGACTTTCAAGTCTCGACCTTCCATTTCTTTTTTGGAAGTTTTGATCATTGGGGTTGGGATGGGAGTATGCATGCGCACAGACACTTGTTGTAGGATGAGCATGGGTAGGGTAGGGTAGCATATGGAGCGGCTTCTATCCTGCAACCTGGTGACTATTCCCTGGTTGGAAAAAGAAGTTTTATATAAGTGATAATTAAATTAAAACATTGGGTGGTGATAAATAAAAGATAATAAAATGTGTGGGTTGTGCGCCTTCTATTGAGAAGAGTAGCTACCCTGGGTTGTGTGCCTTCCATCGTGAAGAGTTGCTGCCCTAGGTTGTGCACCTTCTTTCGAGAAGAGTAGCTTCCTATACTAGCTTGGGCTTTTGGATGCCAAGTGACTCTTCATGATGTCATCCCCTACTTAGCAACCTATTGAGTGTCTGACCAGGACCCGTATTCCTTGCATTGTCTTAGGTTCTTGGTTGCAGCCATCATATTGGCTAGCATGAGTGTTAGCCTTGGATGTTGTGCTTTATGTGTTTTTGTGGTTGGATCTTTATCTCCATTAGCACAGCAGGTGTGGACCTACGGGTGCCACGTGGTTGGGAGGCATAACTACCTTCACCACTGCTAGGGACTGGTGTACAGAGACAATCTTGTCCTAGTGTGACCATTGCTAGATGTTTTACTTGGTACTTCAAGTTTCGAAGTAGGCTTTCTTGTGATTTACGCTTTCATTGGGATGCTTGTATATCATGT
Organism: Cupressus sempervirens; assembly: GCA_028749045.1. NCBI lineage: Eukaryota > Viridiplantae > Streptophyta > Pinopsida > Cupressales > Cupressaceae > Cupressus > Cupressus sempervirens. The sequence continues at coordinate 626,477,788 of CM053784.1, forward strand.
TTAGATGATTTTAGTTTATTTGACACATTCCCATATTATGATGTTTAGCATATGATTAGATGATGTTAATTAATTTAGTAGTATATCTGTTGCTTACTGCTGTGTAGCATGTAATAGGTGATGTTATCTACTGTAGGATTATCTTATGCTTTTCTACTAGCATGTTAGATTTCCTTATGCTTATATTGTTGCATGTTTTTAGTAGTGACGTCCCTATTACGACAGTACCGACGATCTGGTCGGTGGCTTGGGATGTTATGCGTGGGGGATGGCTAGGACCCACGATGGTCTTATGATGCTATTGACTGTTGGGAGGAACCGTGTACTTTCTTTGTTTGTTTAGTTCATTGCGATGTTGCTTTTGTTCTATTCGATGTTTATTTCAGTATGCTCTTTGCTACTTTAGTTTAGATGGATAGATGTTCTTTGTTATGTGTTTTTCTTTCACTTGAGTGTTCATGCCTAGAGATGTGGATCCAGTACTCCCTGGTGTGGAGGTTCTTTGGTCTGTTCTTCACCTTTTTGAGTTCTGGAAGTGTCTTTGTTTTCTATGGGCAACATTTTTTTAGCATGGTGCGACACTTTAAAAAGTATCGCACACCCATGCAAACTATGTCTTACAACACTATACAGTATCACATGCCTTCTTGAGAAATGTTGTATGACACTGGAAGAGTGTCGCATGCCTTCTTGAGAAATTTTGTACGATGCTGAAAAGTGTCGCATGCCTTCTTGAGAAATGTCATATGACACTGGAAGAGTGTCGCACGCCTTAAGGAGAAGTGTCACCCTCCCTTAGTAAAAAGTGTCACATGATTTTTGTAAAAACTTGTGCATGCCGTTAGCAGGCACTTTTCTTCATGATCTGAACTTCCTAAGAGTTGTTTTGGATACCCTTTTGGGCGTTCTTCGACCCTATGTTGTTGCATTTTGTATTCTGGTGGTTTTTGTTCAATGCTATTTTTCGTGTCTTATTGTTATCTCTAAGTATAAGTTGATGTATATTTAATTTCTTATACTTAAGATATATTTTAATATATGGGACGAATCTTTTGAGATAGGTTTTAGACCTCTCAAAGATAAGTTATGGATTCTAAGAAATTTCAGGGCTTCAGAAATCTAGACTTAGCCAATTTTTAGGGCTTCAGGATTTCAGGCTTAGCCAAATTTCAAGTTTCTGCATTTTACCCCAGCTTGGTGTTTTGTTGATGAGTGGTTGTTTCTTGTGCCCTCATCAAGTGCATTGTCATTTTTGGCTTTGTTTGTGTGTGTCAATTTGGTAGTGGCGCTTGGAGATTCATTGGTTGTCGAGATGGTGGTGAAGTCTTCCGTTGCAATCATTGTGATCCCTGTATGATGTTGTCATGTGTATTCATACTTGTAAAAAAAAAAAAAAAAAATCTTAGCTTGATCTGAATCCTTGTTTCCAAGGATCTCCGGGCGGGGCATTACACTTCATGTGCTGAGTTACCCAATGTATGCTAAGTGATTTGGACATGATTTCTATGAGCTAACTTGCAAGATTTATTTCGATCATGACATTTATGTTAAGATATTTTCTTGGGATGTGTCTGGACCATTGTTGGGTCAGCCTTCCTCTTATGTAATGTTCTAGGATAATCTGTAAGCCATTTTAGCAAGTATATATAGAGTGTTTAGGCTTAGAGTTAGGCAAGTTTTTGGGAAGAGGATTAGAGAGAAGAACCAAAAGTGCGAATTTGTTGTTGGATCTTGGAATGTGAATGCATTTGTATTTGGACGTAACCAAAAAGGCTTTACAATTGGGCATGTATGAAGATATTTTGATGAATAAATAAAATTATTTCACTCTTTTTCCTCCTTTGGTTGGTGTTCTTTGTGTTTTCTTCCATTATGTTAACTCTTGCAGGGTGGTTTGGATAGTTGGGTGAACCACCCTAGTTATTGATCCTTTGCCTATGTCATTTCTCATACAATTGATTCACATTTCTTATGACCTCAATCTTCTTTCATTGAGTCCTTTTTAGCTTTTAGTTCATTGTAGAGTTTGTCATTTTCTTCTCTTAGAATTATTATCCCATGATTTACATCATCTAGTTGATCTACCATGTCTGCCTAATATTGTGATAGTAGTCGAACTTCATTAGTATTTTCTTCTAATCTTGTTTCAAGTAGTATTTTGTCTTCATCTACCAATTCTTTTCCATTTAAAACTTTTTTCTTTTGCTCTATGACTTCACATAGCCCGACCAAGTGAATTTCTTGTTTTCATTTCAAATGTCTCACTTCTTGTAGAGTAACATTCCTTACTAGTAGATCTTCTATGGCTACATATACTTCTTCTAAACTTCTTTCTTTGCATAGATCTTCTATTCTTTCTTCTATGTATAGATTGCCATTCATCTGTATAGCCAATTCTTCTCTTCTCTTCAGAGAGTGAGTGAGTTGTTCCTTGAGTCTGTTCACTTGCTCCATATCCATATGCAGATCAAGTTTTTTATTCTTAATAGCTTTCTCCAACTTGTACACTTCCATTTTCTTAGATCTTTACTTTTGAGCTATTAATCCTCTGATAGGAGAACTTAGCTCTGATACCCATTATAGGAAATGTAATGAAAAATAAGTGACTGAGGGGTGGGGGGGGTGAATGAGGAACCTCTTAAACTTTTCACACTTATAATACTTCTATTTTTACTTATTTAGATTCTCTAATCTAATTTTATTTATGAATATAAAGCAATAAATAAATTAACACCATAACAATTTGAAACAATATTTGGTAACCTAGAAACCCTCTAAGGAGAAGATAAAACTGGGGTGGGGATGACACCCACAATGCTTCACTACTACAATAATAAAGTTGTCTTATTAGGGCTTACAATTCATCACTTCTAGTGATCTACTCTATTAGGAGCATGAAGGACTATTAGGTCCACCTTGTGAAAGCATTTTATAATATAATGAAGTATGTACTCTATTAGGAGATTCAACAAAGGAATTTTAGGTCCACCTAGTTGGAGGATTTGACTAATGCATCTGTTAGGATGAATCAACAAGCTGATCTTTTCTTTGCAACCTTATTTGTTGAAATAGATCCTTTGAATAATAGAATCACCTGATTGTGATAGATATGTCTCTACTTTTCCTTTTATACTACTTTGAAGTCTACTTACTCAATTTTCTCCATATTCACTTCTTATCTTTATATATTCATGTTTTTCATATATTACACATATCATATCTTAAACAAATTAATTTTCCTTCCTTATATATGTTGGAATTATTTTAGAAAAATTGAGAGATGGGGCGAGTTAGTTATTCAAGGTCCAGATGTACAAAATAAAACTTTTCACAATTCAGTGAACCCATAAAAATTTCTTAATCATGCATGCATTCATTTTCTGTTAACCAAAACTAATAAATTACTATAACATTAATAAGCAAAAATGTAAAGCATAAAACATAACATATCCATCAACACATTTGGCACAATGATTTAACATGGAAACCTAATTTGGGAAAAACCACTAGTAACATGCTACTCCTTTTTCACTCTTCTAAAGTGATGCCCTATTAAAGGCCAACCCTGTTAAAGGTTAGAACACACACTGTTAAATGTGACCTAGTTAAGGGATTTCAATCACCTTGTTAAAAGTAAGCCTTGTTAGAGGACTTTAGGCCATTCCCTTGGAATGTCACCCTATTAAAGGATTTTCCAATGACTGTTAAGTCAACCTTTCTCCAAAGGATTTAGCCTAATTTGATATAATTGTTAGAAAGTAATAGTAGAGCTTTGATCTGATACAACTTACAACCTTACTTGCAAATTATAGATCACTATTCAGTCCTCTACTTCGATCGGCTTCCAATCTTTGGAACTCTAACAACTTATTCATCCTTTAAGAACTCATCCTCCTCTAGCCTTCTTTCTTAGTTTTCCACTGCAGACTTCTTCTCTTGGGTCACTTGATGAAGCAAACCCTCTTCCTTCTCCTTGTTAGGTTTTCACATCCAAAAATCTCCAACTTCTTTGCTTCATGACCAAACATCCCTACATATAGGAAATTAGAACTATTTTCCTGCTCATTATCCATCTCAAAAATTAGGGTTTTCCATGGATTAGGTAGGATACAATGTATGTACCCCATATCTCATCTTCTCTAGAAACTTCTCCTAGAATCCATTTGAATTTTTCTCCAAAATAGTTTACATAAGATTCTATGCCTCTAGCTCATCAATCTTATCTTCCTCCCGACTCACAAGTTCCAAGAAAACAAACTTGTCGACTTTTATTTGGAAAATCTTTGATCTTTTTCATTATGTAGCAGCTTGGAATTATCAATTTACTAATGCTCGACACACATTCTGTTACTTGACATTTACTTATAAAATCACTCAGCATCAACTAAATTTTACTGGTGCTTGACATCAATTGAAAATCACTTGGCTTCAACTATCTTGCTTGGCACTTACTAACTTTTCTTAGCATCCACTAGTTTACTTAGCATCTACTAGAAATGGCTTTTACTCAGCTCCAATTGACTTTTTTCTCGGCTTGCACTAACTTTGTTTGACACCTTCTATCAACTTGGTCAAGCTTAGCAAATGAACTTTGTCCAACCTTTTCCTTCTAAACTTTCTAAGTGTAGCCAATCATTTTGTAACCTCAAGTATATCATCAATACATTATGTTATCATTGTCTTAACTAATTCTTGCACTTCAACACATAATCATAACTCAACCTTTCCTCTAGGTACTTTTTTTACATCTTGTTGATCAAATCCTCCTCATCAATCAACTAAGTGATAGAGCTTAAAACATATAAGAAATTGTCTTACCAAAATATAGTAGGTTTGACATCAGTGATAAAATAATGATTGAAAACACACAATCTTCTTTCAACAATCTTTCTATTCAAATGATCTTTTCAATAATATATCAAAAATCTCTCTCTTTGGCTTTGATGGAAAACCAAACTAATCAACCAGTCAAACAAATGATGAACATCTTATTCCATCAATCTAACTATGTTAAAATAGTAAGGCAATACCAAAAATAAAATTTGTGAATAAAACTTCTCTCTCTATCAGCAACTCCCTCTTAGGTTACAAATATAACATTCTCTTCTTCCATGGATTAGTAGAATATCTGAATATCTCCCTCTATTTTTTTTTTGCTCTTTCCTCTAATTGCTTTTTGATTTCTCCCTCTTTCTTTCTTTCAGCCTTCTGATCTTCTAATGATGTACTCTTACTTCATTGTACCTTCTATGTAATTTCTCCCTTGATTTTCTACTTTGATCATCTCCCTCTTGATCAGTATGCACTTGATCAGTTTACTGTACTTTCTCGCTCTTTGACAACAATGCTAAAGACATATACTCAACATTTGACATCTTTGGTATATGCAGACATAGGCTTTTGTAGGCTCTTCAATTTTCTCCCTCTGTCACCTTGCTTGTAACTGATTTGAAATTTTAGTTATGTGATTACTTTAGGAAATTTTCTAAAGTAAGATCCACTGCATCAATTTGTATGAAATAAGTGTCAGCTTGTTTGATGTAGGGTACTCCCTCTATCTTTTACATAGCCTTTGATAGGGGTATCACCTACTCATAAGAATCCTTACATGATGCTTTGGTGAAAATATAAAAAATTTGCTCCTTTGTGTTGATATATTCCATCTTCACCTCTTTGTCTTGAACCAACTCCCTTACATAATGATACTTTATTACAATGTGCTTTGTCTTTGTATGCATTATAGGATTCTTTGATATATTTATAACACTTGTATTATCACAATAAAGTGTCATTGGTTCAGTAATCTCTTCCTCCATTCCCTTTAGTAACTATTTGATCCATACAATGTTTGTGCAATTAATAGAAACAACAACATAGTCTACTTCAATAGTAGATTGGGAAGTACAACTCTACTTCTTGCTTGTCCATGTAACAAGTCTTTTGTCTAAGAAAAATGCTCCTACATTGGTACTCTTCCTGTCATCAATATTTCCGCCCCAATTAGCATCAGTGCAGGCTTTCAATTCAAACTTTTTATTCTTCTTATAGTATAAACCATAATCTTTTGTTCCTTTCAAGTATCTAATTATTCTTTTCATGGCCATCAAGTGATTCTCTCTAGGGTTAGCAGAGAATATAGAAACTATCCCCACAACCAATGCCATATCAAGTCTAATGTGTACTACATATTGTAATTTTTCAATCATGGATTTGTATAATGTTTGATTGACCTCAGTTGAATCATCATTCTTTGATAGCTTGAGTGTTGTCACCATAGGTGTACTTACTAGTTTTGAATCTTTAAGTCTAAATGTCTTCAATATCTCCTTGACATACTTTGATTGAGTGATATATACACCATACTTCATTTGATAGACTTGTAATCCCATAAAGAATTTGATCTCACCAAACATTGACATTTCAAATTCTTGCTTCATCTAATTTGAAAAATCTTTACACAAAGCATCTTGTCCTCCAAATATTATGTCATAAACAAATATTTTAGATAACAGTATACCTTTTTCTTTATCTGTCTTCATGTACAAATTAATGTTATCATCCATCCTTTCAAATCCAATCTTAACAAGATAAGTATGAAGTCTCTCATACCATGCTCTTGGTGCTTGTTTTAATCCATATAGGGCTTTGTGTAGTCTGCATACCATATTTTTATTGTTTTTATCCACAAATCCTTCTAGTTGTTCTATGTAGACCTCTTCTTCTAATATGCCATTCAGAAATGCATACTTAACATACATTTGATAAACTTTGAAACCTTTATATTCAACATAAGAAAGTAGAATTCTTACTCCTTCCATTCTTACAATAGGGGAAATTTTTTCACCATAGTCAATACCTTCTTCTTGTTCATACCCTTTACAAACTAGTCTTACTTTGTTTCTTATCACTTCACCATTCTCATCTAGCTTGTTCTTGGATACCCATTTTGTGTCAATCACATTCTTGTCTTCTATTCTAGGAACTAGGCTCCAAGTCTTATTCTTTTCTATCTGTTGAATTTCCTCTTCCATAGCCTTGTACCAATCATCATCTTCTAATGCATCTCTCACTTTCTTAGGTTCCTTTATGCTTAACAAACATGATTCACTTCTCAACCTATTTCTTGTTATTGGCCTTGCATCTTTGTCTCCAATGATTTGATCTATAGGATGGTGTATTTTGACATATTTTGATAGTCTAGGCTCAGTTCTTGTGGCTACATTTTGTCTCTCAGCTTCAATATCACTATGTGCATCTCTATTAGGTGTTTCAACATCTCTTTCATGTATGCTAATCTCAGAGTCAAATTGTGCATTCTCCTTATTCTACAACTTGGCATCTGAATACAATTCGACATTCACAGGATGGGACTTGGTAGTTGTTAAAACTTGTTGTTGGTTTGCTACATGATTTGTAGCATCTTCTTTAGTAGGAATTCCTTCATAATAGTATACAAATGTCTTGTAATCTTCTAGTTCTTTTGTAGTTTCAGCCTCATGTGCTTCTATAAACTCATCAAAATTCACATTTGCAATTTCCAGAATTTTGTTAGTGTAGTAATTAAACACTTATAAGCTTTACTTCTTGTAGAGTAACCAAGGAATATACCTTCTTCACTCTTTGCATCAAACTTTCCACTCTTGACATCTTTAATAATATATCATTTTCTTCCAAATACCTTAAAATATTTCACATTAGGTTGATGACCATATGATAGTTCAAAAGGTGTTGAGTGAGTACCTTTCTTTACTTGCACACTATTCAAGGTATATATAGTAGTACTTACAACTTCTCTCCAATATTTTAGAGCAACATTTTTATCCATCATAAGTGTTATGGCACAATCCATTACAGACCTATTTCTTCTTTTAGTAATTCCATTTTGCAGAGGGGTCCTAGGTGCTAATGTTTCTCTTGATTCTTCTATCATTATAGAACATCTCAAATTCATGTGAAGTGAATTCACCTCCTCTATCTGATCTCAAGCATTTCAATCTCTTACTTATTTCTTTCTCAACTCTTTCCATGTACCATTTAAACATTTGGAAAGCATCTTACTTTTGTTTTAGAAACATGATTGTCATCATCATAGAGTAATCATCAACAAGTAGCATTATATAGATGTCTCCTTTGTAGCTTTGCACTTCAATGGTTCCACACAAGTTAGTATAAACAATTTCAAGTATTTCCTTTGAGGTAGAAGCTTTACTTTTAAATCTTGACTTTGTCATCTTGAATAGTTGACATTGTTTGCACATTATATTTTCTAGTTTCTTCAACTTAGGCAAACCTCTAACTTTTTTCATGTTACTAATACTAATTAGATTATCAAAGTTAACATGACATAATCTCTTGTGCCAAAGCCATACATCATAAAATTTTGCAATAAGACAAGTAGTATCTTCTATATCCAAATAGAACATATTACTCCTAGTTTGATCTCCTTTTCCGATCAAGTTTCCATTTGTATCATATATCTTGGCTGATTTGTTTTCAAACTCAACTTTGCACCCCAAATTATTCAATTGTGACACACTTAACAAGTTATAATTTAATCCTTCAACATAATAAGCATTATCACATGAAATCTTGTCTGTGAGTTTGATGGACCCTTTTCCTTTTATCAAACATAGTGCATCATTACCAAATCTTACACTATTTCCATCATAATAGGTTAAGGTGATGAACTTAATTTTGTCTCCAATCATGTGATGTGAGAATCCACTGTCAATGATTCATTTGTCATTCTTATTCACACAAGTCATAAGTGCAGTAGCCTCATCCTCATTTGATTCATCCTTCATTGCAACATATACCACTTCATCATCATTTTCATCAACAATGTAGCATGACTTCTTGCCTTTGTCTCTATAGTCTCTTCCATCATCTTCTCTTCTATTTTGTGCTTGTTTCCTTCACTAAAGTTCTTCTTTTGTGTACATCTTGCTACAATATGACCAACTTCATTGCAATTAAAATAAATGATAGGCAGCTTACCTTTGAATTTACCCTTTCCTTTGTGAAATCTTCTTGCCAACAATGCTTCCAATTGTTCAATGTCTTCCTCATTTGTACTACTATTATTGGATGCATACTTTATCTTTCTTTTCCTCTTCTTTGGCTTTACCTCCTCAGAATCCTTTAGTATCAATTTTTCTTTGAAAGCTTATTCAATACTTTCTAGTCTATAGTTGTGAAAATTAGATAACTCAAAAGCAATAAGTCTTCCTACCAGACCTTCAAGGGTTAGATCATTTCCTGGCATACATTTCAACTCTTGGATTGTAGATACTGTAATGGCATACATAGGCAACAATGTTCTCAAAACTTTACTTAACACAATATCATCAGCTATTTTAGCAATAGCACCTTTTATTGTACTAACAACTTCTTTTATTCTAGTAACATATTGAGCAATATTTTCATCTTCTTCCATTCTCATGTTATCAAACTTACCTCTAAGGCTCTCTAACTTAGCTCTTTGAACATTTTTGTCTCCTCCATCGATGGTGGCTAGGGCATCCCACATCTACTTTGCACTTTTAAGGTCTTTGATATCATCAAACTTAGCATAGCTTAGGGCAGAGACAATTTCCAACATTGCCTGATTGTGCTCTTTCTTTTTCTTTAAATCTTTAGTAGTTAGAGCTCCTGTTGGATCAAAATGTTCTACCAAAATGCAAGATTGTCCATAATCTCCAAGTCCTTCAAGGTGTAGCTTCATCAAACTTTTCCATGCAAAAAAATTATCTCTATTTAGCTTGGGTACCTCTCTTTTTGACATCATGATCTTTATGCTTTTAGTACCTTAAAACTAATCCTCTTAAGCAACTACAGTCTGACACCAATTGTTGGAATTCTTTTAGAATAACTGAGAGGGGGGGTGAATTAGTTATTCAAGGTCCAGATGTACAAAATAAAACTTTTCATAATTCAATGAACCCATAAAAATTTCTTAATCATGCATGCATTCATTGTGTGTTAACCAAAACTGATATGTTATTGTAACATTAAAATGTAGAAATGTAAAGCATAAAACACAACATATCCATCAACATATTTGACACAATGATTTAATATGGAAACCCAATTTGGGAAAAACCACTAGTAACATGCTACTCCTTTTTCACTCTTCTAAAGTGATGCCCTATTAAAGGCCAACCTTGTTAAAGGTTATAATGCACACTGTTAAATGTTACCAGTTAAAAGATTTCAACCACCCTATTAAAAGTAAGCCTTGTTAGAGGACTTTAGGCCATTCACTTGGAATGCAACCCTGTTAAAGGATTTTCCAATGACTTTTAAGTCAACCTTTCTCCAAAGAATTTACCTTAATCTGATACAATTGTTAGAAAGTAATAGTAGAGCTTTGATTTGATACAACTTACAACCTTACTTGTAGATTATAGATCACTATTTAGTCCTCTACTCTACTTGGTTTCCAATCTTTGTAGCTCTAACAACTTGTTCACCCTTCAAGAATTCATCCTCTTCTAGCCTTCTTGCTTAGTTCGCCATTGCAGACTTCTTATCTTGGGTCACTTGATGAAGCAAACCCTCTTCCTTCTCCTTGTTAGATTTTTGCACCCAAAACTCTCCAGCTTATTTACTTCATGACCAGACATCCCTACCTATAGGAAACTAGAACTCTCTTCCCACTCATTATCCATCACAAAAATTAGGATTTTCAATGGATTAGGTAGGATACAATGTATCTACCCCATATCCTATCTTCTCTAGAAACTTCTCATGGAATCCATTTGAATTTGCCTCCAAAATGGTTTACATAAGATTATGTGCCTCTAGCTCATCAATCTTATCTTCCTCTTGGTTTACAAGTTCCAAGAAAAAAAAATTGTCAGCTTTTATTTGGTGAATCTTTGATCTTTTCATTATATGGCAGCTTGGCATTATCAATTTACTAATTCTTGGCACATACTGTGTTACTCAACATTTACTTTTAAAATCACTTGGCATTAACAAAATTTTACTGGTGCTTGGCATCAACCAAAAATCACTTGGCTTCAACTATCTTACTTGGCACTTACTAACTTTTCTCAGCATCCACTAGTCTACTTGGTATCCACTGGAAATTTCTTTTACTTAGCTCCAACTAATTTTTTGCTCGGCTTGCACTAACTTTGCTTGGCACCTTCTATCAACTTGGTCAAGCTTAGAAAATGAACTTTGTCCAATCTATTTCTTCTAAACTTTCTAAGTGTAGCCAATTATTTTGTAACCTCAAGTAGATCATCAATACATTATGTTATCACTATCTTAATTGATTCTTGCACTTCAATACATAATCATAACTCAAACTTTCCTCTAGGTGCTTTTGTTACATCTTGTTGATCAAATCCTCCTCATCAATCAACTAAGTGATAGTTCTTAAAACATATAAGCAATTATCTTACCAGTATATATTAGGTTTGACATCAATGACAAAATAATGATTGAAAACACATAGTCTTCTTTCAACAATATTTCTATTCAAATGATCTTTTCAATCATATATCAACAATATATCCATCAAACAATAACTTCATACTGAGTCAGCTCACACAAGAAATATCATCATAATAACCAAATTATACCTTCAAGTTAGCCAAATTCTAATGCTCAGGAAATACTATGCATTTTGATGTTATGTTGATGCTTAGGAAACATAGTGAGCTCAAGTGATATTCTGGCACTTAGGTAACACTAGATTCTTGGGTAACACTTTGGTACTCAAGTGATACTAGAGCATACTAACTTAAACTGGTAGCTTGGTTCACACTGAGGACTCAGTAAGAATTATAAACTTAGTTCACATTGGAAACTCTAGTCCATACCAATAACACTATTAACTTGGTTTATACTATGAGTTTAGTTAACATAGTATATCCTTGAACTGCTCGGGCTACACTGAAAAATGTTGTCTAATGGAAAGCTCAATTGTAGTATAAATCGACCTTCTAGGATAACTTAATAATTTGGTCACTAATTGACATGTGTTTCCATAGGGTCAACAAAATCAACATACAACCCTTAGACAAATAGCCAAATTGAGATCGTCAACAAATCTTTAGGAAGTATACTCATATGCTTAACTAAGAATTATGGACAAACTTGGGACATGGTAGGGTATGCATATAATGACTCTACCAATAAAAGTATTGATAAGAGCCCATTTGAAATTTTTTAATGGCACTCATCCTAGAGTTTTGTTTGAATTAAGGGATCCACATGGATTAGACAAGAGAAGTGGTCATGTTGAAGATATTGTAAAGGCTATGAAGGAGATCCATCAATTAGCTGGAGAAATATTGAAGAAAAATTACCAAAGGACCAAGGAAAAAAGGGGTCAAAGGAGAAGAGATGTATAATTCCAAGTTGGAAATTCAGTCATGACTCATCTCAGTAAGGATAGGTTACGTAAGGGTAGTTATAAAAAATTGATGATAAAATTAATTAGTCCTTATTAGGTGTTGAAAATGTATGGACCAAATGCTTACAAATTAGAGCTACCCCAAAATATTATCATTTCTCCTATTTTCAAAGTTCTTGTTCTTACCCCATACATGACTACTTATACATGTAACAATGACAAGGTAGTAGCCAAGAAAGAAGAAGACTAGGTAAATCAAATGGCAACTAATGAAGCCCAAAGGATGGAATACATCCTAGGTAAAAGAGAATACAAATAGACAAGGAGGATAACCAATTATGAACAATTGGTTAAGTGACAAAGAGTACTTGAGCAAAGGAAACATGTCTATTAGGAAGACATAAAGAAGCAAGAAGGAGATTTGCAAGAACTAGTCTCTTAGAGGACTAGAGAATTTTTGTGTCTAGGGGAGTATGGTATAGGAGCACCCCATGAGGATTAAGGTGGAACATGAAGGCCCATGGAATTTCATGAGTAGAAAAGATTGTATAATTTTTTTGAGAGGGAATAAGGTCTTACACCAAGTAGTTAAGTCTGTAATGTAATAAAGCCCATTATGTAAGACCAGTGGCATGTTAGGCATGTATAAGTCCTCATGGTAAAACTTGTTTGGTGGGTCCTAGGAGGTATAAGAATTGGGTAGATAGGGTATTATTTTTTTTTTATTCAATTTTGAATAATTTTGGGTGAATTTGAAGTCATAAAGTGCAAATTTATGAAAGTTGCCAAAAAAGTTGCTTGACAACTTTATTAACTTTGAGAATACCAATTGACAACTTCTACCAATGCTCATGGTAGTTCAAAATTCTATTTGGAAATTTGAGTTGGACCTTTTTTTATGCCTTTGGGTTGATTTGGTTCCATGTTGGAGAGATTAATTCATGAATGAGAAGGAATTTTACTAGTTTTTATGAAATTCTTGATGTTCTTATTGTTATTTTCTAGTCGCATAGATTCACAACTTCCTCAAACTATTTGGAGTGCTTATACAAATGAATTTCCTAACATATGAAGTTTATTTAGTTTCATTAGGAAGATTCTAGAGTGATTTAATCTATTTTTTTAAAGATTGGATTTGAAACCCTAAGTTTGATAGGGTTTGCACGATCAAATGCCTATTTCTTGAGTTTTCACCATTGGATTTCAATGACCATTCACCAGTAGAATTCTGGAAAATAAATGACTATGTGATAAAACTTTTAGTCACAAGACTAAAAATTTTAGTCACTTGATTAAAAATGACCAGATTCTAGTAATATTTTATAGTTTATAAGTATAAGTGACTAAATATATGACTAATTTGATCATCGACTAAAATTACAAGCTTAATAAAATATAAACTTGACTAAATGAATAATCAAATAAATGACTAAAAATTTGGTTGTTAATAATTAGTGACTCAAATAAGTGACTAAATGAATGACCAATATTTTTATTATTATATTAATACATTCTTTAACTTTTATCACTTATCAATAGAGTTTTGGTCTCATAAATACATCATTATTAGTAAACATCCTCAAATTTCATCTCAACTAACATTGAATTAGAATTCAACTTAAATCACTTTTATTAAAGAGACATTTGGATCTAAGTATCCATACTAGTATTGATGAATTGTAGCTTAATATTATTTTTTGCTTTGGTAGGTTTTCCTTTATATTTTTTTCAAAAACTCTCTTCTTAGATAAGTATTCTTTCAACACAAACCTAAGTTGAATCTAGGTAAGTATGACCAATTATACTCATTCAATTTTTCTATTCGACAACTCATTTCTTGTATGATTCAAAATAGAATTATGAGATAGAGTTTCATACATCCATACAATTTTTGGTGACAAAAATAAGGTTTTAAGTGGATACAATATAAAAGGATGTTTTTGGAGGACTCTAATATTTTATTCAATACAAACACTCTAGAAGACAAGATTTAAATATTTTGAGGAAAAACTACAACAAATCCAATATAAAGATTGATTTTGAGTCTATAGGTTTAAATAAATTTATACATTGATAAAGATCTATAATATTTTCTATGCAAACTTAACCCATACTAATAAAAAATAACAAATAACTTGAAAAAATTATTTAACAAAAATATTATATTTAATCTCAAATAATCAAATTGCTATGTCAATTATTCAAAATTTAAATCTAAAACTATTTTAATTTCCTTAAATTAAAAATTAACACAAAATTAAAATACATTTTTCAATAAAATGGCTAAAATAATATGCAAAGTGTGTGTCACATTCAAGTTGCATATAAAGAGTATAAGGGTTTTCTTTTATAAATGAAAGTCCTTAATTGAGTTGGCAATGAACAGTTTAGAGAATAGTGCACCAAAGAAGGATTTTTGTTTTCAGATAAATGGGAGAAGTAATTTCATGAGAATCCCATTTCTAGTCATGAGAATTCCCATTCTTCAATAATATGTTAAGTTAATAAAGATTAACATGCAATTATAAAATCCATGCAAGTTCTGTAAGGAAGCAAAGGTGCATGGAATCACTTCTTGCACTAATCTTTGAGAGGATGATTATGTAAATTCAACTAACTATTGCAGAGATCTCAAGAAATGAATAATAACTTAATCAAAATAAAAATGAACTCATAACACAATGATTACCATGGGGAAACCCTTCCAGGAGAAAAACCCCACCCTCCAAAACTTGTACAATGTATTCTCAAATCTAGAAGATTACAATACACTTGCAATGCAAGTTCTTATAGGAGTGCATCACCACAACTCAAACTCGGATTCAAACTTAGAGAGACTCCTTCTAGCACTAGTCTTGAAAATTGAACTCAATGATTTAAACACCTCCCCAAGCCCTTCTTTTATAGTGATTTTTCACGTGGAAATCATTTGTGGTTTTACAAAACCATGGGCCAAAACCATGGGCAAAACAACCATACCGCATGTTACCTACTTCTAATTTGTAACCCCAAGAATACCATTTTTGTCCATAATTTTTTCCTCTAGTTTAGACTCCCATAAAAGTCATATAATGAGTTGTTTGCACTAAGGAAAACTACCACAAAAAAATTCTAGAATTTTCTAAAATATTTTTAGAGTTTTCTAGCTAAAATTTTCTAGAGTTTTCTAAAAAAAGCTTGCAAGGTTGAGACACAATTCTCAACATTCTCCCACTTTTTGAACACCTTGCAAAGTCTAGGGATCCATAGTTTCATGGACTTAATTTCTAGGGGCTGAGAGGCCCATAGACTCCAAACACCATTTGAACTTCTCTATGCTCACAGGCTTAGTTAATGCATCAGCAACATTTACCAAAGTCTCTACCTTCTCCAGCTTCACCTTTCCATCCTCAACCATATCTCTCACAAAATGATATTGTATATCAATGTGCTTGGTCTTAGCATGAAAAGCTAGGCTCTTTACTAGGTAGATTGCACTCTGACTATCACTATAAATTATCATGAGTAAGTACCATAGACTCTAGCTGTGCAGTGGACAAAGCAACCATAGCTTGTTATTTTCTCATCCAACTAATTGCACCATCAAATAATGTAAACATATATGCACTAGTGGATCTTCTTCTATCAACATCGCTAGCCCAATCTAAATCTACATAGCCTTGAATATTAAAGGAATGCTCATTTCCCTTTCCATGGAAACATATAGAGTACTCTGAGGTACCCCACAAGTATCTGAAAACTCTTTTTGTTGTATCCCAATGTGGTCTTCCTAGATTAGACATATAACAGGAAAGTATTCCCACTATTTGGGCAACATCTAGTCTTGTACAAACCATAGCATACATCAAACTTCCAACAACACTCTAATACGGTACTCGACTTACCTCTTCCATCTCCAATGGGGATGAAGGACACAATGAGCTAGAAAGCTTTGTTCCCATAGTAACACGAACACTCAATGGTATGGAATCTTGCATATTGAATCTTCTAAGAATATTACCAACATACATACTCTAGCCTAGCCAACGCTTTTGTTTTGTCTATCTCTTATAATCGCCATTCCCAAAATGTACCTTGATGCACCAAGATCTTTCATTTCAAATTTTATTGAGAGCTAATATTTTAATTCTACAATCAAACCTTTTCCTTTGCCAATAAACAACATGTCATCAACATATAAGTCAATAAATAGGAAATAATCACCATCAAACTTGTAGTATATATAGTGATTAGATTTAGATTGCACGATTCTAAAACCCAATACATATCTATCAGACTTCTGGTACCACATCCTAGGACTTTTTTTTAGACCATACAAGGATTTCTTCAATTTACAGACCAAATGACTTTTACCTTTCACCACAAAGTGCTCTAGCTAAGTCATATAAATTTCTTCCTCCAAATCTCTATGAAGGAATGTTGTCTTCACATCCATCTGCTCAACTTCTAGATCATAAGCTACTGCAATAGAAAGTAAAAATTGAATGGATGTCATTTTTTCTATAAGAGAAAAAATTTCACCATAATCAATTCCTACAACCTAGGAGTAACCTTTTGCAACCAAACATGCTTTATACTTCTCAATGCTTCCATTTGAACCCATCTTCCTTTTGAACACCCATTTACAACCAATAGGATTTTGTCCTTCAAGCAATGGTACAAGGTCCCATGTGTCATTCCTCTCAAGAGCTTTCATCTCTTCTTCAATGGCTATCTCCCAAGACTCTGAATCATTCATACCAAGAGCCTCTTCTATAGGTTTCAATTCATCAATATTAGTATTCAAAGAAAATATACACCTCCAACCATCAAGGGAATATCCATACCTTTTTGGTGTTTCCTCTGTCTACTAGACCTTCAAAAAAGATCTGGTTCAAGTTTAGGTTTAGGTTCTCCCTCTTCCTCTAATGATTTAGAACCCATAGAGCTCTTTTCAACAACTTTTCTTTATAAGGGCCTTGATTCAACTTTCTTAGGTGTAGCAAGAAGTTGAATTAGATCTTTCTTTTCTTTTATCTGTTCTAGCTACACTGTAATATAAGAAGGTTAAGTTTCTCTAAAAATAACACTTTTGGAGTTGTCATCTTTGTAATCTTGTCATCTTTGTAATCTTGAAACACAAAAATAAAGACCTCTACACAAGCTTCAACTCAAACCTTGATTAGCTCAAAAAACCATGTACCTAATAAATAGAACTAAAACTGGCTAGGCTCTTATACCACTTTTAAGGAAGAAAAGGTGTGTGAAATTACTTCCTACACTAATCTTTGAGAGGATGATTATGCAAATTCAACTAACTATTGCAAAGATCTCAAGAAATGCATAATAACTTAATCAAAATAAGAATAAACTCATAACACAATGATTACCATGGGGAAACCCTTCGGGGAGAAAAACCCCACCCTCCAAAACCTGTACAATGTATTGTCAAATCTAGAAGATTACAATACACTTGCAATGCAAGTTCTTCTAGGAGCACATTACCACAACTCAAACTTAGACTTGGACTCAAAGAGACTCTTTCTAGCACTAGTCTTGCAAACTAATATCGATGATTCAAACAACTCCCTAAATTTTTCTTTTATAGTGATTTTTCACTTGGAAATCATAGGTCAAAACCATGGGCAAAACATCCATGCCACATGTTAACCACTTGTAATTTGTAACTCCAAGAATACCATTTTCGTCCATAATTTTGTCCTCTAATTTAGACCCCCATAAAAGTCATATAATGAGTTGTTTACACTCTAAAAATAGCCCTTTTACATTGTTCTAGAGACTAGACATATTTTTAACAACTCATACACCTTTTGCAACTCATAAGTATGTGAAAAACTACCACAAACAAATTCTAGAAATTTCTGAAAAAATATTAGAGTTTTTCAAAAAAATCTTGCAATGTTGAGACACAATTCTCAACAAGTTCCTTAGATCTTTGTATTTGAGTAAAACCACACAAGTTCCTCAGATCTTTGTATTTGAGTGTATCATAAGTCCATAAATATTGATCATGATGCCCTTTTGATTTTTATTTTGGTATGTATGATTTTCAACTCCTCTTTATTATAACATTGCATTATTTTTATGTATATTTTAGGGCTTTAGAAGTAAAACTCACTTTTTTTTGTTGTTGTAGATTTTGACCATAGTGATTAGGGTTTTTAACAGAAATTAGTAAGATGCTTTCAAATGTTTATGGTTTATAAATTGGGACTTGTCTAAGTTTATGAAGATTTATTGATTTCTTTCTTTATTGTGGAATGCCAAGTCTTCTTATGGTTTTGGAGAATTTGTATGTTGAAGATGATGATGAATCACAAATTATTCTCCATATTTAATCAACTTCCAACTATTTTATTTTCTTTCTTTTTGCAAATTAGATCTCCTTTAGGGGCATGGTACACATTTAAAAATACTACTCCCCTCAAAGAGTGTTGCATTGTTCAAAATGAATTTGGATTTTGAAAAATTATTCCTTTCCAAGACATCTTTTATTGAGATGATTAGATATTTGGGAATATCTTAGATTGCAAAAACTTTTGGGTTTTATAAAAATATGTTGGTGTAAATACATAATTACTATTAACACTTTACTTAGGTTTACTTAGGTTAATGCATTATTTTATTATTTATTTGGTGAGACACTTAGGAGTTTGCATACTTTTATGAGTTGTCATGTTGACAACACAAAAATAAGCAACTCTAATTCAGCACATGGTGTCTACAACACTGAAGTTTGCATAATTAACTAAGTTGTCATGTAGACAACACAATTATTCACACTCCTATTTTAACACATGGTGTCTACAACATTATTTTGCATGCTACACCTTTGTAGACTTATCCTCTCATCATCACACTTACTCTTGTGCTTAATGGTGCATAATCCACATCTGGTGGACATGTGCCTAGTTGTATGACTTATCATGTTGTTGATTCTTATGCATTCTAGAAGCATTTCAAAGGTCTTTATATACAGGCACTCCTAGTGTACTTTTACATTGAATTGAATAGCAATAAATCAATTATGGATATTGTTATTCTGATCATACCTTGTTGGTCTACTGTTGTGCTTGTGCTTGAGTTCCTTGGTCTTGGGTGAATTTTTCCCTAGGGTAGATTCTTACATGGTATCAAAGCTTGGAGAATTTCTCTTCACATATCCATTCAAGACCATTGTTGCTTCACCACCTCAGCCTAGATCTAGAGTATCACAATCATTGGGAGTGTCTAAAGCTAGAAAGGACCTCGCCATTGCGTCTGAAATGTCAATTTGGTGAAAATTGGCTATAAATTTTTCCACCCTAAGCCAAAATCAATTTTGAGGCAATTTTTTTTGTAAATTGGCACCTAAAGGCTTGATTTGCAACCTTGGTACGATCATTCTTTAGAGCTATAATTTCATTTGATTCAGATCGATAATTGTTTTTTCTTTGAGATTTTCAACCACTTGGCCCTACAGAATTTTTTTTGCAAGAACTGGGAAATGACACCCTAGCTCCCACATGGAATATTCCTTGTACATTTGGAATATTCCTTCTTCAATTTTTGATGATATTTCCTTACAGTGGCATTGGCTTAAAATTTCTCAACAGAAGTCTTTCAACAACACGATGGTAGAGCACCCTAACAGCAACCAACATATCCATTTTGGTGGATTTGATTTCATGCAATAGGCTCACAAATTTAAAGACTTGGAAGTTTAACCCCATAATGGATGTGGGATTAAACACCCACACCCACCTATCATTATATATTCATGGCTACTGGGAAAGACTCCTCCAATGGCAAAAAGGAACTCTGGTTTGCCCAAAGTAAATTTTGACATCCGCTAGGCACTAACACAGTGACTCCCAAAATTGATAGCGACAAACATTATCCAGCACCATACCTCAAAAACCAGCTGCCGCTGCTACTCCAACACTTGTGCACATTCCAGCTACTGTGCTAAATTTCTAGTGATAGACTTCATTTCCTAGCCACCACGCCTACTACTCCACCACCTAGAAAAATTTGAACTCCAGCCTACCATTATAGTGTCATACTCTAGTCAGGGCTAGCTCATTGTTGAGTCACTTTGACACATCAGACATGTAGACCACCAAGAGTCTGCCATGTGGCCCATGGTCCACATCACCCTACAGAGCCACCTCAGCTGCCAACCCTACCACATAGGATTGACTTAGCCAACCCTATCAACAACATCGTACACTACCACCTCTGCAATACACATGAACTTGCCACATGGACCATACCTTCACCATGTGGATTTTTCCATACATTTTGTACAGTATGAACAAGCCAAGTTAGCTAGTCATATGTTGATGTCATTTGCCACATCACCTAGGCGGCCTTTTTTTGCTAACATCATCATTTGACAATGTTAAAATTAACGGCTTTTGACCATCATTTCCATGCATTTTTAAATTGTTGCCATGGTCATTTGACTATCAAATTTAAGCTCACATTTTTGATTTGACAGTCCAACTTTGGAAGGCCATAACTTAGTCATTTGAACTCCAAATTAGGTGCAATATTTTTAAATTTTGGGTAAAATTTCCTAAACTCTTCATTGGTGTTGTCCTTTTTTTGGTGCATGGATTTGTCAGAAATTATGTCTTTTGGTGACTATACCTTTCCAATCCTACATTTTACAACTTGAAACGCTCTATACAGGCTCATTTGGACACATTTTCAAGTTCCATTTTTGTTTGAAAGTGCATTATTTTTTGTCTACTTTCCAATTTTGCAATTAGATTATGGGGTTGTGTGGATAGAAATATCACTTTCAGCATTAGGGCCTTTTCTACATTGTATTACTTTGATTACTTTCCAAAATTGTTGTACATCTAAGCTATAGTGCTTAGTGACAGATTTCAGCCTCAAAAGGCAATTGTAACTAACAAAATCAAAAGTCCACCTTGTACATTTTGACAAGTGGCCTATTGTGCACTACCTCTAAAACACTAAATCTTACATTATGGGAGGGGATTGATTTTTTTTTTGCATTTTGGGGGTTCATTGATTAGTCCATCATGGAAGAGGAAGATTTAATTATCTTGACACCAGACAACTATCAATAATGGAGTCAATTGGTTATCACATATCTTAGTCAACACAATGCACTACCATATGTGAGAGGACTTACCTATCATGAAGACACAAGTGCCCTCATTTTTTGTACTCTCTGTCTATTTATTGATATGGAGGTTATGGATTCACTTGATGATGTGAAGTCCACTGATCCGTATGATATTTGGATCTATCTTTGGGAGATGTATGGAGATCCAAAAATTCCTCCATTCCCAAAAGATCTTTTACCTCTAGTTGTAGTTGTATCCTCTCTAGATGAGATCACACCTCCAGATGCTCTTGTTGCTCCTATTGATCTAGTTCCAGCCACAGATGCTTCAGATTTAGTGCAAAAAACACTCCATGTCCTCTTACTTTACCTTCATGTGATGACTTCCTTCCATCCATTATAGAGTTTTTTGTGGAATCTCACATTGAAGATGTGGGGGACATCATTAATTATGCTTGTCTTCTCTTTGTTGAGGTGAATACTTTATCCATTGCCATAGTGATATATCTAGCACAATAGGGTACATCTTATCTTCCAGCTCCAGCATCAATGGATGACTTATTGGAAGACATTTTAGGTTTATTCATGGAGTCACATATAGTTGATTTGGGAGACTTCTTTGATGATATACTACTTCTCTTTGATGAAGTAGATACCTCTCTAGTTGTGGTGAGGGCTCACTCCGACCCTCATGTCCATTCTCTACATGATTAGTCTTCACAAGTTGATATGATTGTGGATTCTTATGTAGAAGAGTTGCAAGAGGACTCTTTATCATTTGAGGAGATGGTTCTTTGGAACATGTTATACACACATCCTTGCTAGATCTACACTTCTTCTTCTCAACGGTATTAGAAGGAGCCACCATCAACATCACCATAGGGATAGTTGAGAAGATTTTAGAGACACCTTTCATCATTGAGATTCTTTCTATACATAGGGAAAGCATCTCACATGTACCTCTACCATTATTTCTTCCAAAGGGGAGGAACATTATTTAGCAGTCATGGATCAACTTCTACATTGGAGCAGCTATCATTGATTGACACACTACATTTAGTGAGTGGGGAACTATCTTATCTCCTTCTTTTTCTCTTTTATGGGGGGAACTTTTTCCCCTTAAGGGTTTTTGTCCTTCTACTTCTCTTTTGTATATACTTGATGTATTTTGTAATGGGGGGGTCTTGATTACTCCATCCATCCATGCATTTTGTCTTTTCATCTCTCTTTTTGGGGAAGGGTTTTTCCCATGAGGTTTTCCCTCTTTCTCCGCTTTATGAGAGATTGCATTTCATTATGTACATGGGTACCTAACATGGCCTAGTAGCCAGGACCCATTATGCATTTCATCCTAGTTTTTGTGAGCTTAAGTGCATTCCCCTAAGTTGCACTTAAGGGGGGGTGTTGGTATAAATACATATTTACTATTTACACTTAAGTTTACTTAGGTTAATGCATTATTTTATTATTTATTTGGTGAGACACTTAGGAGATTGCATACTTTTATGAGTTGTCATGTTGACAACACAAAAATAAGCAACTCTAATTCAGCACATGGTGTCTACAATATTATTTTATGTGTTGCACCTTTGTAAGCTTATCCTTTCATCATCACACTTACTCCTATGCTTAATGGAGGATAATCCACATTTGGTGGACATGTGTCTGGTTGTATGACTTATCATGTTGCTAATTCTTATGAATTCTAGAAGCATTCTAGAGGCCTTTATATACAGGCACTCCTAGTGTACTTTTACATTGAATTGAATAGCAATAAATTAAATGTGGAGATTGTTATTCTGATCATACCTTGTTGGTCTACTATTGTGTGTGTGCTTGAGTTCCTTGGTCTTGGGTGAATTTTGCCCTAAGGAAAACTCTTACAAAATATTATATTACTTGGAAGTATCATTTCTTCGCTACTCCTTTCAGTTGAGCACTTAGGTGATAATTTTGTCAAAATCACTTGCGAATCTCAACAGTCTTGAAGCTTTGAAAGTTTATGATGTGTCAATAAATGGAGAAATAGTTCTAAGCAATATTAAACTATGTTGCCTCTACGTGTTCCTCAACTTTCAGGGAACTTATTCAATTTAAAGTTATTTTTGTTCAATGTTAATTTTAAATTCAAGGAAAGCATTTCATTTCTTTATTTTTACTATACTGATTCCAATAGTTATAACTTAATCACATCCTTTCAAGCTATCAAGTCAGATTTACCCTCATGGACTCTTTATCTACAAGATATTCCATTTTCTCATGGTGAGTTGATTAAAATGATCTTCATCATGTTGATTTTGGATTTGTTCAGTATAGCTTATCTCCACGATTAATTATTCCGAGGGAAATTGCCTTTGACTCAAAAAAGGATGGTCAATCTACCAATTAGAAGAGAACTTTTGTTATTTTCTATCTACATATTTGATGTCAGAAGTGAAAGCTGAAGTAGATTTCAAGGGTTGTTCCTCTATTTCTTTTTGATGTTATACATCAAAGTATTTTTTGTAAATCCAAGTCTATTTTTGGAGTTGGTAGAATTCATTGAATTTAGAATTATTTTGAAGAATGATTCCTTCTAGGAAAGTTATATTTTCTATTATTTTATTGAAGTCATTTGCTAGTGTCATTTAGAAACACCTTGTTATCCCTCTATACACTTCAATGTGTTGAGTAAGTTTGGTTTGGTTTCCCTTTTCTCATCGAGTTTGGCGAGGTTCAAAAATCGAGTCTAGCATGATCAAATGGAATTCTAAACCCATTTTTTATGTAAATGATATTTTTTATTTCATTCAAGTATCAATAAAAAAAACTACTTTTAAAAGATTTTCAATTAAAGAACAAACCAAAACAAAACACCAGTTTGGACTAAAAACATTGGAGTCTTGTCCATTCTTTTGCCCATAACTACTATAATTATCTGACTTTTGAGCAGCCCCTTGCAGAATTATACCTAAGATTGAAGGTTATGAATATTGAAAGTTAATCTCCATCATACCATTCTTGAGAGCAACCAGCAATGATCTATTGACCATAGTTAGGTTTGCATAGAGTGTACCTATGTCTTTTTTCTTTAGTTATGCCTCTAGGATTTTTTTACACAACTGATACACATCTTCATATATGCACATGCTTTAGGGAGAGATCTTCATCTACAACTGATGACAGAGATGCCACAACAAATTGGTGGAAGAATACAGTATAAATAGTTGTGTCTAAAACATATATCCAACCAAGCTCTCTTCCCCAATCTCTCCTGCAAAACTCTAATGTAAAAGATCATCTACAGGAAAACATTAGATTGCTACAGAAATGAAGGAAATAAAAACAACTACAGTTGTTACATAGTTTAAGCATTTAACAGTGGACTGAGCATTTCAGATGATTAGCATTGTTTTATGCCAATATTCAATTTCATTACCAAGATCCTAACTATTCAATTATTATTGTAGATGCAGAATTAACTGAAATTGAAGACAGGTGGCAAAAGAAATTGAATAAATTTTCCAAATCAAAAGCGAAAAGTAACAGAAAGCACATTAACCATTCCTTAATAGGATTTATTGGCTTTTATTGATAGCTTTTATTCATAGGTGAAAAGTTATGTGTGCAGATCTATAGACTGCCTACCCTAACTCGAACCTAATTTGTTTGCCCAACCAGATATTCAAAATAAAAAGTGTGCTTTTTAAAAAAAAAAATTCAATTGTAAATTTTTCCTTATATTTTTATATAACATAAATTTCCTTTCTAGGTCATCTTCATGATTTTCTAAATATCTGTCACATTTATATATATTATACAAGCAAACAATAATTGAATCGTTGAACTTGAGCCATTCTTTGGGCACTTGAAAGTACAAATTGAAATATAAGAAGGTTGAACTTGAAAGAACACATGAAAAGATATGCCAGTTAAAACCTTATCAGCTAGAAATGTCATGGAATGTGTAAATAGATAAAACACCGTTTCCAACAATAATTTCTAGATTTTTTTGTAGGTATGAAAATACAAGATTTGATGTTTATCTACAACAACCAATTGTAGGTGTTGTAGGTCTGAAAATCAAGGCAGTAGCCAACTAAGTTACTCAAAAAATGATTAAGTAAAGAATACATTATTTTAAATATAAAAAATTATCAGTTCACATGTATTATCTCATTTTGTTTCTGCTATGTACATGTGCTTTCCCATATTCTTTGTTTTTTGAGGATCTTTGTGTAAAATAAGAAATGACTTAGCATAAAAGATTTGTAAGAAAAAATGTAGTAGAACTAGCAGTCGCATGCTTTTGTGCATGGAGCAAGGAGCTGATAAGAATTTTTTTAAAAGAAACCAAATAAATTTATAATGAAAATATTACCTAACATATTGAAAAAACTGAAATAAAAACATAACAATTATTTAAAATTTGTCATATTTTCCTTTGTTTTCTTATTCTTTAAACATAAACTATCTTAAACATTTTACAATTTGTAGAAATAGAGGGAAAATTAGAAACTTACGAAGAAGAACGAAAAATTTAGAATAAGATTGATAATGTAATAGGATACTTAATTTTCTAAAAACAAAACTTTTATCATAAGAAAATCCTAAATAATCTTATTACGAAAAAAGAGTAATTTAGACTAAAAACTAAAAAAATTAGAAACTTTCCTCAATATTGATAATGCAAGAAAACTTAAATTTTTTTAAATGATTTTTTGACATCATCAAAAATCACAAATAATCTTATTAAGATAAATTTAGACTACAAAATAAATTTATAGAGTATCAAACAAAATTACATAAAGACATTTTTACTCAAAAAATTTCACATAAGTTTATTACCTTTACAATTCCCTATTTTCAATATTTTATTATCTTAAAATTAAAAATTTATGTATTACTTAGATTAGTTTGTTTCCTTTTTATCTAAGTTTTGAAGAAATATGCAACTAATGGTAATAGGATAAGATGGTAATGGTAAAAATTAGAAACTTTTGAAGAAGAACAAAAATTTAGAATAAGATTGATAATGTAATAAGATGTTGAATTTTCTAAAAATAAAATTTTTATCATAAGAAAATCCTAAATAATCTTATTAAGAAAAAAGAGTAATTTAGACTAAAAACTAAAAAAATTAGAAACTTTCTTCAACATTGAAAATGAATTTTATCATCTTTTAAAACAGATAAAGTCTTACAATATTTCTTTTTGAAAAATAAATTTCTTAATAAAAAAATTCAACATATAATATAACTAAAATAATGATTTCAGCACCTATATCAAGTTCAATGAGTAAATATTTAAATATTTGAAGATATGAAATATAATAGTAACCTAAGTGTACAATATTTTTATCAATGTTATAAATAAACATATGAACATCTAAATATAAGAACATTAAAATCAATAAATAGATAATTATGTATACAAAATGTAATCAGATAATAAAATTTACTTGTTTTAAAAAATATGTTTAAACAAATATAATAGTCCTAAAGGCTCAATTTAATTGAGACCCTTATAAAATTAGATCCAAAACAACTATAACAAACTCAAAACTATCATTAAAATATGTTATACAACTTCAAAATTTCTTGGTCCTCTTCAAGAATATAGTCATTTTGTATACTATATTTTTGACGAATATGAATCATTTCTTGCTCTTTACATGCATCAATGTCCTCTCTCAAAATTTGATATCATAAATTAAGAAGACTTAGAATGTGAAGGTAATTAGATGTCTAAACAAAACAATTATTCCATAAATAATGTAAAGGAAAAAGAAGAAAGGCAATAGATAATAAGAATGCTTGCATCAATCATTTGGGAACAGACATTTGGGATTCAATATAGTATTTTCTATATTAGACAATAAGTGCATAAAATTTATCAAAAATATTTGCTAGCTTTGTGAGATCCTCAATACAACCTCTATCCCTTCTATGGAAAGATTCCTTATTAATTATGAAATATTATGCTTTGATTTTTGCTATGGAAAGAACAATATTTCAATTTTAGAAATTTTCTACAGTAATTGGTTTTAAGCATATCATCAAAAAATCTATCGGAAAGTTTAAAAACTGGTGAATCTTACAACATTTCCGTCAAAAATAATTTTTTTGGGAGCAAAACTTCCACAATAAGCTTATAGGCTTAATAAAATTACAAAAATATACATGAGAGTATTATAGTAAACATATTATTTTGGAATATGTAAGAAATGAAAAATAGTTTCTTATTATTTTAAAGTTGTATAGTTTCATTCTTACTTTTCTAATAAAGTTAAAAACATAGATTTTTAGTAAGTATTCATAATTTAAGAGGAAAACTCTTCAAAATATAATAAAATGTAGTGTGTTCTATTAAAAAAAAACATAAAGTTAAACAAAAAAATTTAAATCAACTATTTTCAAGAACTGAAATGATAATAGAATCTTGACTAGATCAATAAATTATTTAGCAAAGAAAGTGGAAACATTTCCATATTAAATATGATATGGAGATCTATTTTATTTTTTGAAGAAGGGATTTTTTAAAAAAGGAAATAATGTATTCATCTTTGTGTTGTAATATAACTTTTGTTCTCTAAAAATAGAAAGATATTCTAATATATTTTTAATACAAAGATATTACTTATTATTTATTATTTAATTTAGAATTTTATCCAATCTAATTATTTTAGAATATCATTATATATCTTTGTGAATTTTTTATTTGGAAGTGTTCTACAATATGGAAATATTTCAATGTACATATTATTATTTTTCACCGGTGCTAACATTGTGGTCATGATACATTATAGTTAAACCAATTTTAACCAATTATAAACTTTTCAAGCAAAAAAAAGTTAAATTTTCATTGTAATATTTGGGAATTATAAATAGGTAGCAATATACCAATATGTGTAGTTATATATTTATTTATAAAATTTCTTCTAATTAACCCTCTCATCAGAACAAATCAAATTGAGTAAAGATATTAAAATATTGATACAATTTTAACAATCTCTTATATTATTTATTAAAGGGTACTAGCTCAATGGAAGAGCACCTATTTTACATGTAGGAGAATGGTGGTTTGATTCCATTGTGCCCTAATATGACTAAATCAAGGATTAAATAAACAACCAAATAAATTAAAAAATCAATGATCCAATCAACTACCAAATCAATCACCAAATAAACTACTAAATAAATGATCAAATAAACTATCAAATCAATGATTAAAATAGTTTAGTCATAAATTTGGTAATGAGATAAATGTCTGGCAATAAACTACTAATGGTCATGTGATCAAAATTAGTCATATATCTACAATATTTAGTAGTTTATTTAGTTATACATTACTATTTTTGTACTAGTGATTGGAAGAACACAAGAAGAGGGGATGAAATTTACATTCCAAAAGGTTCTATTTAGAAAACCAAGTGGTGTTAGGAGAAACAATGAGGCCTAGCCAAATATCTCTATGTATTTTCTCATGGATTTAAGATAGAATTGCTCACAAAGGTAAATCGGGCATGGTAGGCACAAATAAAGGTTGGAAAAGGTGATAATAAGTTGGTGCAAAAATTTTCCAAGAATTTTTTTGGAGGTGTGGAAGAAATTAAGTGGGGTTGTGTAAATGTGCCTAATTAGGTCTATTAGCATGCTTGAACCAATCCAAGTTGAGTGGGGTCAAAAGCGAAACCCAAATCCAATACCTTGGAATCTTAAATTCCTCCCAAAAGGGTACCTAAATATGAAATTAGGCTATAGGGTTGTTTGGAAGGAATCTTAATAACATGGTAAAAAGTGCATTAGGAGGGCTAGCAGGAATTGGGTCTCTTTAGGCCTAAAGTGTGGATTTTAACTCTTGGAGGAAGAATGGGTATTGAAACCTTGGTAGATTGCATTAAAATGAATGGGAATAGAAGCTTGAGGGTCTACCCATGCCTAAAAGACTAGTTTTGTTTATTTTTGATTAAGTGAAGAGGTGTATACACTTAATGGGTTAGACATGTAAGAGTCTTGGATTCTATAAGAGGAATCTACGAAGTGATTGACATCTAATTACTTTGAATAAAAATAGGATTTTAAGTTACCATATCAAGGGCTATGAATCTAGTTGTTTAATGAACATGTTTGAGGGCCCATTATTCAAGTGTGCATAATCCAATCTATTATCTTCTCATCACATACTCATACTATAAGCCACCTTTAAGCTATAATCTAGTTTTATATTTCGATAAGAGAACTCCACCGAGAGTGAGCCAACCAACAATGAGCTACACTAGTAATGATCTTGTTGGCCTATTACATTAATTTAGGGTTGTTTTGGGTTAAATAAAATAAAATATCAAAGTAGTTAGTTTTTGGGAGTTATTCGTGTAAGGGATTTTTGGGTAGCTATTTACAAGAAAGAAATGCTTTATAAACATTTGCATTTGGCATTCTATGTATCTCATTGAATAATCTAAATAAAAATGGTTCCTATATTTTTTGTTTGATGTGCAATAAATTCATTATCTGATATTTCAATCAATTCATTTTTTGATCATTTAGATCCACCATTGTATTTAGTAACCAATTAGATAATACTTGAGAGTTAATATACTTTATGGTTTTTTCGATCTTGGGTTCCACAAAAAATATTGTATTATGCAATGTCAATGTTATTTGCTTTCTTCTCTTTCTTTCTTTAGCAAGTTTAAATTATTGTATGTTGATGTCTATTTAAAAGTTTTAAGTTTTCCCAGGGAAAAATGATTCAATCCTCCCTTATATGTATTCCAAATGTTCAACATAGCTAAGTGGAGGGGACAAGCCTTATTTATCATATTAGACTTAATGTCTCCACTAGGATCAAAGTTCTTTTAATTGAAGGGTGTTCCAAACTCATTATAAATGTTGTCAAAGGTCAGTGGAATACCAACTAGTTTATTGATGGTGTTAAGGGTGATGTTAATAGGGCTTTACAAGGATTTGATTCTTTCTCTATAAACTATCTTTATAGAGAAGGCAACTCTATTGTTGATTCTCTCACTACATATGGATACAATCATGAGGAGCTAAGGTGTTGATGAAACCACGTTCTCTCCTAGCTGATGTATAAATCATCTTGAGTGGGGAGCGTCCAAGACCAAATGGATATGACATGAAGCACTCATTCTTCTAAAAGTGTATTCATCTCAACATGTTAGGGTTTCTTATATTCCTCTAGTCCTCCATGTCAAGTACTGAGTGAGATGATAAGGCATAACTTAAGGTTTTGAATTTGAATAAGAAATTGATGATGTCCATGGTGTTTGTATATCCTTGAAAATGTAATTCACAAAAAGTTCTTAATAATTATTTATGGTATAGTTGTTTGTTTGTGTTGTCCTCCCATAATTATTTTAATTACATTAATCGCTTAGGGTATCTTAATTTCATTTGATGTTATGTTGCAATTAATATGTGTGGTCACATCTATATTTATCCTTACATGTTGCATAATGAAAAGTATCATCTTTACATTGTATTGACTAGACTCCTACTTGTGCAAAGTTTTTGTTTGCATGACTCTAATTTTTGGGAGGATGGACAAATGATTTCACCCAACCAGATATACATGTATATTTATTGCCTTCAAAGAACATTGTGCTAGTGACAAAATTCACTTGCCATATCAAGATTGTAGTTTTCATTTTAGAACTAACCATGTATATTGTATTGTTTTTAATGGGGAGGGGGGATTGTAATCATATATATATATGGGGAGTGAGTTCAACATTTTTCCTATAGTTTATCACATTTACAAGGATTTGGGGTTGTGGAATTTGGTAAACCCATTAATGAGTTTGATAAAATATTGTTTGCCCAATTTGTTAGATCCTAGTATAACATGAAGGTTGTAGTTGAGGGATTTTCCTTTGAAACTAGTAAGAAAATCATAAAAAATGCCATAAATGATAGACTCAATAGATTGTTTAAGGGGAATGAGGCTTTGGTGAAGAAGTAGGGCATATATGAGAGGACTGAGCTACCCTCTCCATGGGATCATGTATGATATATGATCATAACCTATAATTTACTCTTGAATATAGTTTTTAGGTCTATTATTTATACCATATGCCTCTTTCAAACCACTCAAGGAATCATGATACCATTTATTTTCCATTTTTCTTACTAAATTATCTTAAGAGTTCTATATTTGAGGTCACATATTTCACTTATAAAGTTAAAAGTATTTTCTTGCATTAGGGGCCTCATTTTAAAATTGTACAATTTCCATGTGGTTCTTTGTCCCACCAAATCTATCATAGTATAAAATGCCTCTATGTCACTATCCCCCTCTATCCACCATTACTAACCTCCCTAGGGAAGAAAACAAGGATGTCAAAAAGTTGGAAGTTAGTGAAATTATCTCCTACCTGAGAACTCCTAAAATCTTCAATTCAAATTTTAGAGTCCTAGAATTTGGACCCAAGGAAAAAGACTCTCTTCTCTCTACTTGTAAGAAAACATGGGAAATCCCCTCCCCTCCCATAAAAAGGCCAAATTTATAGTGTAGGAGGTCAATATTGTGGCTAAAGAGGAAATAGTGAAGGAACATAACACTCCCAAAGAGGTCTAATCACTTGGCTATTAGAAATGAGAAGAAGGAGAATAAGCTATAGGTAAACTCTGACTTTGAGGAGGATACACAAACAAGTAATCAAGAAGAAATAAGGAGAGTGAGGAAAATGAGAACTTTAAAGAAAATGGGTTGGAAAAGGAAAGAAAAGAGACATCAAATAATTGAATTCATGTCTCTTCCAAAATGAAACAAGGAAGTCCTAATAATGACATAAATATGCCATGTATTATGGCTGAACTAATTGACATTGTCATGACCTTAGTCATGGAGTTGGTTGGCTTGCAAAAATGAGATAAATAGTATGAGAAATAGAGTTAGTGAGGTGGAGAGAAAGATAGGGAGCATCTCTAAGTTTAGTCTTCATGTCACACACAACTTGACAACCTCTTTTTGCTTGATACAATAGAATATTATGGTAGAGGATGAGAAAGAGGGAGTAACTACAAGGGATTGTTCAAATTCCCCACTAATAATTGGTTTCACATCTTGCAACAATCAAGATGTGATATTAAGGCTCCACCAAAGGTTTAGTGGAGATTTTTCTCATCACCTTGTTGAGGTTTTTGTTTTGTTGCTTATTTTTCTTTATATCTTTCATAGATATTTGAACTTTATTTTTCTTTTGCAAGGTCTTTGGTAGGTTAGGTAGGGTTACAACAAGTTGTTTGGTTTACTTCTTGATAATCGATAGTACCAAGTACAAGGATGATAACTTTCATGGTTATAAGTTTCTCACCTATAGCCTTTGTTTAACTCTAGTTTTCTTGGCTTTAAGCTTTAGTTGATGTTTTTCTACTACTACTCTATTGTGTCTATATGCCCTCAAGCTATTATTTGGCAAATGGTCAACAACAATATTTGTTGTTACTTAACATTAAAAAAAAAAAGTTATATCTTACTAAATCACATGCTATATCCCATCTCTTCAAAATAGCCTTTCCCAAGTACCACTCATTATGTTGTCATATTTGTTACATAAAATTTCCAGTGTGTGTATTTAATGTTTACTTTTACTAGTACCTTATATCTATATGATTTCTTCTATCTATGTACACATATATTTGTTTAATGATTTTATGTATGTATGTGTTGATATAAAAAAGTATTTACTATTTACACTTTACTTAAGTTTACTTAGGATAATGTACTTTTATATTAGTTGTCATGTAGACACCTCGGAATATGCATAGTCATATGAGTTGTCATGTTGACAACACAAGAGTTAGCAACTTATTTGAGCACATGGTGTCTACAACATCTCTTTATGAGATACAAATATGTAAACTTATCCTCTCATCATCACATAAATGCCTGTGCTCAATGGAGGATAATCCACTCTTGGTGGACATGTGCTTAGTTGTGATGTTTATCTCTTTGTTGACTCCTAGTCATTCTAGTTGCCTTTATATACAAGGCACTTCTAGTATGTGTATCTCATATTAAATTATATGATATCCATTATCATTTTGACCATTATTGAGATTCTCATTTGATCATCATTAGTCTCTCTTGTGCTATCTATTGAGCTTCTTGATCTTGGTGTTGAATTATTGCCTTAGGAAAATTCTTACATGGCAACAGAGCTATACCAAATTCTTATAGTATGTATAATTTAAATTAGAATATTTCTTGTTTGAGTAATGTTTTAATTATATGATTTATATAACATTATTCTTGTTGGCTTATAATGATTATGTTTCTTTAATGGGGGTACATTGTAAGAATAGATGTATATACATCGAAGAATAATGAAGAGATAAAGATATCACTTTGATGTTCATGAAGCTATAAAGATGGTAAATGATGTTGGTGTAGCTATGATAATGTTGTGTAATAGAGAATTATGATCTAATGTAATAAAATGCAATACTATGGTTTTTGTAATGACCTAGAGCA
Source organism: Cupressus sempervirens (assembly GCA_028749045.1). NCBI lineage: Eukaryota > Viridiplantae > Streptophyta > Pinopsida > Cupressales > Cupressaceae > Cupressus > Cupressus sempervirens. The sequence goes on from CM053784.1 coordinate 626,511,720, forward strand.
AGATTTAGGATTCCAACATTTATTCATGTGTGTGCATGCGCGCGTGCATGCGTGCGTGCGTGCGTGCATGTGTGTGTTTTGTGGAAATATAAACAATGCAGTTAGGATTATACCTCATAAAAGATACATGTAATAAAGTTTTCTTAATGATCTATCAACCTCTTAATGATTAATGTGTGTAAATAACCTAGGAGTTGTATCTTTTTGTACATATTTGAGGTTTCATAACTTGAAACCTTTTGCAAAAGACATAAATTTAAAAAAATCAAAAGTGGGTCAAATTAGGTCTAAGCTTAAATTAAGATTCGAATAAATCAAGTCACACGCGTGCGTGCACACACACACACACACATAATAGAATTGAGTTAGAAATGCACCTATAGGTTTGAATCTAAGAAAATAATGTATGGCTTGATTTCAAGAAACTATTTGAGTGACTCTCAATTTCTAGTTCAGCTCTCAATCTAAATGCAAAATTGATAGAAATACAAAATCAATCAAAATTAAATATTGAGACAGTGCATTTAGAAATACCTTATAATATTAAATTAAAAACATAAATAAAATTTATACACTTTATGCCAAAGACCATGTTTATTATATGAAATGGACAAGCTCTGATTAAGAATCAATAGTTGAAATATGCATACAACTATAGATGACCATTGCAACAATTTAAACCATCTAATTTTTTAGTTTATTTTTCTATGCAAAATAACAAGGATTTGGGTTTTCAATATCCCAACAATCAAGCAATTAGAAATCAGAATATCTTTTAGCCCATGAAATGTAAACAATTGGACAACCAAAGGTGTCGTAGTGAAGATCGATTGGAGAAAATCCCCATTTATGGCATCTTATGGAAATTTAAAAGTAGAGATGTGATTTGCCTCTTATGATTTCTCTATGAATTCATAGTATTGTGCAAGCCACCCTTAAACATCACACACTAAGGAGAAATTTAAGCCAACTTTGATTATTCAACACTTTTAGCTTTTGAATCAAGTCTTAGTGTGTGATGTTTAAGACATTCGTATGGTGCAAAGGCATCCAAGTTGACTCATCAATAGAAAATTGAATGCATGAGAAAGAACTACATGATTTATAATCATTCTACAAATAATAAAATATTCTTACAAGGCTGAATGCACTTGATAGGGTTCCAATTGAGTTCAAAGGTTGATACACACCTAGCTCACCAAAACTCTTTTATTCTTACATTTTTGTAGTGATTCCCAAGTCCAATAGGTAATATTTGTAAGGATTGAAGGTCGATCAATAAAATATACACCTTGATTTGTATTTGTTATCATTTGAAGATTTTAAAATTTCTTTCAATTGCGGATAGTTAAAGAATTTCAAACCAATTTTCATGGAGCAAGTAATACAAAAAGTTTGGATGAGTTGGATGTTCTCAAGCAATCCATGGATGTCTATTCCATTGCCATGATTGAATTAGGTAGGCATGAGTTGAAAGTCCTCCAAATTTTAGTTCAATTTAGAGAAACTCAATTTATAAGGTTTCTATTCAAGAAACTTAAATTTATAAGGTTGTCTTAGTTCAGCATGTCCAACAAATTTAATAGTAGTAATTTTGATACTAATTTTTTTTTTAAATTATATAATTATATGGATATAATTTTATAGTTTGTTAGGTAAATTGTTTACCAACAAGGTCATGTTATGATTGAAATATGGAGTGAGGGAGATATTTAGTGGGAGATATGGTAATAGGAGAAGGTAGATATATAGGAGGAAAGAGTGAGAGAGAAAGAGGCAAGTTGATAGTGATAGATAGGAAGATAGGCACTGGCTACGATGCAACTTATTTGCACCGTAGAAAACTGTGCCAACTGCTACCCTGCCCCAATAATGCGCCCTCCTTCCGCATGCACTGCGTGATAGAACACTATCATTTTTGGATGATGGGATGATTTTTTTTAATGTATTTAACTTTTATTTTTATATACATCCTATGTATTTTAATAAAATTCAACTTTTTTATATTGTATTTTTTAACCAAAGAATATTTAGATTTATCCAATAAAATTTTGTATTTGTTTCTATATATATATAAAGTAAAATTTGGCTAATAAAACAATTATAAAAAATATTAAAAATAATTTCATTGTTTTCATAAAAAAATGAATTATTATTTTTTATTTGAATGGAGTGTTTTATTATATGGTATAAAATGTAAAAAAATATTAAGTATTTAAAGTAATTTTAAATGAATAAAGGATAATGAACTATTGTTCTAGTTTCAATTAATAATAAAAGGATATATATATATATATATATATATATATATATATATATATATATATATATATATATATATATATATATATATATATATATATATATATATATATATATATATATATATATATATATATATATATATATATGTTAATAGAAAATAGAAAAATAAAATAAAAGTTTCATATGATTATATTTATAAATTTAGTTTTAAAATTAAACATATTTTAAATATTAAAAAGATAGAGAATTTTAAATATAAGGAGAGAGAGAGAGAGAGAGAGAGAGAGTACAATGGAGTGAGAAGATGTGTGTGAGGGAGAGATCGAGAAGTAGAGATAGTAAGATATCTAGTGAGATACAAAAGAAGACATGAAGAGACATAAAGAAAAGAACAAATATCTAATCTACAATAGATATATATCCATAGCACACTAAAATACAATTGCTAGTTTATCAAGATTATATAAAAATCAAATGACACTTAAATAAACCTATAACCATAAAAAGCAAAGCCCACTTTGCACACATCACTCATAACCTACTCTTTCTAATATTGCCTAGAGTAGGAATATTGAAGCATATGTACCTTTATGGCAATGTCTCCCTAGACGTGTTCACCACTACGTTGGCCCAACCCCCATGTTTTTCCACATGGCTACTAAGTGTTGTCGGATGGTTGAAATGCCTAAGTCTAAATAAACTAAACTATTACAATTGGCCCTATCATCACATTCAATATGATTGAACGTGTTACGACACATCCCTAACATAGACAGACACGTGGGACCACCAACGCCGTCGGATGGGCCATTCCACATCGCCGTACGCACGTGGACGCCCTCTATATCACTTTCTTTTTATTTTGTGATCTTGCATGTGCTAAAAACTGTCGCCATGGTGATTCCATCACATTCATGATCTCTCCAATGGATGCTTTTAATTTACAAGTTTTATTTTATCCCTCGGTAGGAAAGTAAATGTCTATTTTTAAATCTTTTTGTTCAAAATCAAGGATTAAGAGGTATAAGAATTGAGATTACATAAGCTAAAATGAAGTTCCATTGAGTTTATTGGTTGTATGATGAGATTAATTCATAATTTAATTTATAAATAGAATACCTATCAAATTGCCATACAACATATTTTGTTATTGGCTTAACTATTGCATCTTATTAGTGCAAGTACTAGTATCTATTTTAATATGCTTGCTCAAAAGTTGAGGATTAAGAGATATAAGGATTGAGATTATATTCAATTCAAATGAAGTTTAATTGAGTCTGTTGGTTGTATGATGCAATTGATTTGAACTCACAATTTAGTTTATAAATAGAATACCCATCAAATCACCACACAACATATTTTTCTATCAGCTTAACTCTTGTACCTCATTGGTGCAAGTGCTAGTATCTATTTTAATATTTGTTTGTTCAAAAGTCAAGAATTAAGAGATATAAGGATTGAGATTATATTCAGTTAAAATGAAGTTTAATTGAGTCTATTAGTTGTATGATGCAATTGGTTTGAACTCACAAATCATAATTATAAAAGAAGTTTCTTAATAAGGTTACTTTGCCTTGTGTTGAATGCATAAAATTTATGTTATAAGCTCATCAACCATAGGTATCATATTTGGACTTAAGATTAAAATTCAAAACAAATTAATAAGGTTACGTTTAAGTCTATATCAAAATTAACTTTTAGCTTTAAAACTCCCGCTTTCTAAAGAGTAATACATGATATCTCAAAATAAATGTAAGATGTTTGGATTTCAATCATTTCTTTTAAAATAAAATTATACATTTACGTGTAAAAAGTATTGACGACTTCTATTCTACAATTAAACCTTCAATATTCTTGATCTAGAATAGCACCAAACTCAAGCTTTGGATACTTTATTTTTAGGACATATATATCATACCAATTAAATGAGATATTCAAGATATACATAAATAGAAGACATTAAAGTTAAACCTCACCAATTAATTACAATTTAAATCTAAATTGAATCTAAGGACCATTTGATGCAAGTACTTGGTCTTCTAGGGTGAATGTACCAAACAATCAAGGCTTTGGCCACAATAGTCAAGAAACTCTTATGGTGGATTCCTTAAGGGTTCAAAAAGGTTCAAGTAACCTTGTAGTAGACTCACAAAGTCTCACTCACAAAAGGTTCACCTAAACTATCAATAACACCCTCCACACTTCTCCAAATAAGTCACTTTCCACCCTTACAAAGCATCAAAATATGCATCAAATAGGATCTTGATCAAACTATGCTTCCATAGGCTTCCTAGTTTATTTGCATAAGCCTTCCAACAAGTTTCTCATCATTCTTATATGTTTTCTAACCAAAAAGTACAAATTTTGCATACTCGATAGGGAGGCCTGATTGGAGCTTTTCCTAGTAGCCTTGTGCAACAAGCTTTTGGTTATTATCTCTTTAACTTCTCAAACAACTCTAGAAACAAATTATATTTTCTAATAAACTAACCTATTGCAAGTTTAGATACAATGCATGTACAAGGAAATGTAAAATAACAACTTACTATCATAGCACAAATAGGTACAATCAGAGTTTTTCCCGCACAAAATCATTTTATCTCTTCATTAACCAAGAAAATATGATTTTTCCATTACAAATAGGTTTACCACCTATCTCTTGCACTTCCATGCATGCCACATCTTGACTTGAATAGTTGGAGGTTGTTCAACTGCTCTAAAAGGACAAAAACTAAAAAGTTGCAACTTTGCAATTTTGCAAAATTGCACTTAGCATTTTTTGCAAATTTAGCACAAATTGACATTAAACACACATGTTACCACAAAAAGGGTCTAACTGACCACTTTACTCCTTATTAACAAAAAATTGACAAAATATGACTCCACACCTCTACATTTGACTATTGACTGGCGTTGTCCCAGTTTGACCCTTGGATAAATGGGTCTTATTACATTGCTAATTGCTTCAAATGTAAACATAAAGTTGAGTGGACACCTATTATACCTTGCAATGACCTCCTAGAACATCTTAACCAAAGAGAGTTGAAGGAAAGAAGAAGATAGAGAGGTGTGAATCAATTGAGTAAATAGATCAAAGGATAGAGATCAGCCAAGTAGAAAGGAAATCTAAACTTCTATTCTATAATTAAACCTTCAATATTTTTGTTTTAGAATAACACTAAATCCAAACTTTCAATACTTTCTTTTTAAGACATATATATCATACCAATTAAAATGAGCTATTCAAGATATACATAAATATGAGACATTAAAGTTAAACCTGAGCAATTAATTTCAATTTAAATCTACACCAAATATGAGGACCATTTGATGAACGTACTTGGTCTTCTAGAGCAAAAGTACCAAACAATCAAGGCTTTGGCCCCAATAGACAAGAAAATGTGATGGTGGATTCCTTAAGGGTTCAAAATGGTTCAAGTAACCTTATAGTAGACTGCCAAAGTCTCACTCACAAAAGGTAACCATAGAGCTTCAACAATAGTAAATCAAGGGTTCAAAATGGTTCAAGTAACTGTAGAGCTTCAACAATAGTAACTCTATCAGGATTTTGATTTTCTTGCGCAAGCCAAGTTTCCAATTTATAAAATTCATTAAAAATCTTTTCAACTTGCAAAGGAGGAACTCTTAAAACATCATCATCATCATGGGATGAATGAGAAGAGTTATGCTTCGTGATAGGATTAAGATCATGAGAAAAGATGTGAGTATCATCATGAGCCATAGCAAGAAAAGAGGAATCATGACCAAAGGAGTCCATGAGTCTATGGCTTCACCTAACATGAATGCTATAGGTTGGGATTTGTGTAATTAAGCTCATAAAAAGGAAGATCACAAAAGGAAACCCTAATGAGATCTAATCATGCAAATATAATAAAGAGCAAAAAAGAGAGATCTAACCACACACAATATAGCCAAATATAACTCTATGAAAGAGGGAGAAGAAGAATTGATTCACTGAAAGAAGGTAAACACCCAAAATAAATAGTCTAAGTCCAAAAATAAAGGGGCACAAGTTGTGTTGTCCAAAAAAAGGTAAATACCTAATAAATGAAATGAAACAATCTAGTTCACCACAAAGTAAAGAGTTGATAGAGTCAGGTTCACCAAAATATTTAATGGTAAAATGGAAGCACTTTAAATTAGATATAGACTTCCACTTTGTGGGGACACTAAGCCATTCAATTGCAATGTGAAAGGGAAAGAGAGGAATTTCCAAATATGATTCCACTTCTAACCCAATTTATATTAGCTAGGAACCAAAAGAGGAAGGGTGCTAATACCAAATTTAGATTATAGGAGGAATACAATACAAGGAAATGTGCTCTTTGGCCCTTTGTTAGGATAACATGCTTGTGAAATTGAACTAATTGCTTAAATAATGTAATTCTAGATGCTATGTAAAGATAATTAGTCCAATTAAGATACAGATCTAGGGTAAATATATGAAAGGAAATGAAACATGAAAGACTCACCTTGAAATGCATAGAGGAAGATGTATTTTTGCTCAAGAACTCCTGAATCTGAAGCTTTTCTGAATTTATGATCATGGATCTTGGGAGAAAATGAAAAAAGGAACAAAACCCAGAAATCTCCCTAAAATCCAAGACTAAAGGACTAGGTCGACTTGGAAGGATGTCCTACAACTAGGTTGACGTAGTCAATGACTTCAAAATTGACAAATCTAGAAAGTTAGCAAATTGTAGGTTCTAGATTTGCAATCATTTTTGCTCCCAACTTGCAAATAAACACATAAAAGAAAGGTGTGGGGGTTGGGGTTTGATGTGGGCTTGCCTTAGTCAAGCCCTAGACTAATGAATTAGCCATAAATGATAAATTTAAATGTAAATGACTGTAAAGAACAAGATAAATGTTAGGATTCACCTTGCTTGGGTGTATGTAATGTAGTTGTATTGTAGATCTTGAATTAGGAATGTAGGGTATCTCCACTCTTTGCAACAGATCTACCATAATTCCATTATAATGCCATGGTTATGAATGTCTATCAATGAGAAGAGAATTAATGCTTCAATGTGGATCTCCTCCTTTGATAACCAACAATAGGCTAGATCTTGAAGAGGAAATTCTCACAAAGGATTCTTCAATGCTAGATAGAAATCTCCTTACTTGAATGCTTGAAAAAGACTTGAATGCCTGAACTCCTTGAATGCAAAAGGTATAAATCTTCACTAGAGAGCCACATAAACCTAAGACACATGCTAGAAGGATAGGGTTCAAAGGTGGAAGAGAGAAGAGGAACAAGGACAAGCCTATCCATGGTCCAAAGAAGGAATCATGAAGGGGAAGGAGCTAAAAGGTCTTAAAAGGTAAGTGTGTCCATTTTAAAACTGTACACTATGTAACAACCTTAAACATTTATAATTCACTTTCTCAGAGAGTTCCTAAAACTCAATAGTTGAAACCTTATCTTAAAATAATTCACTTATCTACGTGTTGGTAAACAGATTTGTCACTGTGATAGTTACTTTTGAAATTGACCATGTCGCCCTGTGAATAGTGACAACCATGCCAATAGTTGGAGAGATTGAAACCAATCATTACCATATTACAATCCTCCTCTGCATGTAGAGGGGCAACTCTCTCATAATATAGATTTTTAATTTTTAAATAAAGACGATTACAACTTAAAATATTGAAGGGAAACTATTGATGAAAAATGCACCACATGACTTCAATCTTTCCATAAAATTGATGTAGACTACTAATGAAAACAAACAAGAACTACACTTGAGAGCTATCATTAACACCATGCTAATTCAATGACTCGTGAATATCTACACTATACTATGAAAATACTCATATTGATGAATCAACACTTCAACAATTCAGACTCAGTCAGAAAGAGAACACAAAGTGTACTTTTATTTTATTTCTTAGCACCAAGAACATAAGAAATGACAGATTGCAAGAACAACAATTGTACACACTTTCCAAAAATTTAAAACATAAGTGTTCCCTATCTCCAAGTCCAAAAAAGTCCCCTATTACATTGAGATTCATGAATTTATAGCTACTTTAGAATAACCAACCTTTTGGGTTCGTAACTAGCCAAAAAGTTATAATTTGGACTATTCTAAAGACAATTTGGAACCAACTCTAACTTTTACTACTCTAACTCTTGATACCTAACCACAACTAAGAATAGTTAAGACATAGACCAAAACAAGGTCAAAACTAAAGCTGACTTCCTCAATCACAAGAGTGACCTATGTCACTTTACAAAGGAGTTATTTGAGGTTCATATTATCAAAGTGAGAATGAGAATTTGATGTCGTTAATGAAATATTTGTGCCTCTTTCTCAATCCTTGAGCCATTTTCTAGAGGAAGCTAAGATAAAGCTCAAATAACTTTGGAATCCACACACAACCTATTGCATGACTCAGAGACTCTGAAATCTCAACGGTGACCAACTATTCACTACTTTCACTGCTTCTACATGAGGCCTTTTGCAAAATGATTTGAATCCTCTACCATGATTATGCCTTCTCAAACATTCTATCAGGCAAATCAAGCTACATATCCCTTATTATGTGATTTTCCAAAACACTTTGGAAGCAACTCATATTCTTTTCTTGTTATTACCAAGGTGAGATCCTTGATATTTGTGACAGAGACCGCGGGTGCATGCGCCAATCTTTACAAATCACCCTTGTGATTCAAATGACTGCAACTAAGAATGGCTCTCTGGTTTGAAACCAGAGAGCCCAAATATTTTCCTAACTTTCACTATATTCCGCAACTGCTTCTAATCGACCTCCCCTTTGATTACAAAAGATGCCTATTTAAAGACTATCTTGGCGGTTACAAACCGTTCCCCTATCTTATGTCTATTCATGATTTCAGTTACAAATATCATACCATTCCTTGTCGAATACATTACAATAAAAATAATAAATCACCATGTCTTGACCCGATTTCACTATATGAAATTTGATGGTGGAGGTGATGCTCCTGCATCACAAGCCTATCTCCAGCTTATCTTATAAGCACATCCATGTTTTCGGGTGATCTCACCGAATTACATTAAAACAAAAATGTGCCATTTTAATTCCCACTTGGCTCACGGGTTGGAGGGTGTAGAAATGAGAGTGAAACAGATCAGGTGCCTTGACTATATTGATCTCCTCTGCTTGTGAGTCGGAAGACTTGGATGGATTGTGAGCTTGTATATGATGATCGGGACCATCGACGTTGTAGTTGGAAGTTGTAGTATTCCGTCAAACACTTCGTAGCTAGTGGATATAGATATCTGTATCATACACTCGTACCGGTGGCTTGAGTTATCACTTGGCAATGATTTAATATTTTAAGTGATCACTTTCTACATTAGCGGCTTGCACATTATTGAACACGCCCCTGCATATGCACGTCAATAACGAAGCGTGATATTATTTCATTGATTTGTCTCCTTCATGCCTGGACTCTTATGTCCAATGTCATGGCACACCATGGGTTGGAGATTGAAACATTCTATCAAACAGTTATTGTGTCTTATCATTTTTGCTATATGAATGCCATGGGCTGCAGGCGGGGCTAGAGTCATTGCTTGTGCCACCTGAGACTTCAAACTCCCTCACTGAAGGCTTTGAAACTTTCATCTATGCACGACGAGGTCAGAGGAAAGATGTTAGCATTCCGTCAAACACTTCATGCGTTGTTTCTTGTTGAAGAACCTGCAGGCTTCGATACTGATCAAAAAGACTTTCATCAAAGTAAAGGAGATGGCTTTTGTAATGTTGAATAGTATCAAGTTTGAATTTGTCAAGGTCTAAGTTAAAAGTTGTGATTCCCTTTCTTTCATCAAAAATCAAAATCCTCTTTGTGAACTATCATGCACATGAGGTTGTTTTCTGTCAAACAATTTATGTGCCTTCGCAATTGACATGTCCATACATTTTCATTTGGCACCAATTAATGTTCTTACATGCGTGTATATTTATGGGCATCTTCATGTTAGGAAAAGATGTGCAATTAATTTTACGGGAGCTATATGCATTTTATCACTCTTTTCAAATTTTGGAGGCTCTTTATCAAACAATTATTAATCCCTTGCACATTGAATGTCATTTCATTTTTTTGAAAATAAGAGTTCGGGTTGGGTTCTTGAAATCTCTAGGTTAAGATTAGTGCAAAAAGTTAAGAGTACATTGAGAGAGATGGTTTTAGTACGTAGAGAGAGGTAGTTTTGGAAAGTTGTATATAGAGAGAGCAATCCAAACCTGAACTTCTTTCTAGAAGTCAGAGTACATAGTGAGAGAGGGTTTTGAGTATGTGGAGAGAGAAAAGTATAGGGAGAGAGAAGATTTTAGTACATGGAGAGAGGTAGTACATAGAGAGAGAGAAGGTTTTAGTACGTGGAGAGAGGTAGTAGGTGGAGAGAGAAGGTTTTGAATATTTGGCAATTAACCCCCCGCTCCCCCCCCTCCCCCTCTCTCTCTCTCTCTCTCTCTCTCTCTCTCTCTCTCTCTCTCTCTCTCTCTCCGAAATTAACTTAGCTGACTCTTGAAGTAAAATATCTGGGTAACATTACGAATGTACACCCAAGAGAATTGACAAAATCTGACTTTCGATTTAGAAGTTCTAGGTACACGAACTTAACTTAGGTGTTGGAAAATTATCCAACTCAAAAATTGTTGGAATATGACATAAATTGAACTAATTTATTTTTTTGATGATGAACTAAAATTTGGCAATGAGATGAGAGATATTTTTGTGGCACCGGCTACGGTGCAACACATTTGCATCGGATGCCATTGCCTATCTACCCGATCCCATCTATCATATTGTCAGCAGGCATACCTAGTGTACCTGGCGTTCCTGCATGGAATTCACTGATTGTCACATCCATTACAACCAATACTAGTTATTTTTAACATGTCTTAAATAATTTTTTTAATAGTGAATATCTTAATATCTTATTTTTTCTTAAGTAGAATAGATATATAATATAATTTTTAATATTGTATTAATATTATAGATATTATTAAATATACTTTTTGTATTATACTAATAATTTATTTTAGAATTATATTAAATTTAAATAAATTTAGTATCTCAATTAAAATGTTTTAATGATTTGAGATATAATAATGAAAAGTTTAAGTTTAAAATTACAAATACTTATTTTGTTTTTAACACTATGATATTTATGTATATTTAGTGAAGAAAAAATAAATTTTCTACTATAGATTTTTAGGTCAAAGAAATGTTCAACTTTCTTAAGATTTATGTGATTTAACAATTTCTTTATTAAAAAAAGAAAAGACAAAATTATTTGTGTTTTGTTTTAGAATTTGGATAATATTACAAAAATAATTTATGTTTTAAAGAATCATTTTTCTTTTCATTTTTCAACAAACCCAATTGATTAATATTACATGAGATCAAGATTACAAATTTATTTATTTCATTCTATAGAAGTCAAAATTGTAGAAATCATAAAATTAATTTTTTAAATTTTATTATTATTATATAAATATAAAAGATAAAGTAAAATAATTTATATATTTTAGAATCTATTTTTTTTTTAATAATTTACTATAGAAGTGAAATTTGAGTTAAAAAAAATTATAAGTGAGAATTCTAAAATTTGGTTTAATTCTGTTTAGTTTCTATAATTTTAAATTTTACAATGTTTATCAAGTTCTAATATCATTTTACTAAAGCAAAGAAAATATATATTATAAAATGATTGGAAAAAAAAATCATATATATTTGAAATTAAATTAAAATAGTAAAAACTTTATTGTTGCTTAGTAAAATTATTTAAGATAATATAGAAAATAATAAAAGTGATAAAATAATAAAAGATACATAGACATCAAATAAATTTACCAAAATAAAAGATTAATTTTACTTCAAACAATAACTATTATTAACTCATTTTTCATTAAACAAAAAATGTGTAATTTTTTAATAGCATTCATCCATAATTTTAGTATAAAAGAATAAGTAGTTTTATTAGATTATTTAAATAAAATAACTTAATTAAATGAAATAGTCAAGCATAATCATCATAGGAGAATTTAGGCATCTTAAGTATCAATAGTGTAGCTTGAATAGTAATATAAATCAAAGCATTCCTAACAAATTAATTTGTTATTTTAAATTGGTTGGATGAATTGCAAATGTATACAACCTATAGGCTTAATTAGTTTGTTTTTTCTTACTATTTATTTTCTTCCTCGTATAATCATTTGCATTTAGCATTGATTATTCATTATAAACAAAGAATTATTATTTTTTTTTCTATTTTTTGAAGCCTAGAATAATTATTATTTATTGTAATTAAATATCTATGTGTTAAGCGAATTTGAACCCAAGACCTCCCACATGAGAGGCTCACAATTTACCGTTGTGTTGGAGGCTCTTGCCTTCAATTTTTTTGAAATTATTTAGATAATTACTAGATTAAAAATGTTTGAGTAAATTTATAAATAATTAAAAATTAATTTTACAAACAGCATTGCAATTTAACCATTAGAAAATAATATTGTATCTCTTGATAAATATATATTTAAATAATATATTTATTTAAACATGAGTAGAAAGATAGTTATTGATGTGACTGGTAATATTAATCAATTAAAAATATGTTGCACTGTAGCCGGTGTCTATGCACGCACAAAGATTTGACCCAAATACCTTTTTTTCATATATAATATATTGCATTTTTATGGAATCGATGAGTCAGGTAAATCCGACAACATCGTGATCTGATAGAGGACACCTTATCTGACGCCGAAATGACAAAGTTACGAAGGCGAGAATTTCACATTAAAAATACGAAAAATCTGCAACGAAATAGTTAATTACGAAAAACAAATTCATGGGCTCAACAAATCAACCAATTTAAATATTTCTCCTAAATCTATAAAACTACCCAATTGGGCAAAGTAAGCTTCATAATTCAAGATATATCAATGACACCTAATTTATGTTTTTTAAATATGGAATAAATGCCAATAAATAAGTTGCAGCGGTTTCTTTCTTGATTGTCTTAAACATTTGCCCTGAACATAATTGTGCCACATTAAATACCATTTCACTTCTTTGTTGTTATATTATGCCAAGTGTTTAATTATAGAAGGAAAGAATATTAGAATATTATTTTATAAATTGTGGGGCAATTCACCTTAAAGTTGTGACCATCACCATTGGCCCACAATAGCACTAGGTGTTGTCGGCTGCTTTAAAAATCTAATTTCTTTTTGCATGTGCTTGCATTCTTCACGTTAGCAACCGACATAGCAATTAACCAAGTTGTAGAAACCATAGGATTCACCTTTGTTTCAATATTCTTTTTTTCATTTAAGAGTGTAAGGAGTTGCACATGGTTTTCGTTTAAGAACCTACTACCTAGTCATTAGGGGGGTCTAATAAGCATTTTTTCTTTTTGGCTAGGGTCTAACAAGTGTTAGGAAGTCTAATAACCTTTACAATAGGCAATGTCTATCTAGCCGAATTTTTACATCATATGTGACGTTTTTCTTGATTAATTAATTAATTTAGAAATCATAGAAGCACGGTTCTGAGAGTTTTAAATTAATTAATAAATCAAACAAACAGTCACATCGGATGCATTTCTTTGGCTATTTAGCCATGGGCGTTAGAACATGCATTTGAATCTAAACGCATTTGAATCGAAGGCAAAATAAGAGGTAAAAATTGCATTTTTTTTCCTAAGGGATCACAAATTTGATAATGGCAATGATTCGACATATGTTCACAGAAGTGAATCTAGTCCCAACTATAGAGGAAGGAGCTATGATTGAGGACGAGGTTCTAGTTATCAATGAAAATGTAACAATTAATTTAGAGGCAGAAGTAGGGAAAATTGTAGAGACAAAATGCATGAACTCAACATGTTTTCATTGTAGCAAATTTGGTCATTATGAGTCTAAATGGTAGCATAAGCAATCTTCTAATAATATTATAGAAGATAAACAAGAATTATTATTTTTCTTGTTTGATTACAAATTCTAATGAAGAAACCTTGTTACATATATATAGATGTCATAGGTTCCTCACATATAACTTCTAATGAAATTTTGTTTATTAATTTTGATAGGTTGTGTTGGGAGAGAATAATCCATATGATACTAAAGGAATTGGAATCATTGAAGTACCGAATGAGAATGGAAAAATTAAGCACCTTGTTGATACTTTGTTCCTACTCTAATAAGAGAATTTTTCATTAGTTGGTCAAATGGATGAATAACTATAATTATTTTTTATAGGAATGAACGTATTATCAAATATAAGTCACAAAGATACATAATGACTTCTTTAGTGCCAATAATGAGTGATTATACGTTTCCCCTTTATTCTCCTTCATGCAAGGAGACCTTGAGTACTACAAAGGTGCATAGTAGTCAATAATGGCATCAAAGCTACTTGCATCTAAATTTTAGTGGTTTATTTTTTTATTAGGAAGAAACATATGGTTGATAATGCTTGTTTGGAAAACAACATAGAAATACTTTTCTAGTTGGTTTGTTGAGAAGAGCATGAAAACCCCCTAAAGTTATTCATATATATGTAGGCGTTCAATGGAAACTCTATCACTAAATAAATTCAAGTATTTTCTCACCTGTATTGATGATTTTTCTTGTAAAACTTGGATCTATTATTTTCTTGATAGACTTGTTGATTTCAAACAATAAGCTAAAAAACAAAGTGATCAATTTGTAAAGGCTATCATGTCACCTAATGGGGGAGAGAAGGGATAATGGATGCATTTTTTGCAATGTTAAGTATTGAGAAGAATGAACCATAATGAACATTGTACTTTTTCTTTGAACAACATTAGTTATATTAAGTTATACATTTAGTTTTGTAAGCACCAACATCAGTTATATCCAATAGATAACAATTTTATCATTGAGTTCGTTGAACATGTATAGATAACAACATTTTCCCCAGTGGGTATCATGTGACAGTTTGAAAAAGCCATTTTTTGACCACCGATTGTTTGATGACCTCTATAGAGATATCCATGAATATGCAAAGTTGAAACCTTAGATTTAAGTGGTTACCTCACATATGAAATTGTACCAGGAAAAAAATGTCAAAAAATATCATTGTGATATTGCTATCAGGATTTAACTATGTAATTTTGAGTCAAACTCATTGACCAATCACCTAGATCATCACCTAGATCCAATGAGTGCTAAGTGTTCCATTTATTCTCATGAGAGATGGATTCGTGTTGAATCACTACTCATGAAACATGGGTCAATGATTTTGACTCAAAAATACACAGTTAAATCCTGATAGCAATATCACAATTTGACTTGCTATGGAAATTATCTCCTACTTATCAAAATATATCATACTAAGTCACTTCCCCTACCCCCTAATGGAATTTGAACTTGTGGCCTATCTTTTGATAGTAAAAGTTTTCCACAACTAGACCAACTCAGGGTGTACTCACTTAACTGAATTTATGCTATCACCTTTAATGACATTTAATTTTATTTATTTTATATGTTATAGCGGTTTGAACTTAAAATTCATTATTCAATTTAAATATTTTTAATGATTTGAATTTAGGATTGGAAGGTCTCTTTTTAATCAAATTTGTGCTACCTAATATTTTAGGATATTTAATTTAATTTAGTTTATATGTTATAATGATTTGAACTTAAAATCCATAGTTTAGTTTAAATCTTTTAATTATATATTTGTAAATATTAGTTTACATAAAATTTTAGATTAACATTTGTAAATTTCATAGATCTTACATTGATAAAATGATTGACAATTTAAGCAATATTTTATCAATAATAGAAGACATAATGAAAAGTGGTAAAAACCTTGAGAACATACATTTGAATCTAAGATAAACAAAAGTGTCATGTAGTGGCTACTACTTGTCTTTATTTTAAAATTAATTATAATTATAATTGTAAATATAAATATATGTAATTGTAATTATCTTTATTGAAATTAAAAAAATCTCATATAAATTAAACTTTCTTAGAGTTGAGAGTAATGAGAGCATGCAAGAAAATACACAATCCATATTTTCTTTGCCTTACTAAAGTTAATTAATATCGAAGGATGCAATATATCACTAATTTTTTAAAAGTACATATATGTATATACATTTTTGTTTATAAATTTTGTGTTAAAAAATGCATGGAACTAAAAAAATGATTAATAAACAATTTCTTAGGCTATAAGTAGTGCGTATAGTTTTTAATATTTGTTTGGAATGAAATATTAGTCAAAATTAAAAACATTGAAAGAAAAGATAGATTAAATCTATTTATTAATGTAAAAATAAATAAAATAAACTAATGTAATTAAAAATGTACCAAATAAATCAAACAAATAATTTTAATGCATAAATTGTATCTTGAAGGAATTTAAGGAGGATCAAGGAAACAAAGGAAATGAATTGCAAATTGATAATACACAAGATGCTATGAAAATTTCAAAAATAAAATTAGGTATTACTACTACAATGGAAGGTATGGACACCATGGTAGTGGCTAAACAATTAAAGAAGACGGGAAGAATATCTATTGTTGAACTAAATACTGATGGCAGTGCAGACAACCAAGCCACACTTACTACTTTGTTTTATGTAGGGAAGGGGAAGTTCCTTCCCAAGGAGCAATGAGGCTCACATCATACAATGTTAGGGGCATTAATGCCCCTAATAAGAAATGTGTATTAAAGTGCAACCTTGCACTTCTAAATTTAGAAATAATTCTACTACAAGAAACAAAATTAAATAATGATTAAGATGAGAAATTTAAGCATAAAACAAGACTATAGAGAGTTGAATCTCCAAGTACCTCTTGAGGATTAGTTGTCATTTAGGATTTTGGGAAGGTTAACTATGAGATTATAATCAATAAACCCAATTGGATAGGTGGATGCTTATGAAGTATTAACAATTCCCTCTCTTTCTTTTTGATTAATGTTTATTGACCAACCACAACAAGAAACAAAAAGAAGTATGTAAAGACATATAGGAATACTTTTACCAGTTCAAAGATTATAATTAAATGCTAGGTCCATATGGCTTTCAAGTGTCTTTCTTCCAAAAAAGTTAAGAGTTTTTTGTAAAGGATTTATGGGAAGCCATAAATGCTACCCACAATTAGGAGGTATGCTCATGGAAATTAATAACACCTTTCTTACATTGATACCCCAAAAGGCTAATTATGAAGAATTGGGTGATCAAAAATGCATTTCTCTATGCAACACTATTTATAAAATTCTACCAAAAGCATTAGCAAATAGGATTAAATGGTTCCTTCCCAAGATCATATCGAAGGAACAAACAAGTTTTGTATCTACAATATCTATTTTTTATGGTATCATAATAGCACAAAAAATTATTCATTCAACACAATTTGACTAAGACCTTATAGGTTAATGCCAATAGTGGCATGTTGTGATGGTTAAATTGTTGAGTTGTTATCCTTGCCATCAATGTTCAAATCTAACGGGAATGAGGTCCCTTGTTTGTGGCCTCACTAGTTCATAGCTATAGGTCAAAGCATTTACCCCTTTTTAAAAAATAAAAAAAAGATCCTTGTATGTTAATTAAATCAGACTTCCAAAAATCCTATGAAAAAGTGGATTGGAGATTTTAATGCTCTCTAAAAGATAGATAAATCTAATCCATAGTTGTGTTTCTACCCCTAAATTCTCCATCTTATTTAAAGGCAGTCTAGAAGGATTTTTTGGCATTTCATGGGGTATTAGATATGGCAACCCTATCTCCCTATTTTGTAATCATAGAAGAAGATCTATGAAAAATATTCACTAAAGTTTGTCTTGAAGGGTTAATTTCATGCATCAATATTGCTAAAAATGTACCTAACATCGCTCATCAATAGTTTGTTGATGACACAATTCTACCTAGTAACGGTAGCATAAATGAAGTTGCAAATTATAAAGATATCTTATCTCTTTACATGAAGGATTCTAGATAAAAAGCCAATGCACACAAATCTAAAATATTCTTTTGAAATAGTAATCATAATGTAGAAATGGATACATGTAATAGTCTTGAGTTTAAGAAAGGTGAATTTGTGAATTCCCTTGTAAATAACTTAGGATTCCCATTGACAAAGGAGTTCAAGTCAACAAACTATAGGACCCAATTTTTAATAACATGATTTATAAAATGGATAATTGGAAGCAGAGATGGCTTTCAAATGCGGGTACAACAACTATCATTAAGTCTGTTAATTTAATCCACAATACCAATCTACCAAATGTTAGTTTTACCACTTTCACAAGGCATTAAGAAGAAATTGGATGGCAAACTAAGAACCTTTTTCAAAAAGGATTAGTTGAAAACAAGACACTAGCTTTAATTAAATGGAATAATTTATGCAAACTCCTTTCAACTAGTGATTTGGGTATCAAAACTTTACAATTGAAAAATATAACATTAGGGGCTAAAGTAGTTTGGAGAATGTTTAAAGAACCTTGTAGGAAATGGACTATAATAATTTTTAATAAATATATCCAAAGTGGAAATACTATAAATATCTTTCAAATAGGAAATCCTCCTAAAGACTAGAGAATCTAGAGCTTCATATCAGAATGCAAAGAATGGATTAATGATAAGTTAACCTAAGATATTGACATTGGTGGAAATGCACTTTATTCAGTAGGATACCCCTTTCTTGATAGCTTGGGCCTTCCTAATGTTGGCGTGTTAAAACTTATATGGATCTTAAAACATCACTAGAATACAAAATAAAGGTATACCTAGCTTTTAGCTACTTCCGATTTTTAACAAAACCCATTCAGATCTGGACCAACTAATGAAGCAAGAGTGCTTCCTACACTTTAGGTTTTGCTAACCAAGGTGGGTTTACCTAGGGATTTCAACTTTTCTTCATATTTTCACATCACACATCCCTTTAGAGCATATTTGGTCTCTTAATCTTCTTGAAATTGAAATTAACTATTAATTTACAATAGCCAAATATAAACTCAAAATCTATTACTATAAGTTAA
Organism: Cupressus sempervirens; assembly: GCA_028749045.1. Lineage (NCBI taxonomy): Eukaryota > Viridiplantae > Streptophyta > Pinopsida > Cupressales > Cupressaceae > Cupressus > Cupressus sempervirens. Next base: position 626,531,020 of record CM053784.1, read on the forward strand.
TGACCAACATGTAATCCATTCTCATAGACTTTAGATAATTGATTTGATTTAAATGTGAATTATGCAACTAAATGACTATCTCAATTTGTATCTCAATTGATTACCAGTGCCTTATCCATTGTTACACAGAGTCATATCAATAAATCTTGATCTATTCAATTGACTTGCAATTAAATATATTAGTTGTTAACCTCAAATCCCATTCTTATTATATCCCTTCCATACACTTATAAACCCTATCAATTCACAAAAGAATTTACTTGATTACTTGAATTAAATGAAACAATAAATTGATATACAACTCATCCAAGATGCACTAAACTAAATGAACTTTTCTCTTCCAATCTCAAAATGAAAAAAATATGAAAATGGAGACATATTTTAAAGATACAAATATTCAAAAATATCCTTTTATATTAATCTTCTTGAGAACAATATGCATATCTGATACAAAACTCAAAATATAGCTCATAACTTGACAGATCTGTCACTTAATGATCCACTATATTCTCATAATAAAAAAATTGAAACAACATGAAATTAACATAAGGATTTGGACCTACTAAAAAAAAAGCATTATCATTAAAATGAAACAAAAATTGGACCCTCACTCCACATCTTGGAAATCCTTTTATAGACAAGAATTGCAACAAGCTTCAGATGGGAGGACACTTGTCAAAATTTTACAGAAAAAAAATATGAAGACATCAGATATTTTCTCTTGTAAAACATTCTTTGTACTTGGAAAAAAGATAGGAAGTAGTTCTAAAATTGGTAGGTGATGATCTCTCTTTAGGTGTCTCCAGGATGAGCATGTGTGCAACTTTAACAACCTGTCATAATCACTATTTTCTCAATTTTGTCTCTTCTACCATTCAATTATGATTTCTAACTACTTCCCATGGGCAAAGTCTTAATTTCTCCAACTGCTTCCCACACATAAATCTCTCTTTTTGTTGGCCATTCAGTGCCTCTAACTTCATCCAAAACACTAACTACCTTATTCTATCTGGCATCTATTATGGCTCTTGACTCGGTTACAAACTGATTCATACCAATTTCTACTTTGAAAGAGAATCAATCAAATCATTGAAAGACACATTATTTGTATCACCATCAAAAGTGGTTATTACTCCTTCTAGAGCTAATATTGAGTTAAAAGAATTTGACCATTCTTGCAAGTCTTTTAACTTATTATCAACATCCAAAATTGGTGGGATGTAAGAATCGATTCCCCCTATCATAATATTCATTTTATTTTGCATAATTTGCAACTTACTAATAAAGAAACCAATTAACTCTTTTACTATCTCTAAACCTTCCTTTACTGTGAAAATATTATCAGGTAAATCAAGCTTCTTTGCATTAATAAAATTAATCTTTCAAAAAATTGATTATATGGTCCCCATTGGTTAAAAATAGGTGACAACCATAATAGTGCTTCATTTCATATATGCTCAACACTTTGCAGAGAAATGAAAAGGCTATGTGCCTGTTGAGAAATCTTCTTCAAACTACCTATCCTATGGCCTATCATACTTTTTAAAATATTTGTTCTTATTTCACCACCTTGCTATGGAGCTTCAACATCAATGCTCACCCTTTGAGACTCATGATCAATCAACACTAGTTCTATAGTATGAGTTGTTATCTCTAGAGTAGTCTTTTCTGGTTCCTCACTTCTGACTTCTACTCTACTCTACTCTATTGATTTGAGATAATCTTTTAAAGATGTCACTTCAGCTTCTATCCTATTAGCCTCGAATTCTAACTAATTTATTTTCTACCCATAAATATAGCTCTTTTTGAGCTCTTCCTCATATAAATTTTCTAATGTCAATGTAATCATGGAAGGTCTTGGCTAGCTTGGTCGACAATTCTTCAACCTTGGCCTCATTCATGAATGAAAAATGTTCCAGGGCCATAGAGACTTTTGTACTAGAAGTGTTGTGCATAGTCCACGCTATCATATTTCCCTGAGAAGTGCTTTGAATGTCAATCAACTTTGGCTTGTTTATTTCAGGTGCCATGCTCCATATTGCCAAGGACTTAGAGTCTATGTTGAATCCTAACCCTCTTTGAAAACCATCAACACCAAATGCCTCATATGAAATTTTACTCTCTTGTTTTCTGATCTAATCTAGCATGAATGCTTTCTCAATATACCAACCAGGCACTAAAAGCATTCCACTCCTTTGTACAAGGTCTCTAGCCTTTATAGGAGTCATTTTCTCAGTTTTAAGATCATATGCTTGCAACTTATCTACTAGTTCTTGGATCTTCTCCTTAGATTCACCTAGCTTGAGTTTTAGGACCAACTCACTCTATTTCAACTTGTATAAGAAATTTCTAAATTCAAAAGACTTAAAAAATTCATCATCATCAACAAGATTTTTTGCTTGGATGATCCTATCATCCAACTTGACTATTGTTAGTTGTAAGTTAGTTAGAGAATTCTCTACTACTGTTACTCTATCTTGCAAATAATTTTTCCTTAAATCATCCAAATATTGATTCTTTCTAGGCATTAGTTGTAATGTCCTCTATTTCACCTTGTCATGTACTTGGATCACTTTTTGCCTTTTGTTTCCCTTGGCTACCCATGCCACTATTGTTGGCTCCTCCTCTTCAATTTCCAAAACTACATCAAGCTTAGGGGACTTAGGGTTTAACCTCCCCTCTTCACCTATTGGCTCCTTAGGTATTTGTGCCATGATATCATCATAATCATCAATCATCTTCTTTAGTCTATAGGGGTATGAGACATCTAAGTAAAAACCTTTTAAATTTGGGTCTATCCTCTTCAATTTTTTCTCCACCCTCAAGATGTCATCATATTTTCTTAATCTTTTAGTGGCTTCTCCTTTAGCTACAATGTTTGTAATTAAACCCTCAAGGGGAAATTACCTAGTATTAGACAACGCATAACCTATGATATCTTTCAAAGTATTTTTCATGATTTTTTTGGATCATAGATTCTATATGGGGCAGTAGATAAATTATAATGCCTAAGGAATGCATGAATTTGATCTACAGATTATTTTCCAATTGAAAAGTCTCCTATCTTGAAATTTCTACATAAAACAGTGACCTTGTGCAATTTTGGCCCTAAGTACTCCCTATCTACCATGATCAGTTGCCATAGAAATTCAATGATTGTAAGCCTAGGAGGGATATATTTTGGCAATACATGAGGTGGTTGGGGACATGAATAAACTCTTATGAGAGAAAAAGTTTGGAACAAGAAGATGTCACCCCAATTGTGATCTAATCTCTTCTTTTTAGGAAAGAGGGTTGTTCTTAATAAAATTTTCAAAATTTCAAGGGCCCTAAAGAAACTAGGGTCCAACATTATCATTATTACTACACTGAAATTATTGAAAAAGGAAACAAAACTAGAGTAATAGTAGTATCTATTCCATACCTGTGTCCATGGTTGTATTGGCAACTATCCATTCTCATCAGATGTCTAATCAATGAAATCTGGGTTGATGTATCCTACATTTTTGTATAATATAAGATGCATCAACAATAAATAATGGTGGAATTTAAGATTCCCCAATTCTCCTCTCTGGGATAATTCAACCTTTCCTTTCATCTTCCCAATTATGTAACCTACATAATCCTACTACATGTTGTGGAAGGGATCCTGCACATCTTGAGCTATAATGTATATTAATCCAAACATCATATTAGAGTCATCACTTCCCACTACCTTGTGGACACCATACATAGTTTTTTGAAAGTAATTCTTGAATTTGTTCATAGGCACCATTTTCTCTACTTAGGAAAATCTCCTACCCTTTTGAGGTCCATAGAGATATGATTCATCATCCCTTTTCCAATATAAGCACTCATGTTTCTTTCACACTTTCCTTGAAGCTCATCTATATAAATTGGGACACTCATCTAACCTTCTAGTCCAAAAGCTTCAATACATGAAGCACAATCTAGTGTACACAAAATACTCATGTCGTATTTGTGGAATGATTTGGTTGCTAGATTATATGATTTGATTAGGGCTTTCATCAAATCAACATCCACATATACCTCTAGGAATAGTAGCTTTTCCATATTTCTTCTCCATGGGTTGTAGAAGGGAATCTTGTCAAACCTATTGTTGTAAAAATATCTGAACAACTCGTATCCATGTACACTAGGAAAATTACATCTTTACAAAACACATACAAGTCTCTGAAATCATGATCATTTGTAGAGATGAAATTCAATGATTTTGGGAATATCTTCATCTATTCATCTGCGTATTTATTTGGCTTTCTCTATCGAGTTTTTCCTCCTTTTAAATTTGATGTTTCTACGACTTACATTTCTTTAGTTTGGATCTCTTCTATCGCCTCCTCTAACATCTTGACTGCAAATAAGATCTAAAAGCTTTGCAACTTCTTAAATTCTTCATGCTTTGTAAATGGTATTTTGTTTCAACCTAGAAAATGTCTTTTATGCTCTGTGTATTTCATCAATTTCTTTGTTGCATTGATTTCCTGCATGCACGAGCTTTAATTCTTAGTATTTTTGTCACCTCATGGAGCATCGACTTAATTATCCAACTTAGCACTTTATTTTACTTTCAAAACCTTATTGTTCAAAACTTTTCTATCCTTTTCTAGCTCAAAGAAAGAAAAAATATTTTTCATGTCATTTTTAGGGCTTGCGATCTTACACTTTTTATTTGAAATTTAAACCCTCTATAACCCCATAGAAAAGATCAACTAACCTTGTGATCTTATGCTCAATCCCTTTTCATATTAATAGAGATCCCTTTTATATTCCTTATGGCCTTACACTCATCAATTCATTGTAAGATTGGAAACATCACTTGCAATGTTATTTTCAAATCATCAACCCATGCCTGACAGTCTACAACTGTTTGCATAATATCAACATTGTGCATTGAAAACTTGTCAATCTTATGCTCCATGATAACCATAGCATTGAGGCTTCTCTCTTTTTTCTTCATGATCTCATGCTAACAACTATACAAACCTTCACTGTAAGTTTGGGAGCTTTTCTTCTAACTTCTATCTTAACCCTCCGACCATATGTTATCAATTACGCTTATTGTTTATTGTAACCCTAGAAGCCCTAAATTTATCTTGACTTTAGTCTCTTAGTCATATGTTGACTCTTTGTCATTGCATCAAGACCCTTAGTATTTCATCTTCTAAACTTATGCTTCACTTTTTCGTATCCCTAGAAGACTTTGTTGACATGTGATCAATTCTGCCATGCCTATTCACTAAGCCCCACATCATAAGATTGTAAGCATCATATTTCTTGAAATTCTACACTTTATGATCTCACGCTTCTAATCTATTTGTATGGTCTAGACTCCATAGAAAAGCATTTATGCTTTCACACTACTCCTTTCATCGTAATATTGTAACACTTGTTGATCTTTATGAAAAAAACTTATGAACTTGTGCTAAAACCCTTTTCATATTAGCAAAAGACTAAAGACCTAATACTTACCACTCCATGCTAATGAATTTTATCGTGAGATCGTAAAGAGACAAGGAAACTTTGCAAATTGATTGTGACCTTCCACTAGACACAAAACCTAGGGTTAAAACCAACCCGATCATGGAACAAGAAAAATTTCAATGGTTAAGCACATGAAATAAGTCTTAGAACATTTGTATGATCCTAGATTAAGGATTTTTTTTGAAATGGATTAAGGCACAAACTTGCTAGGTTAAGGTTTTACATAAAACTTGACAACAATATATGAGAAACCCTAGTTGCATAAAACTCTTCATTACATTTTCACAAAATATTTTCCACATTTTAGCATAGTGAAAATATAGGCTATCAACTAAAAAATTAAAAGAGACACTCACCCAAAGATGGGGCTATAAATTGCAAGACTATGTGGTAATTTACATAGGTAATCCCTCATTATGTTGGTAATTAGGGATAATTCTACCTTTCAAGTCATTTGGCATGAGATTGAAAGTAAGATTAAATTTTATTACATTGGTTTCACATGACTAGGGAAGAAAATTTGAATTAGCCATGTTCCATTATCTTTAAGCTTCAGGTTATGATGTTCTCCCTTCACTCAAACTCTATGAACTTAAATGATTTAAATTCATTATGCCAAAGCTCTTTAGGAACAACTCAACAAAGAAAGTTGTGTCTGCAAGGATCCCAAAGGCAAAATGCCAATGGTGAATAAGATCATAACAATTCTAAAGCTGACCTCATTATTATTCATTACTTTTAATCCTATGTAGGTATAACCTTTAATCATTCTCTTGAAGCAAGTCTCTGTCTTCTGGCTCTTTCCAGTCTTGTGATATATCATTTTCAATCATAGGATTTTTGTATCACATAGGTCTAATGTACATTCATGAATATATAGTATAAAGATAAATTTATATACTGGTATATCTATGTACTAGCATCATTTTGATCTATTAAATTTCAATTGCATCAATTTGTCAGCAAGAACACTTCAAAGATGTCTTATTATTGTAAATACAAAATATTCTCTTATTATCAATGCATCAGATTATATGATGTAAATAGGGTTATGCCCACATTGTATAATATTGAATCAAAATTTGGACACATAAATGAGGATCTTTAAGTCTTCGTCAACTATTTAATCACTAGTCTAGGGTGGATTGGGAGATTGTAATCTGAAATTTAGACTGTATAAGTCCTGGGCTAGTTTTGAAGGTTTTCTTTACTCTATTCTTTCCTACTATTGCTCACATTGAACAAAAATAAAATAGCATTGTACTATTATTTTAAAATATTAATAAAATGTTTATGGTTTTGGCCTTTTACCAATTAAAAAGGAAAGAAAATAATGCAATATGGAGGAAGTAGTTCAGACCTCCTAAAAATCTCTCTCTATAACACAAATTAGATGAAGCAATGATATTATAAATAAATTATTTATTTATTGTAAAAAATAAATAAATATATTTTTGGACATTATAAAAACTATGATTATTTAGAAAATGTAAAAATAAAGTGTTATGATTGGTGGAAATTAATTGACTAATTAGCACGAGACGGCTTAAACATCACACACTAAGCTTGATTCTTAGGCTAAAAGTGTTAAATAGTCAAAGTTAACTTTTTTTCCAAGCTTCATTTTTCTCTTAGTGTGTGATGTTTGAGGGTGACCAATTAGCACAAGAAAATGCAATAGTTAACAATTTTAGAGATTAAAGTAGAGATATTAGCAAAGAAAAAAGACATGTTCAATATTTTCATTATAAAACTTTTGGTTGTTATGTATCTAAATGTTGGTATAAGCAATATTCTAATAATACTATAGAAGATAAAACAAAATCTTTTTTTTTTCTTGTTTGAATACAAGTTCTAATGAAGAGACTTTATTGTATGTAGATGCCATTTTTACTTCACATATAACTTCCAAGGAAGACTAGTTTGTTAATTTGGATAGGTTGTGTTGTTGATATTTTTTTTTGAGATTTATTATTATTATGTGTTGAGATTAATTATAATTATTTACTAATATCAAGTAGACTTGAACTCAAGACCTCCTAGGTGAAAGGCTCACAACTTACCGTTATGCTATAGGTTGTTGCCTAAAATTAAACAAATTTTTTATACCTGGTTCGTACTCTAGTAAAAGAATTTATCATTATTTGGTTAATAGCTAAACATAATTAGATCATTATTTTTGTTAATAATGAATGCACAATCCAAGATAAGTCACAAAGATATGTAATGGCTTCTTAAGTGTTGATGTTAAGTGATCATATGTTTCCCCTTCATTTTCCTTCACACAAGAAGGCCTTAAGTACTGCAAAGGTGCACATAGTAGTCAATAAGGGCATCGAAGGTATGTACGTCTAAATTTGGTTGCTTAATTTTTCTTAGGAAGAAAGATATGGTTTAAGGATTGTCATTTCTTATGAATGAACAATTTTTTTGTGAAGAATGCTTGTTTGGAAAACAACATAGAGATTCTTTTCTAATTGGTTTGTCTAGAAGAGCATCAAAACCTCTTAAAAGTTATTCATATATATTTAGGGTTCTATGACAACTCCATCACTAAATAAATTCAACTATTTTCTTGTCTTCATTGATTATTTTTCTTGTAAAACTTAGATCTATTATTTTCTCGATAAATAATTTTTTAATTAAATTTGTTGAATTCAAACAATAAATTGAAAAACAAAGTGATCAAAATTTGTAAATACTATCATATTAGATAATGGGGGCGATAAGTGATGATGAAATTTTTTTTGGCAACATAAAGTATGGATAAGAATGAAAGATAATGAACATTGTGTTATTTCTTTGAACAATATTAGTTATATTAAGTTGGATATTCAATAAAAATCATAACATTTATTTCCTTGAACATGCATAAACATTTTTCCCTCATGGTCAAGAAAAGAGTTTTATTGGAGTTTTTACTTTTATTTTAGATTGATGGTCTAAATATAATCATAAGATTTATTTATTTTTCTTGTGAATAAATAACACCTTCAATTTCATGATTTCTCTTTATACAATTACTTCTCCTCTCACCAATTTAGGTGATGGTGCTTTATCTTGAAGCCTTGATTGTTTGGATGGAGACAAAATGATCTTCTTCGTACTATTTACTTCTCTCAAAGAATTTTATGAATCCATGTTTTCCTTTCTTAAGTTTCAAACAAAGTTGTGCAAGAATAAAGTTCATTTTAGTTCACTTTTTAATAACTCATTATATAAGGAGTTAGTCTTTCATTATATTGTCAAAATGAAAATGTTCTACATTTTTTTCCAAATGTTAAATAAGGGTAATATTATAATTGTTTTAGACAAGCTTATTAAATGTGTAAAATAATAGAAAAATAATTATATGTATAAATAATATAGACTTGAATAAAAAAAATTAAGTATGAATGCACTTGAATACAATAGTCATCATTCTTTATAAATTTTTTTTTACAAGTGCTTTTAAAACTTCAACTATTGACTACATGAGAGTTACTATACACAAACCCACCATTCAATCATAACATCTAACAATTTGTAATAGTAATCATATGATTCACAAATTCTAAATAATTGATGATATTAGAATCATTAGAAAAATAATGTTCACTATATCTACTTTAGTGCACATCTTGCTTGTCACTACATTATCTTGAAAACTTACAAGAAAAGTTATATTTAAAAAATTAATAAGCTTATTCTATCAAGACCATCTTAGATTATTATTAAAAAAAGTCCTTATGGGCTAGGGTTTCATGCGAAATTTCAATTTTCTTGCGCACAAATCTTTGTTTGAGCTCTCCTTCTGTTGTTTCCACTTGTCACACCACATTTACTGTGGGAACTTTTAGGCTAGGTTATAATGACCCCGGCCAGTGGTGACCCAGTTGTTACTATTGTTCATGTTGCTGCTTCAGATTGCAATGGTGCCTTCATAGAACAAACACCCTCACAAATTCATCCAGAAGGTTCTTCACAAGGTAATCCTAATATTATCCTTCCTTTAAAAGAATTTGATGCTGCATGTGATTGGTTAGAACAACATAACTTAATAGGATATTTTGTGGGTAGGACTCCTCCTGAAGCTATGCTCCGAGAATGGGTTAACAAGAGCTGGACTCCTCATGGAGTCTGCCTTGATGTTGTGCAAAACCTTACCAAAGGTTTTTTTTTAAATTTCACTTCACTAACTCGTCACAAGCAGATGTGGTTTTTAAAAATGGCCCTTGTTTTGTGCATTCATCTGTGCTTGTTTTTCAAAAATGGTTGCAAGACTTCACAATCTCTGATGATAAAAAGCTTAGGATTCCTATGTGGGTCGAGTTCCTAGGTTTACCCTTGCCATGTTGGCATTTTACTAAGTCCTTAATATAGGACCAATTGAGGTGACTTCTTTTCAATTTTATATTTTGTTGATAAAGACTTTAGTCAAGTTCTCATTATGATACTTGATTGTATGTTTCTTTGATATTTACATATGACTCAAAAAAAGTATATGATTCAAGAAAGTAAATAATTAAAAAGGTGACTAAATTTGTTCACTTATTATTGCTATTAATTTCTATAAAGAAGTTATTACAAATAGTTGATTAGAAATTTTGATGCAACAATTAAAATATATAAGATCACAGTATGTAAGTATGAGAAAATAATAAATAAATAAATAGACAATGGCTCATTTGAACGTATCAAGAATATAGATCTAAATTAAGAAATTTTAATTAATAATGATGAAATTGAATTAGTTAAATGTGTCTTTAGATGTGTGATAAAATGTTAAGAAACTATTTGATAAAAGATTAACTTTACCTTTTGATGGTCAGTCTAAGTCTAATGTCAAAGAGAGTATCAAAACAATCAAAATCATGTGTTCGAGCAATGTTCTTACAATATCCATGCAAATTAGTGCAACTCAAAATGTAAAAGTGCAAGCACCTTTATAATGTGGAAAGTCTTAAAATTTTCTATCAAGGTTTGGTGGATTTGAATTCACTAGAGAGGTGTATGTTTCTTTGTCAAGAAACTATTTAAGAAAAGTTGTCTATTTGTAATAGTTTTTATTATGAGGTCAATGAGAACATCAAGTCAATTAAAGTGATATACCAAATCAATATACTTAGGATACCAAAATAAAATGATAGAGAATAAAACATAACTATGCAAACACATCTAGACCATAACCTTAAAACCCTATATAACTACAAAAGATCATTACAAATAGAACATGAAGTTTCCATAAGACATGCCTATATCCTAAACTAAAAAAATTAGATAGAAGTCCTATAACTATACAAAAACTAAGCCTTGTCAATGGGTCTTTGATCTATCGTGAAATGAAAATAGTTCTTAATAAGTTTATTTGATATCAATGCTTATTGAGCATAAGAATTCAACATCATAAGAGATGAGGTTGAGATAGTATAATATACAAAATTAACTAGAATATACATCTTTAGTACTTTTAACGCTTAGCTCTTAATTGAAAAGATTCAACTTAACATTTATGCTCTCTATTGAAGTCTTCCTTTCAGCATTGATGACATTATGACCTTATATGTGGATGGTGTTGCTTGATATCTTGTATTTTGTAATTTCATGTGATGCTATTTTGCAAGTTGTTTTCCTATGATGACATGCAATTGTCACTTATAGTAAAACAACTTTAAAGATTGTTGGCTGGATAGTGTCATTTTTTGATAATGTTTTTCTACCTCTTTCTTTATATTTTTAAATATTATTTTAATCAAAAAATAAAACAAAATATTATTATTCATTACTTTCGATCCTATGCAGGTATAACCTTTTATCATTCTCTTGAAGCAGGTCTTTGTCTTTTGGCTCTTTCTAGTCTTGTGATATATATCATTTTCAATCATAGGATTTTTGTATCACATGGGTCTAATGTACATTGATGAATATATAATATAAAGATAAATTTATATACTAATATATCTATGTACTAGCGTCATTTTGATATATTAATTTCAATTGCATCAATTTGTCAACAAGAACACTTCAAAGATATCTTACTATTGTAAATACAAAATATTCTCTTATTATCAATGCATTGGATTATATGATGTAAATAGGGTTATACCCACATTGTATAGTATTGAATCAAAATTTGGACACATAAATGAGGATCTTTAAGTCTTTGTCAACTATATATTCACTAGTCTAGGGTGGATTGGGAGATTGTAATCTGAAATTTAGACTGTATAAGTCCTAGGCTAGATTTGAAGTTTCTCTTTACTTTGTTCTTTCCTACCAATGCTCACATTTAATGGATATCAAATAGCATTGTACTATTCTTTTAAAAGATTCAATAAAACTCTTATGGTTTCAGCCTTTTACCGATTAGAAAGGAAAGAAAATAATGCAATATGGAGGAAGTAGTTTAGATCTCCTAAATATGTCTCTCTATAACACAAATTAGATGAACCAATGATATTATAAATAAATGATTTATTTATTGTAAAAAATTAAAAAATTAAAATTTGGACATTATAAAAACTATGATTATTTAGAAAATGAAAAAATAAGGAGTTATGATTGGTGGAAATTAATTGACTAATTAGCACAAGATGGCTTAAACATCACACACTAAGATTGATTCTTAGGCTAAAACTATTAAATAGTCAAAGTTAACTTTTTTTCCCAATCTTCATTTTTCTCTTAGTGTGGGATGTTTAAGGGTGACCAATTAGCACAAGAAAATGCAACAGTTAACAATTTTAGAGATTAAAATAGAGATATTAACAAAGAAAAAAGACATGTTCAATATTTTCATTGTAAAATTTTTGGTCATTATGTATCTAAATGTTGGCATAAGCAATCTTCTAATAATACTATAGAAGATAAACAAAATCTTTTTTTTTCTTGTTTGAATACAAGTTCTAATGAAGAGACTTTATTGTATGTAGATGCCATTTTTTCTTCACATATAACTTCCAATGAAGACTAGTTTATTAATTTGGATAGGTTGTGTTGTTGGTTTTTTTTTTCTTTTTGAGATTTATTATTATGTGTTGAGATTAATTATAATTATTTACTAAGATCAAGTAGACTTGAACTCAAGACCTCCCAATTGAAAGGCTCATAACTTACCATTGTGCTCATAACTTACCATTGTGCTATAGGTTGTTGCCTAAAATTAAACACATTTTTTTATACCTTGTTCCTACTCTAATAAAAGAATTTATCATTAGTTGGTCAATGGTTAAACATAATTAGATCATTATTTTTGTTAATAATGAATGCACAATCCAAGATAAGTTGCAACGATATGTAATGGCTTCTTAATTGTTGATGTTAAGTGATCATATGTTTCCCATTCATTTTCCTTCACACAAGAAGGCCTTAAGTACTATAGAGGTGCATACTAGTCAATAAAGGCATCAAAGGTATGTACATCTAAATTTGGTGGCTTAATTTTCTTAGGAAGAAACATATGGTTCAAGGATTGTCATTTCTTTAGAATGAACAATTTTTTTTGTGAAGAATGCTTGTTTGGAAAACAACATAGAGATTCTTTTCTAATCGGTTTGTCTATAAGAGCATGAAAACCCCTTAAAAGTTATTCATATATGTTTAAAGCGTTCTATGACAACTCCATCAATAAATAAATTCAACTATTTTCTTGTCTTCATTGATTATTTTTCTTGTAAAACTTAGATCTATTATATTCTCAATAAATAACCTTTTTATTAAATTTGTTGAATTCAAACAATAAATTGAAAAACAAAGTGATCAAAATTTGTAAATGGATATCATTTTAGATAATGGGGGCGATAAGGGATGATGGATTTTTTTTTAGGAACATTAAGTATGGATAAGAATGAAAGCTAATAAACATTATGTTATTTCTTTGAACAACATTGGTTATATTAAGTTGGATATTCAATAAAAATCATAACATTTAGTTCTTTGAACATGTATAAACATTTTGCCCTCATGGTCAAGAAAAAGAGTTTTATTGGAGTTTTTGCTTTTATTTTATATTGATGGTCTGAATATAATCATAAGATTTATTTATTTTTCTTGTGAATAAATAACACCTTCAATTCTGTGATTTCTCTTTAGACAATTACTTCTCTCAACAATTTAGGTGATGGTGCTTTATCTTGAAGCCTCAATTGTTTGGATGGAGAAAAAATCATCTTCTTCATACTCTTTACTTCTCTCAAATAATTTTATGAATCCATGTTTTCCTTTCTTAAGTTTCGAACAAAGTTGTGCAAGAATAAAGTTCATTTTAATTCACTTTTAATAACTCATTCTATAAGGAGTTAGTCTTTCATTATGATAATATTATAATTGTTTTAGACAAACTTATTAAATGTGTAAAATAATAGAAAACAATTATATGTATAAATAATATATACTTGAATAAAAAAAAAAAAGTATGAATGCACTAGAATTAAAAAAGAAATTAAGTATGAATGCACTTGAATACAATAGTCATCATTCTTTATAAATATTTTTTTCACAAGTGCTTTTAAAACTTCAATTATTGACTACATGAGAGTTACTATACACAAACCCACCATTCAATCATAACATCTAACACTTTTTAATAGTAATCATATGATACACAAATTCTAAATAATTAATGGTATTAGAATCATTAGAAAAATAGAGTTCTTTATATCTACTTTAGTGCACATGTTGCTTGTCACTACATTATCTTGAAAACTTACAAGAAAAGTTATTAGTCCTTGCCTTTGTAAAAGGCAGGGAACTATTGTGTTTTTTTGCCACCCCTTTGTCCCTCACATTAATTTTTTTTGGCAAGAAAACTGATGCGTACTTTGAAACTTTCTAAACTTTGATTATTAAATTCAATTCTTGCTCTCTAATTCTGATTTTCTGATTGGATGGACAAAAATTTCCTAGGGTATATATGAATTTTTGTGACTAAAAAAATCATAAAATTTGAAGGAGTAATAAATGAGTCTCATTTATTATTAGTTAGGTGCTATCATACCTATCATCTACTGTAGCTTCATTTAGAGGACGATTGGATGATTGGCCACATTGGGAGATTATTCTTTTTATGGTGACGACAAATAAACTCTGTACATTGTGACTAATTTCACTTGTTCCAACTTTTTATTATTATTTTAAATATAGTTATCCACAGAAGGAATGAGAAATGTAAAATAAATTTTTAATGACAATACACTTACCTACATAGTATAACATTCAAAAAATAATTATTACATAAATCTATAAATCAATAATATATGAAATTAAGTATTTATTTGTAATAAATTATTAATAAACACTTATTTATAAAAATTTTAAATTAAAAATAATTGAAGATTATTTTTTATTTCATATATATATTTGATAAGTAGACTATTAAATTTAATAGATTATTTAATTATCATATCATAATTTATACATATTTAATATTTGCATATACAAACAAAATTTCTTTGATTAACATAATTTTTTACCTTTCACAAATTTTAAATTTAAAGACATTATCATAATTTGAAGCTTAATATAAAGGCTATTGACATTTTTTTACTTATAAATAATATAACATTGATATTGTATTAATAATTTTATTATTTTGTAAATATAATATTTACTAATCATTTATAAATACAATCACAACTACAAGAAAATCTCTATTCAATTTCACGCAAAGGCAGGGACTCTAGCTTTGCAAGAGCTCTTGTATTAAAAAAATTAATAAGCTTATTCTATCAAGACCATCTTAGATTATTATTTTAAAAAGTCCTTATTATTGGACCAATCGAGGTGACTTCTTTTCAATTTTATATTTCTTTGATAAAGACTTTAGTCAAGTTCTCATTATGATACTCGATTATATGTTTCTTTGATATTTGAGTATGAGTCAAAAAATGTATATGATTCAAAAAGCATATAATTAAAAAGGTGACTAAATTTGTTCACTTATTGTTGTCATTAATTTTCATAAGGAAGGTATTATAGTTATTACAAATAGTTGATTAGCAATTTTGATGCAACAATTAAAGTATATAACATCACAGTATGTAAGTATGAGAAATAATAAATAAATAAATAGACAATGGCTCATTTGAATGGATTAAGAATATAAATCTAAATTAAGAAAGTTTAATTGATAATGATGAAATTGAATTAGTTAAATGTGTCTTTAGATGTGAGATACGATGTTAAGAAACTATTTAACAAAAGATTAACTTTAATTTTTAATCGTTCGTCTAAGTCTAATGTCAACGAGAGTATCAAAACAATCAAAATCATGTGTTGAAGCAATGTTCTTACAATATCCATGCAAATTAATGCAACTCAAAATGTAAAAGTGCAAGCACCTTAATAATGTGGAAAGTCTTAAAATTTTCTATCAAGGTTCGGTGGATTTGAATTCACTAGAGAGTTGTATGTTTCTATGTCAAGAAACTATTTAATAAAAGTTGTCTATTTCTAATAGTTTTTATTATGAGGTCAATGAGAACATCAAGTCAATTAAAGTAATATAACAAATCAATATACTTAGGATACCAAAATAAAATGATATAGAATAAAACATAAATATGCAAACACGTCTGAACCATAACCTTAAAACCCTATATAACTACTAAAGATCATTAAAACATGAAGTTTCCACGAGACATGCGTATATCCTAAACTAAAAAAATTAGATAGAAGTCCTATAACTATACAAAAACTAAACCTTGTCAATGGGTCTTTGGTCTATCATGAAATGAAAATAGTTCTTAATAAGTTTATTTGATATCAATGCTTATTGAGCATAAGACTTCAACATCATAAGAGAGATAGTATATTATACAAAATTAACTAGAATATACATCTTTAGTCCTTTTAACGCTTAGCTCTTAATTGAAAAGATTCAACTTAACATTTATGCTCTCTATTAAAGTCTTCCTTTCAGCATTGATGACATTATGACATTATATGTGGATGGTGTTGCTTGTTGTCTTGTATTTTGTAATTTCATGTGATTCTATTTTGCAAGTTGTTGTCCTATGATGACATGCAATTGTTACTTATAGTAAAACAACTTTAAAGATTGTTGGTTGGATAGTGTCATTTTACAATAACCTTTTTCTACCTCTTTCTTTATACTTTTAAACATTATTTTAATGAAAAAATAAAACAAAATAAAAAATAAAAAGTAAACATAAAGTAATTCTATAAATGAAAAATCCTCCAAAACCTTCAATCTATTAAAAAATAAAAACCATTCAACCCACACAAAGAAATATCTATGCCCACACAATTTCTAAAGTAACATTTTTGTGGAACCCTAGCTTTGTGTCCTGCTCTTTGGTGTAATAGTTGTTGTGATGGAGTCTTCTAAGAGTCTTAGACCATCCAAGGTTGGAGATGCATCACAAATTTGTTAAAAGACTAGGAAGAAAAAGGAAAGAGACTGTGGTATTATTGAGCCAAATAAGCTAAAGAGGATAAATTTTTGGGTCTCATGAATGATGATCTATTTGTTGTCTTGCATGTGATTTCCAAAACCTTTGCTTCTCCTCTTATGAATCTATTCCATTCTCAGGAAAAAAATCTATAGGAGGAGATAACCCCCAAAAATATTTTGAGACTCATGATGACTTATCAAAAGATAAGGAAATTTCCTTCCACTTGCCTAATAATATTTTGAAGTTATTTTAGATTATAGAGCTAAAACAATCATCCTCCTTTTTTCTTAAAAGCATTCCAATTGAACAAGATTTTTTAAGTGGATTCACAATAACTAGGAAACACAGGCTTGGGACATAGAGTCATTAAGGGGTTTGTTAGCATGAATTTTGATGGCATTCATGTGGGGGAATATGATAGCATTGTTGGAGACATGATTCAATGCTTATGTGTTGCATTTTATGATAATATTTGTCATTGATGTCAATATATACTTTATTCTATGAAGATTACCAAATTTGTAGAGGAAGAATCATTTGGCACGGTCAACCAAATAATTGAAGAATCTACGATTGGGAATATATTTAGTGATGGTTGTAGATTATTCAATTATGAATGCAAAAAAAAATGTGGAGAAATGCCAAAGTTATGCGATGTTTCTATATCCATCCTCTCAAGATCTATATTCATCTACATGCATTCATAAGGTGGATTTCAACACACATTCATGAAGGTTTCAAATGATGTCACTTTGATTTCCTTTCTAGGGTTTTGAAGTTGAGTCAAAGATATTATAGCTACATACTTGATTACATTCCAAATTCAAGAGCATATTCATATATTTACATTACTTTTATTTTAGATCTATCACTACTACTTGCTAGAACTCTATATTAATTCCTAAATTGGGTTTTGACTAAGGCAATACCCAAAACATTAAATAAACAAATCCTTTGTTTTGTAGGTTTCAAATCTTAGATTGGTGAATAGACTACAGATCTAGATACCATTTTTGAATTTCTTCAAAACTAAAAAATTAGAATCAACATCACACAAATTCAATTAGGGGCGCACTACACCCCTGATGATTCATTTCACTCCTAACATATTGCTAAAAGATTTATGGGCCATGTTCACCATGTAGTTTCAAGACCGGGTCAGACAATTTCCATTCATTCTAATCAGAACAAGCAGCATAAAGAAGATTCAAAAAGGTGTGTTCTTTAACTTACTTTTCCTTTTAGCACAATTTGCTTATATCTAGTCCTATATTCTTTCATTCATCTAGGGTTTTCAAGACTTGGATCCTTTCCCTTATTATTCCAAGATCTAGTTTACAACGATCCTTAATTAGTTGGTTAGCACCAATCTATCTAGATCTATTTCTCTATAATTGGGATTGAAAGGACTCTTTTCCTTGACTTTCTTCCCTCTATATGTATATGTATGCATAGGTTATGTGATGAACTTAGTTTTTTATCCTTGATTCACATTTCCAACCTAACATTAATTGGTGAACCCGACTTATCAACTCTTTCTTTTGTGGTCTTAAATTGCCTCCTTTATTTCATTTTCGATTTTTATATTACTTTTTTGTGTTTCTAGATCTACTTTGTATGCTATTATTTTCATTTTTGGTATTTAGATCTCCTTTTGCATTATTTTCATATAGATTGTATTTCATATATTTGCATCTTGAAAATACAAAAATTTACATCTAGTTCATTTTTAGAATGCATCTTATTTCAATGGGATTTTTATCTTTATTTTCAAGTTTCATTCATGATATTCAAGATGTCCCATTTCATGCATATGATGAAAATTTAGTTTTTCCTTGCATTGATTCTCATTCCCCTTCAAAGACTAATCTTTTTAAAGATGATGTTGATCAACCATTAGTGATTCATGATGTTTCTACCCTTGATAGTGACACTCTTTGGGATGAGCCCTTATAGAGGAATATTGATTAGTCTTTCCTTCTTGAAACTTCTTTTAGTCATGATTTTTCCTTTCTCTTAGTTAATGTGAGTTTTCATTTCTCCTTGAATGATCTTACTTTTTGGGATGAATCCTTCGATAAGACATAGATTAATCTCTTCCTTATGAGGATCTTTTGGAATATTTCATGGTTTTTTCTCCTATTGATCAACCTATTTCTATGAATTTCATTTATATTCCTTCTATACATGAGGTCTTTATGAGTTTTGTTTGTCATTCTAGTAAGATTGCCTTAGTGATAGAGGATTATACCCTTGATTTTTCTTCTTGTTCCTTTCAAAATATATCTCAATTCAATTTAGGTCTTGTTGAGCATGATAATCATTATGACCTTTCTTTCATTTATTCAACATTAAATCTTAAGGATCTTACTCGTATTGACTCTCTAAGTGGTTTCTCAACTCTTCAAGATTGGGAAACTTTATATTTCACACTAACATTATGCATTCTTGACTTTGCAAATCAAACACCTTTATTTTGTGCATGTACACATATTGATTACTTCTCTTTACATTTCCATATTATTACATTTAAAATATCTTCTTTTTCTATGCTTCATCAATACCTTGCTTATGTTATGTTTTATATGATTTCCAATGATGAATGGTATATTTTTCATGATCCTTTTACTTGATACATCTACATCCGTATTATGTTTCTCTTAGCTTTCTGACATTGTTATCCTCTCCTTTGGGGTCTCACTTTCTTTACTTTGTAAGAAACATGATACATCATTTCCCTTGTCTCTTAAGTTGGGGTGAAACAACCCTATTTACTCTCTCTTTCTATAGGATCCATTATATCCCTTTGTTGAATTTTTGTCCTTTTATATGATGACACCAATTCTTGAATTTTTATGCTTTCTTGAATACATATAGTGTAAATTAAAACCACTAAGGGAGACATAATGTGTCCTTCCCTTCTTTAATACATCCAATATCCCTTAGGAATTTTCATTATATCTATCATTTAGGGTTGATATTGGATTTTCTTTGTCTTTTCTCTCAAGATTCCATTGTCACTTAACTGTTTCTTTTATGATAACTAAGTAGGAATAATGTTCCATCCTTTCATCTCTTTATTTAATTTCTATATATATTTTTATTATTTTATGGAACATCTTATCTATGTGTATGATGCATGATCATGGTTTTTTCCTAACAAGTGTCTTTGCATATTAATGTTTCTCATTCAATGATCATCTATATCTCACATCATCTATGATACTATTTTATATCATCTTATGTTGTTTAAAACTGATTATCCTATGATATTTATTTCTTTTATCCCCTCTATGGCATAGCAGTATATTGTTCTTGTTAGATATGGAGTGTTTGTGTTTTGTGCATGGTTATCAATTTTTGCTTATGACCCATTCTTAAATCTTGTAATATTTTGTTATATAATCCATCATAGATCTCTTTTTCTTGTCTCAATCTTGGGAGGAAAGAAGATTTTTATATTCTTTATCTCTTTCTAACTAGATATACATTATTTAAGCTTGTGTGGGACTTGTTTATTATGTGACATTGTTCTTTTCTTTAAAAATAATTGTGTCTTGACTAACAGATTCCATATTTTGCAAGAGGTTCATGTCCTAAGTCATCACCTCCTATTTACCAAATAAATATATGTTGATTATATACACTTACCCTTGTTTGAAGATTGACATCCTTGATCCAAGGATCCATATTTCACCTATACATATAGGGGTATGAATAGGTGAATTCTTATTCCTATTACCTTCTTCTCAGGGATGTTATCTAAACCAAGTAATCCTCTTAGGTGGAAATCTTGTCATTAAGATTACCCCCTTTTGAGGATCCTCTTTCCATAAGTGATTTATCCTTTACATGATTGTCTAAGTTATTAGATTGTAAGAGTTAAGAATCTTCACTATGAATATAGTGTGCATTATTGCTTTAAGGGTATCCCCTTGTCGTGTGATGTAGTTATCCTCTTTCTCTTATTTCTCATGTCTAGTATCTTGACATGATAAGGAGGGGCATATATGTGCCCTCCTTGCATATAATTTTCTCTCTCATGAGGTAACAAATATAGATTTTGACTATGGCTTATAATACTTTAGTCCTTAATGCTAGATATGTTTTATGTAATGCCCCGCCAAGGAACCCAAAATAAATTAACCTAAAGTTTCACTAAGTTTGCCAATTTTTATTTTTTTGGAAATATTAAAACAAACAAGAGATAACACAGTGGAAGCAATAACTCACATACATACAAATAATCCATAAAAAGATTACATCTCTTAAGGGTTCCATGACATTGAATCACATATATAAACTTTATTAATACTAAATCTGATATATTAAAAATCCACATCATAGAATAATCACAAGTATGAATCTTGTTGGTCTAATTTTTTGCATGATGAAAATTCTCTAACATAGCTACTAAAAAAAGTCAGACTAAATCCATCGTTGGTGAATAGGGTTTCTTGTTTAGTCTTCCAGATTTTGTTTAATCCTATTAAACCCTGTGTCTCATTCCTTTTAAAAGTTTTGGGCATGAAATATTTTTAAAATTTGGTGAATATTCTATTTTCATTTAAAAAATTTCCACACCTCCAAACCGTCTTGTTCTCTTATGTCTCTCACTGTCTGATTCTGATAAGATCTACGATTATCGCTACTTCGCTATGATGAGTTGCACACTTCTTATGTATAGCGAGGTAGCGAATGCCATGAAACTAAAGAATGACACCATAAAATAGAGATGCAATAGTCAGAAAATATGTTGCAGCCAAAATTTTAGTCACATGCATTTTATCAGAGTTGTCAGAGTAGGAAAAGAAGCCCATGTTATGACAGTCGCCAAGTTTCTCGGTGGTCATTAAGAGTTCCAAGTGGAATAATAAATGATGATATCATTATCATGACAAAACCATGAGGTGGGTAGTTATGATGTGACATGTTTTTATTTCCCAGCATTGAGTTTCGTTAAAGATACTAGAGCTCGCTACCTCGCTATTAGAAAATTCAGGCACCTCGTCGTTAGCAACATAACGAGCTACCATGAAATGAACAAACAGTGGGACCCAAGCAATGTAGAAAGGTGATTGGGATTAAAATAAAATTTTATTTTGCTAGGTATGCAAGATTTGTCACGTCATCAGTAACCGGGACCCACACCCCATTCATAAAACACATGCAATTTTCTGATTGTTAGATCAAAATGGAATCAACAATCCTCACTATCTCGCTATGGAAAGATGTGTGCTATTTACTCTATGCGAGATAGTGAATATGGGACCCACCACTCCTTAAGGAGTTTATGCTGTTTCTACACCATTAGATCAAGCTCAAATCAATGATCCTCACTATCTCACTATAAAGAGTTGCATGAAGTTTATATATAGTGAGGTAGCGAATGAGGGACCCACCATTTTCTCTTAAAGAGTTGTATCAACTATCTTCCACACGATCAAGGCAGGATCAATGGTTGTCACTACTTTGCTATAGCGAGATGCTCAAAATTTATGTATAGCGAAGTAACGACTAGATGACATGTGTCCCTATTCATCAGTGGGTCTAGTATGAAATGCCAACAAGGAAGGAACTACACACATGGCTAAATTTCATTGGGTTGACTACCAACATGTTAGTTTGAACATGAGTCATTTTTGCTCACATCCCTAGATCATAGGATTTTTTGAAAATCTATGGTGTAAATTTGAATGTAGAAGGTGTTGCCACACTATGCATTTATGAAGTTTGAAAGCTTCGCATGTGAAAGAAAATAGAGTATAATATAGAAGATTTTCTCAGTCTCATCCTGTGTGAACAAATATTTCAAGCTTTTCCCTAAGCAAAAGCCATTACTAAGAAGCTTGTGAGATACACAAGAACGTAAAGAAAATTTCCAATATTCGCGAAGACATTGCAGAGTTACGGAGGGAAATAAGCAAAGCATCAAGTAAGTATTTACACTATAACCTCTGTAGTGTCTTAATTTTGCAAATTACAATTCAAAATGCCTCCAAAGAAGGGATTTTCTGGTTAGAAGAACTACTTGGACAGGAATGTCCATGATGATTTACTTGAGATGCTTCCCAATTCCACTGTAGAAACTGTGCAAGTAAAAAGGGTCACTACATTAAACCCTAGGTTGAAAATAGTAGATAGATTATATGACAAGGGTAATTGGGTCCATGATGCCAGTACCTCTCAAACTAGTCTAGAATTGTTTAAAAAATGGTTTTCAGAGAGGAACTTTTTTTCCCACATGCCAATATCTAGAATTTTGAGCTAGGGAAACTGGTGGTTCCTAGTGTTTTCATGGATTATGATCTTCTTGAAGCTATGGCCAAAAATTATGACCAAGCCATTAGGGTTGTGAGAAGAAATGATGGTCAGGTTTTACTTACAATCAGCCTAGATGAGATTAGGGAATTTTTTGGTTTGGGGCCTATCACTAATTACCATGTGCCCATTGATTTGGAAGAGTTACAAAAGGAATACAAATCCAAGAAAGATATCATTAGACAAGGTGCATTGAAGGCACATATAGGTAAAATTAGAACCCTGCCAACAATAACAACAGCCTCCAGGGAACCTTTCAAAAGGGCATACTTCAATCCCAGGGCTATGGAGATATATAGGACCCTGTGCAAAGTTTTTGGGAGAGATGAATAAAAATTTATGCCTGTGGATTTCATGTATATGGTTGTTCAGATTTCATCTTTTGGTGTGGACATCATTTTTTGTTTTGCTTCTTATTTGGCTGAGGAAATTCAGAGTGGATTAGTTGGGATTGCCAAAAGAAAGGTAGAAAAAACCTTTAGTCATTATTCTTTACTCATGCATATGCTTTTTTTTAAGGGAGCTTCATATTTTAGTAAAGAAATTAAATTAAATAGAGAAGAGAATGGGGAAGCACTGCCAGTCCAATTATGGAGTGCAGATATGACTTGGGATGTAGAGAATGCTAGTTTCATCAGGTTTGACAGGTATTTCACTTCCAAGTTGAGATGCCTTTTATTAAGTGACAATCCCAGAATTCCCAAAGCATTAATGAGTCTCATTAGGCCTATGGATAACCCCCATAACTTGAAAGTTTCACACAATTGGGGGGATATCATCCCATACTCTGTTTCTATTATTTTTAGAATCTATGGTTTTAAGGGAAGTCCTCATGTATTGCCCTACTAGGTGCTCTTGAAGGTAGGAGTAGCTAAGTTTTCGTGGCAGTTAGGAGGAGTAGAGGAAATATTTTTGTTGAAAAGATCAACAGGGTCAATTTTCCTCACTTGCATAGTAGCCCATCATTTTGTAATCACAAAAGGGGGTTGGATTTCTTTGAACAAAATTTTGGATCCATACAAAATGGCTATTTCTCACCCCTTTTTTTGTGATTCAAAGGAGTTCTATCATTTGGCTCTTAGGCATAGGATCAAGCTTGGTAAAATTAAGCATGAATTTTATTTTCCTAAAGATATAATAAGAAATGAGTACTCTCTGCAGGAGCAAGAAACAAAGAAAGAAAAGTGGAGAAACTTTTCTAAGATTTTGGATTTTATTCATTGTTTTGATCCAGATTATATTCCTTTGGATGATGCAATCACAAATGTAGATAAGATAAGGAAACTTATGAATACTTTTCCTAAGATAATAGAGATAATGAATGAAAAGAAACAATTCTTTATTAGATTTTACCTAGATAAGGCTAGGGAAGTAATGAGAAGATTGGGTTTTACTCCCAATATAGGGGCAGGTCAATCAATTTTCTAGAAAAGGC
Source organism: Cupressus sempervirens (assembly GCA_028749045.1). Classification (NCBI taxonomy): domain Eukaryota; kingdom Viridiplantae; phylum Streptophyta; class Pinopsida; order Cupressales; family Cupressaceae; genus Cupressus; species Cupressus sempervirens. The sequence continues at coordinate 626,555,671 of CM053784.1, forward strand.
CAAGGTACACTCTTATTCAGAATAAAGGGGCCACTGTAGACAAGGGAAAGAAAGTAACAGTGTCCACTAGTACTGTTGTGGAAGAAAGACCCTCTGAACCTTCTCTAAAGGGCAGAAAGATAATAAGGGAAGAGGATCTTCATGTTGAGGAATACTCACCCTCCTAGACCCCCTTGAGAATTGAAGAAGAACAACTCACTATAGAGAAAATTGAATAGATGGGATCACAAGGGGAAGTCTTGGTCACATAATCATAAATAAATGAAGGAGAACCCCAAGAGCCTCCAGTGCCAAGTTTTGAACTAACAGTTGTAGATTAAAGAGGAAGGGAATTGGACCCTATTTTGGAACAATCTAGTCAACAATTTTTGTCTCATGATAGCTTTGTCAAATCTAGGGCTTTCCATCAATTTGTATGGAGGTCAAATATGAGCAATTTTGAGGAAAGGTCCAAAAAATTGATGGTAGAGCATCCAGAAATGGATGAAGCCTCTATACAAAACCAAATAAAGGAAAAAATGATGTAAGAGTTCTAGAACATAACCCTTGAAGAGGGGAGGCAAATGATTAAGACTTCCAATATATTATTGTTGCCCAATTGGGATATTGCAGATGCACTAATTTTTAGTTCTATTTCTAATAAATTGGAATTACAAGACTCCAATAAAAGGAGTTTCTAGGGACTTCATTTAGTGAAGATCAAGTTGCTCTAGTCATGTGGTCACTAAGAAAGGGGTCTAGGGCTGGTTCATCACAACCAGATGAATCTGGGCTGACAGGAAACATCATTGTGAGGAGGGTGGCTGATACCTCTCATGTGTAGAAAACACATTGGAATGTGGATGCATCTAAATTTCTTTTGGCCACTGCTAAGAAGGAAGAATAGGCCATTTTTGAATTACAAAGCAAATATGAAACAATTCTGGAGGCCTACAATAAGGAGGTTCAAAAGAGGATTGAACTAGAAAATAAATTAATGGGAAGGTCTACAACACCTAGAATAACATATCCTCGCCCTCCAGTGGAACCTTTTAAATCCACTCCCCTCATAGAGATGCCAAACACACCACAAAGGCCACAATATTACACTACTGAAGACTTTGAAGAAGAAAAGAGCAAGCTATGGGCCTTACATGTGGAGTTGAATATAAAATATGAAGATAAATTGAGAAAAGCTCTTACATACTTGGCTAATAAAATTGAATGGCCATTAGTTTATGACCAATTGGCTAGGGTGGTAAACATCTGTAATGAATTGAAAGCAAATGATGAGGCTTTAAAGCCTATTGTGAACAAATGGGGAAAGAAATAGAGGAGGAGAGATGTGACCTTTTTGTGTTACTCTGTTATAAGGTCATCACATGATATAATTGAGAGAACCTATGAAATGGTTGTTGATCTCCTAGAGTTTGATGAAAAGAGAATTCATTTATAGAGAGTAATTTTTGTCTACTTAGATAAATATAAGAGCCAAAGGTTTAGCTTATCCCCTCATGCCCTAGATATAAAAAATAAATTGAAAAGTAAAGATGAATGGACCAAATCGTTAGATTATTTATTTTGTCTCAGAATGAATAAAGTTATCAATGAAAAGGGGCATGCATGGTGGGCTACAACTACTAAAGAAATGGTAAAGGTTCAACTATTCTTTGATTCTTTGGAGCAAGAATTTGTTAATATTAACAATAAGGTAGAGTTTTTTATCAAGAGGCAACATGATATTCCGCAGTTTGATTGGCTCAATGACACATTGTTTGACAAGTGGATGGCAAAAATAGCTCATGATAAATGGTTTGCAAAGGTTGAAACTGATAGTGATGAGGTGCAGGGTGATGAAATCCAAATCATCGACACTACCACTACACAAGGCCAACAGGAAGAAGAAGACAAGAATGATCAATCAATTTCAGTTGTAGGCCTAGGCTCATAGGATGTTGACACAACCGAAGAAAAGGGAAAGGAAAAAGTTACTCCCACAACACTGAATGAAGATGGTGAAAACCCATGGGTGGAGATTAACCTGCAATCGTCATAACAAACATCATCATTGGCTAGCTTGGCAGTTGCATACACTGAGGAATCACAATAGTAGCCAAATCAACTACATTAGAGGATGTAATAGAAAGGGACCCACCAAAAGGAATGTATGATATAGAAATCTTTTTGTCACTCACATTTTTGTCATTTTGTGATAAGTGTATGTAAATATCTTTTGTAAAAGACACCTATCAATTCTCTTAGCCTGAAGCTTGTTGCATCTCACATTATATAAAAGAGATTCCAGGGCTAGAGAAGGGTCTAATTTCTAATGCTTTTAGTCATATACTTAGTTTTTTTTGGGTCCAGTAATTTGAGCAAGTCTTATGATGTATCTTCTCTACAAGTTTTCTGAGAAGAAATTAATATAGAATGATCTATGTGTTTTTTTTCTAAGGTCATTCTGAGTTCATTGCAAGTGTATAAAATTTTCAAAGAAAATGAATACAAATTATGAGCTATCCTCATATATGTTCCTTCTAAATTTTGTCTCCTTTTGATTACTTAGTTATCTTGATGTTGTGTGAGTAAAAGCTTGTGCAATTGAATGCAATCCATTTAGGTTGTATATCTTTTCATCACTGCTATTAATTCAATGAATTAAGTAAAACCTTTGATGAGTTTGATAAGGTTGCTATAGTAATGGGAAGGATGTTTTGAATGATGAATTCTAGTAAGGACTACTAATAATATTTTTTGTAAGGCAAAAAATCTAATCCATGGAATTGAAGTAGACTCTAAACCCCAATGAATTAGGCACTGGTCAAAATATTTTAGTTGGATGAGAAATAGATCATAGATGAATATCAAATGCAAAGTTATAATCAATTTCACTTTTATTTTCTGAAGATTTTCAAAGCTAGTCAATACTTGTTTGTATGAAATATTCTAGCCTTAGTTAGCCACTATTGCAGGGAATACTTGTAGATCTACAGAAGAATTTATGACCAAATCTATTATGTGGGATGTATTCTATTTAAAATGTCACAATTAGCTATGTGTTTAAGGATTGAGGATGAGAATCAGAATGAAACTAGTGTAGTTCTTGCACAATAGCAATCAAATTGAGTCATCCCTTAGGTATACCCACCTTTGTTTTGCAAAACCTAAAGTGAAAGAAATTTTTCTTGGTTTTGTTGATGTTGGGTCCAGATGGTTTGCATATGAAATTGAAGATAGGAAGTGGCTTGTCCTTAGGTTGCATAAGTGTTATCATTTTGGTATTGAAGCATTTTGTTGCTCAATAGTTTTAAAAATACCAAAAAATCTAATTAAATAATATACAATTACATAAGATGTCACTTGGAATAACTAGAATGCACAATCATTCATTGTACAAGTCACATGTTATGAAAAGCTAAAAGAATATACATCATGAATAAATACATCAGCTAATAAGATCTTAGATAATCAAGTACATTACAATAGAATATGAACATCCATTAGAAACACAAGATTAGAATGAAAGGAACAACTACACAAGTACATCTAGCAATGACATCCAACCATTAGATCTCAATGGTATAATAAATATTATCACCTGACCTCATGGAACCTAAATGGTCCACTCCCATCATGCTGAGGAGATAATCACAAGTTACATACAGATATCAACCCACAAGTCATAACCAACATCTAGGTCAAGGAAACACCTGATAACAATCTATCTCAAAGGTACCTAGACATAAGTAACATCTACTCCTAGAGGCAAAAAAGACATGTAGAAAATCTACAATGTAAGTGGGCAAGTGTCATCACATTAGCCAACTCTAAGGTTACATCGACAACCTCTCTAGACTCTGGCCCCTTAGTGTCTCTATGTGGCATTAACATCCTTTTGTACAGACTAGGCATACTAATGAAGCAAGGTCACAACCAAGCATCCTCTCTACTCCCATCCTAGCCTATACTAGCACTCAAGGCAGGGGCAAGGAAAAACATAGACTCTTATTAGTTCATTTTAAACCCATTTAATAAAATGTTATCACTTATTAAAACAACTTACAATGGGTTACCCATGCAACCTCTTTAGGACTCTGACCTCCATTCCAAGTCACTTCCCAACATACACATACATTACCTACCCTAAGCTCATGAAAATTACAACTCTTAAAATCACAATTTTCACCTCAGTCCTTTATAATAAACTTGAAAGAACCTAAAGACAAATCACAATATTCACCTTAGTCCTATGCAAGCAACTAGAAAAAACCTACAGATAATTCACAATATTCACCTCAATCTTATATAAGCAAGTGGAAAACACTTACAGATAAATCACAATATTCACCTTAGTGCTATACAAGCAACTAGAAAACATCAATAGATAACTGATTGAAAATCTCATAGGTTACATGAAGAAAATCACAATACATGAGCTTACAAAAAAGAACTTGATCTCATCACAAAAATTACCACTTGACAAGCCTCTAGTAAACATGCCTATATGATCAAATGACTAGGTTTACCCCAAACCCACCATAAAATAAAACATGACATCTTGACATGCATTTTAAAGAAGTGTACTTATTTAGTTTTTTAAAATTTTTTTATTTAATTTAATTTTTATTTTTATATAATTCCATAAAAAATGATTTGCGTCAAATTCAAGTTTTCAATTCATAATTGATTGACAATTGAATAAAAGTTTTCAATCATATAATATTATCATGTTATCAATTTAAATAATCTTAAATCATGAATGATTTAATTAATAACATAAATTTATATTATTAGATTAAATTTTAATATCCATTTCATTTCTAAAATATTAATTTGACTTCTATTTAAGTCTAATATTGATATTTACTTTTCCTTTAATTCATAATGCAACTTGAGATAACTCAAACTTGAAATTATAATTATAATTAAGTTATCTACAATTTCTCTCATAATATTAAATATTCATAACTAGATGATTATATAAAGAACTTCGCTATATCTTTTCTTAAAATATAACTAAGTTACAATTATTTATTTATTAACTTCTCACTTGCATTAATAAATATAAAATCATATATATGCAACTAATAGTTTAACTAAACTTAAAGATTCTTTAATACCAAAATCCACATTATAACTAAATGAGTAGTGTTAATTTAAATTTTTTAAATTAATAAATAATAATAATTTTATTTTATTTTTTTATTTTTTTGGAATAATAAATAATTCCAAAAAAAAGGATTTTTTTTTTTTTTTTTTTTTTTCTGAAAATTGAATTTTTAGAATTAATAATTTATCATTTTAAAAAAAGTTTTCTATCTTTAGTATATTTGTTTTTTCACATGCATGCATAAGTTTAGTTAGAACGTGTTCTCTCAATTAATTTTTTGCTTTTAATAAATTATCCCAATCAAATTATTTTAGTTATAAGAAGAATATTTATCTTTATTTAGAAAATACATAATAATCGCATAACAAATTTAAATTTCAAACCTTAGTTGTTCAATTTGTTGTTTTCTTCCAATTTTCTATAATCGAATTAGAGAGAGTTTTAAAAGAATATAATCATAATAAATTTCTATTTTTTTCTACAAATTTACTTAGTTTTCTTGATTAATAAGTTTTTCCTTTTCAAAATCTAAAATATAATTCTTTATCCTAAGATTAATACAATAAATTAATAAGCATTATGTAGGCACCCAAGAAGACACGAAATAGACAGATTTTTGAATAAAATTCTATAATGAGTTTTCAAACCCTACCTCAAAATCATAGCTAAAATTTGAAACAATCTATGAACACATGCAAATACAAACCCTCTAAAACTTTCAACAATTCTTTTCATCCAATTATGAAATTTTCTCTCTAAAACTTGTGTGTGGAGAAATGGGCTCTAATCTTCTAATAAAGAATTTCTCAACCTAGGGTTTTGATTTAATGAACATGCAAAATCCTCTTCTATTTTTATTTTAATTTATTTAATTTTTTTTTGCATACTTTTTGCATTTAAATTATAATAAAGTTTATTTAAATTTTTTCTCACTTTCTTTTATTAAATAATAAGACATATTTAGAAAGTATATTTATTAATCTAAAGGATAATAATATTTAGAGATCATTATTAAAATGAAACTTCTAAATTAATTATTATTAAATTAAATAAATATAACTACGTCAAATTTGGGCTTTTAATGAAATCTTTAAATTCATTTTCTTTATTTAATTAATTTCTTAATTAATTAAATATAATTAAAATTTGATTTTTCTTTATAATTTTTTTGTTAAATGAAATCATTTAATAATATCATTATTTGATTTAATTATAACTATAAATTACAATAGACCCACAAACTAAATAAGAAAACTCATCTAAAAGACAAAGTACAAAATCAAACTCAAAGGGGTCAAAATCTTGAATTCACATCACTTGACAAATTTAGAAGAGTACATAACTTAGATACTTGTCCTATTTTCTAAGATAATGGCTTAGGTTTAGGATTTGGATTCAATAAATATTTTCCCTCTTTACCATTGAGATACTGCGATAGGGCATGCTCATCCTAGTAATTCAGGGAAGTCGATGCCTGATACTTGCAATCTGCATAAAATTCGAGCATGTACATATACATATGAATATAAATTAAATAGGCAATGGTAGGGAGTGGTGCATTATGTAGATCCTGACTAGTAGGTGACTATGACTCCCTCCCTTAACTATATTAGAAATGTCAAACATATAAGTACACCATACACATGCTAGTATGGGGTAAGTAACCATAGAAAACTGCATATAAATAATCAATCTAACTATCATCATGAAATAACTAAAATCACTATATGAACATACATGTATCATCATCAAAAGAATAATCATGAACACATGAAATAACTAAGTATCAAGCCACTCATCAAATATATAAACTGAGCATAAAATATGTCATGCCCAAAATATAAGGGCAAAAATGCACACAAATTTTTTAAATTTAAAAAAAATAAAAATTAAAGTCTCTAAGGTTGATGCGTTAACTCACGGTTAAGTATAGGTTCTTTGCATAACATCTTAAGTTTTAGATCTTGAGGACGAATAAATCGTTAATTTTATGACATCAGACATGATACATTATCTATTGATACCTTTAGAATAACATGTTAATAGTATGACGTCTCCCCCTTAACTACATAATCTAGTTTAGATATGGTTAATTACGATAAATATGCCACTAACCCTAAAGGTGATCTAATTGGCTAGTCCCTCTTGTTAACTTTAATAACTTGATCGACATTAAATTCTAAACCATTAAACATATAGGGGAATCCGAAACTCTAGAGGATCAGATAAAATTTTACTATACAACCAAGCTAACTATGTGTATAACTTTAATCAAAACCTAAACTAACTCATTAACTTATCATTTACAATTGAAATTGAGACTAGGTTTAATTCAATTAAATCTATAAGTTACCCTAAGCTTTATTCCAAACTATTATAAATTTAAGTCAAATGTTAAAATTTCAATATTGAGATTAATCTAATTTATCTCCCAATAGTATAAATTAGATAATAAAGCATTAAAGCTATTTTAATTAGTATACATTAAATTCAACTCAACTTTTAAGTTAGATCTAATAACTTACAACTATATGAAACTCATTAATAACATAAAAATGAAATTTCAACTATAACAAAGATAATAACTAAATTATAAAACTAATTAGATGAAAGCCATTCTAAAATAACGCTAACCACTTTCTAAACTATTTCTAATATCTACACTAGCACAAAAACATTAATTTCTCCTAATATTAGCAACAACTACTAAACATACTAAAGTCTTTCTCTTATCCCAAATTAAATATGAATTAAAAACCCATCTCAACATTTAATAAGTTATCCTAAATCTACATATTAACTAATGCTAAACTTAATTTAAAATATAATACACCTAACACTAACCAATTAATCCTATACTAACCTAGGCTACATACCCACTAACACTACCACTAAACAAAAAAACAAAATTTTAAAAACAAACAAAGCACTTTACCCCCCTCCCCCCCCCCCCTTCTAGCTACCTACACCTACCCCCCTTGTACCCTACCTAGGCCTACCCATGCGTTGCCCAAGGCCTATGCATGGCAGACATGCCCCTGTCCTCGTGTGGGTGAGATGAAATGCAAGACCTGTGTTTGGGAAAAGGTATGGTGGGGGGGTATAAGAGTATTAAATGTTTTTTTGTAAAATTTTCACTTGCCCCTTTCCAAAGCATTACAAGGTCAATGCATGGAGTTGGGGGCGGGAGAGAGAGAAAAATATGGGGGATGCAAAGCATTAGTTTAATTTTTAATAATTAAAATATTTTCTTGCCCTTTCCCCATTCGATTTGACATTTGTACTTGGGAAGAGATTTAAATTTGGAGGTTAAGTTTGGGGTTTTTTATTATTATTATTAAAATAATTAGAAATGATGGCCTAAACAAGTACCCTGCCCCCTAGCCATTGGGAGTTAAATGCAAAAGTTTTGTTGGTGAAAAATGTCAACAAGATTTGTTAATAAATATTTTAATTTCAAATGTATTTGATTTATATTCCTTTTAAAAGATTTAATAATGGATTTTAGTTGCAAACCAAAGGAATAATACAGAGAATATTCTTTGTGGCATAGGAGGGAATTAAAATTTTCCCCATGTATTTTCCAGAGAGGTTTTTCACTCTTGGAGATGCATTTTTTTTAAAGCCAATTTTGACTAAGTGTTGGCACATTTTCTTGCTATAATGATTTGTTGTGTAATTTAGTGTTCTCTATCCTTGTTATAACCTTGATTTCTTCTTAACAAGCATAATAATACAAGGGTATAAGTAAGGTTGTAATCTTTTGTCTTTCCTCCTAAAATTTATGCTTTATTAATCAATTATATAACAAGGAATATGATCTTATGTTCAGAACTCAAGGTGATGCATAATTCTTGATCGAATTGATTGTGTCAATTATGAAACTTAGCAATGAGAGAATTAACTTTGTGCTCACAATGTAGGATTTCCATTTCCTCTTAATACTTATAACATCAAAATGAAAAATTTAACATATCTAATTGCTTTTCATTACATAATTGAAAACTTTGAAATTTAGAATTCAAAGGCATTATCTATCATTCGATTCTCTCCTAAACACATGCAAAAACTTGAAATAACATGAGAGCAATGCAAGGAGATTTCCATAATATATATTTTTCTTTATTATTCATCTTGGTTCAAGGATTCATTGGGAAAGAACTAGTAAGAAAACCCGATGTCTTTGCCAATAAATCAAAATTCAAGTACATTTTACATAATATTACAATTCAATTGAAATTTCTTCAAGGGATTTCACAAGAGAACTTCTTCAATGTCTTCAATTCATCAAGGAAACCATGGGAGAGATAAGAACCAACATGGAGGTAAAACAACACAATGAGATGAACAATTCAAGCATGCATCCCAAACCCAGTTTTGCACAATAGATCCAAACATAGGACCTGACTAGGGGGGAGGTTGATTTTCCCAATGGGAAATGTCAATCACTATACCATAACATGGCCCTTTCGGGGCTAAAACTTCAAGAATTTCCATTCTTTTACAAGGCCCTTTTGAGGCTACTATCACAAGGATGTTCATTCCTTTCCATATTCAAGATTTCACAATATCAACAAGGTATGTGATGACAAGTAGGGGCCCATACACCCTACCCTCTTTCCCTCCTCTCAACATGAAAGGAGACTCTCACCATTGAGGTCCAACTAAGGCCCTACCCCCATACATGGCCACTTCGTCCCTATCCAAGGGTGAGTGATGCCAAAACAATCCCCATGAAATCCTCTCAAAACACAAAACATCAAGCAAGTATGAAAATAACATCAAAAGAAAATAAGATAAGTTCCCTCCCAAGCAACCCCACACACAAACAAGCAATACATAAACAACACAAAACCTTATGCAAGGTTCAAACATGATTCAAGCATGAGCACATGAAGAAAAACTCAAAGGAGTGAAGAACTCCTACATTCACAAAGAGTGATGGTAAATGGTGGGTTGAGAAGAGCTTTCCCTTTTCTTTCTTCAATCTTCAAACTTCCTCTAAAGCTAGAGGTTTGGGTGACAAAACCAAATCTCTCCAAAAATGCCTCCGAGTATGACCCTTAACTCAACTAGACTACAAGTAAACTCAAGATGGAGTTTGGGTCACCAACTCATGTAGATGACAATCAATTTTCGCAACCCATCAAAAATAGGGCTTTTGAGTGACCCTAAAAGTCAAACAAGGAGGCTAAGGGGGTGGAAAGTACTCCCCACCCATACCCTTATGTCTAGGGCACTTAAATTTGATGTTTTTAAGCTTTAATGACATAATAGGAACAATTAAAAGCTAGGATTTCTCTATTTCCTCCATGGATTTTACGCTGGTGGGCAAATTTCTGTGGGCAAGACCAGATATTGATTCTCTAAGGATAATGATTAAGAGGAAATGGGCTATTCGTGGGGAAGTGGATATTGCTCCCATGCCGAATGGTTTCTTTCTATTTATTTTTAACTGTAAGGAAGATATGGAAATGGTTCTTTGTGGAGGCCCTTGGCCTTTTGGAAAAAGTTCTCTTACTATCAAAAAGTGGGAGCCTAATATGGTTTTATCTGACTCCTTCTTCCTTACTACCCCTATTTGGGCCAGACTTCCTGATCTTCCTCTTGAATTCTGGCATGAGGAAATTTTTAAGGGTATTACCAGCTCTTTTGGTGAACTGGTGGCTCTGGATAATGCTACTGCAACCAGATCCAAACTCCACAATGCTAGACTGTATGTGAAGGTGGCGGATCTGAATCATCTCCCAGACAAAGTGGAATTAATTTCTAAGCTTGGTAAGAAAACCCAAGAAATCTTTTTTGATGATCTTCCTAATGCTTGTTATGCTTGTAAGAAGCAGGGTCATTTAGTTAAAAACTGTCCTTCCAAGAGCAAAAATCTCTTCAGTACTGAGAAGGTAGCGAATAAGACTAAGGTTCAACAAAAGAAGGTTTGGAAACCTAAACATGTCCAGCCCACAGAGAAGAAAGAGTATGAGAATGCAAAAGTTCCACCAGCTATTGTGGATACTAGTTCCAAGCCTCTTCTTGAGGATGGGGCTAGGCTCGTGTCTGATACGGAGAAAAAGAACTCTGAAAAAGAAGTGATTGGCTTACAACTTGATCCCATTTTACCTGAACAAGGAATAGATGAGCTGTCGGACTTATCAAAGCAAATTGTTCTCTATCGAAAGATGGAGGATAAATGGGGTCATCTGGATGAGAAGTTTGAGCTTGAGGAAGGAGAATTCTTGGTTGAATCAAGAGCCCATAGTGAGGAAAAACCAACTTAGTCCAGGGAGTTGCAGGCTTTTGACCCTATTTTTTCACAGGATACTTTTATAAAGGACCTTCCTGTTCTAGAAGCTGTCAAAGAAGATGGAGGTATCTCACAGCTTAAACTAAACTCAAGGAAAAGGGCTGAAAAAAAGAATAATATAAAGGGGGTCAAGACTCAAAGCAGTAAACTTGATTCACATACTAAAGTGAATCCCAAAGCCTTGACTCTGGTAAAATCTGGTAAAAAATTAGACCAGTAGTCCAAGTTGAAACCAGATGTTGGGTCCTTGGATGGACGTGGAAGGAAATCTTCTAAGAAAACCAGGGAGATAGAAAGCTTGCAGAATATTACTGATGGTTGTCAAGCAACTATTCTGGATTATAACCCTAAAAAATAGAAATGAAAATTATTACCTGGAATATTAGGGGGTTGAACAGTTATCATAAACTAGATGTTGTTAGGAATTTTGTTAGAGAACAGAAACCTGATTTTCTTTTGCTATAGGAAACAAAGATGAATAAAGAGAAAGCAAAGCAAATAAAAGCTTTTAAAAATTACTCTTTAAATGCTAGTAGTTCAGAAGGTTCTTCAGGGGGAACCCTAATGCTATGGAAAAAAAATTGCTTTGCTGGGACAATTTTGAGTGCCAATAAATACTTTATGATTGCTAAAATTACCAGTGCTAATCAAAATGAGGACTAGTATATTGTGAATATATATGCACCCAACATGAAAAGCCAAAGGAAGAAGGTTTGGGATTCTATATCCAACTTTAAAAGTATAGATTACTCTGGACGATGGATAATCATGGGAGACTTTAATGTCCCTCTTTATGATCATGAAAAAATGGGAGGTAATGTTACCCAGCTTGAAGGAAGAATGGACCTAAGGGAGTTTATTAACAAAGAGGGCCTATTGGATATGGATCTTCATGGCATTTAGTTCACTTGGAGTAATAAGAGAGTTGGTAATGATTGTATTCAGGCTAGGCTTGATTGTGCTCTTATCTCTCCGGATTGGTCTAAAGATTTCATTTGCGAACTGGAAGCCCACTAGAAAATTGGTTCTGATCATTTCCCTCTTATCTTCTCTGCTATCAAGTTTAGTTCGAAGAGTAATTTTCCTTTTAGATTTGAAAAAATGTGGATGAAGCACCCACAGTTTGAAAGAAAAATGGAAGAATGGTGGAATATCAAAATTGATGGTACTGCTCTCTTCAGAGTGACTTCTAAACTTAAAAATGTCAAAAAGAAAGTTAAAATTTGGAACAAAAATTGCTTTGGGAACATCTTTGAGAATAAATCTGTTCTGAAAGAGGAGATCCAAAATATTTAGGATAAAATTCAGAACCTTCTTTTAGAAGAAAATGATAAGCTGTCTCAATACCATGACATCATTATAAAAGAGGAGATCTACTGGAGGCAAAGATCTAGATTGATATGGCTAACTAAAGGAGATAAAAATGCCAAATTTTTCCATCTATCCATGCTAAAGCATAGAGCCAAATATCACATTTCAGATCTTATGAAGGGAGATTTGAAGATTAAGGAGGATAAGGACATCATGGATGAAAAGGTGAATTTTTTCTCAGGGCTAATGACAATGGATCCCTTCATCAATTTGGAACATCAGGCCGAGTTTCTCAGAGCGATCCCCACTCTGGTTTGTAAGGATCAGAACAAATTGTTAAGCTCAATTCCTAAGAATGATGAAATTTTCAAAGCTGTTTGTTCTCTAGGAGGAGATAAAGCTCCTGGTCCTGATGGCTTTCCCATGTTTTTCTTTCAAAAATTTTGGAAACTTGTTGGAAAAGATGTTTGTGATGCGGTGAAGTAATTCTTTGGGGAAAAATAAATGCTGAAGGAAGTTAATTCCACCTTCCTGTGCCTGATCCCTAAGAAAATTAGAGCTGACTCGCTTTACTAGTTTAGGCCGATCAGTCTTTGTAATTCTCTATATAAAATTATATCCAAAGTTCTTACTTCAAGACTGCTTCTGGTGACCCCTTTGCTCATTGCTGAACAACAAAATGGCTTCACTCCAAGTAGACAAATCCTCAACTCTGTTATTTCGGCTCATGAGAATATTCATTCCTTATCTTGTTCTAACAATCAAGGATTTGTAATGAAAGTGGACATTGCTAAGGCTTATGACAGAGTTGATTGGTCTTTCCTCTCTAATATTTGGCTTGCCTTTGGCTTTGATAAGAAGGTTGTTGGACTGATTCATCAGTTAATCTATTCTTCTTCTATTGCTGTCCTAGTTAATGGTAGCTCTTCTCTTTTTTTTAATCCCTCTCAGGGATTGAGACAAGGGGACCCTCTTTCCCCCATCCTATTTGTTATTATGGCTGATTGTTTGGGGAGGTACATTGGGGATCTAGTGTGTAGAGGAGTCATTAAGGGTTTGCAACCCTCTTCCCATCCTCTTATTTGTTCTCATGGCCAATTTGTTGATGATGCCATTTTTATGGGGAAATCCGAAGTCAAGGAAGCCAGAAATTTGAAGCAAGCTTTAAATCTTTTTTCCTCTGCTTCTGGTCAACTGGTTAACTGGAATAAAAGTGCTGTGTTTTTTCTCAATACCCCATTCTTAGACAACATAAAATTTCCAAAATCCTTGGATGTTCTATTGGTTCTCTCCCTTCTTCCTATCTGGGTCTTCCTTTAGGCTTGAAGGTTCTGGATTCCTTCTGGGAAGACCTCATTAACAAATTCAGCAAGAAGTTGGCAGGTTGGAAAGGGAACCTTTTAAGCTAGGCTAGTAAATTAATTCTTCTTAGAGCTTCTCTCCAAAGTATACCAACTTTTGCCTTAAGTCTCTTCAAAATCCCCACTAAATTTGCTGAGGCCATTGATAAAATTCAAAGGAATTTTTTATGGACTAGTTCAGAGGAAAAAAAGAGAATACCTTTAATTGCCTAGGATCATGTTTGTAAACCGGTCAGGGAAGGTGGTCTGGATATCCGAAAAATCAGAAACATGAATCAAGCTCTTCTAGCTAAACAAGGATGGCGTGTGTTCCATGAGAAGAAAGAATGGAGTACCATTTGGAAACACAAGTACCCCCCTAATTCTGTTTCTCTTCTTGATTTCTTCTCCTTTGCTGATGTTATTCATCCCTCCTCAATTTGGGGAGCTGTGCAGGGTACTAAGATAATGCTTGGAGAAGGGTGCTCTTGGAAAATTGGCAATGGGTCTAGGGTAAGTTTTTGGGAAGATGTTTGGCTTAAGGATCACCCCCTGATTGAAGATGTTCAAGATCTGAATCAAGTTGACTTATGGAAGTAGAGATATGGCACTCTTGTTAGTCATTATTGGCAGAATGATTCCTGGGTTAACTTGAAGGACATTGATCAAAGTTTCTATCACATCCATCTATCTCTCAATGCTGTTTCTCTCCACCCTTCTTTTGAGGATGAGATTATTTGGTATGATGATCCTAGTGGGCAATACAAGGTTTCTTCTCTCTTTGCTTCTAAGGAGAAGGAAAATCATCCCTTGTGGTCTCAAGCTTGGATTAAGGGTCTTATTCTTAAAATTAATTTCTTCTTTTGAGTCCTGCTTCAAAATAAAATTCCGACCCTTGATAACTTGCAGAAAAGAGGTATAAATTTGGTGAATAGGTTTATTTTATGTAAGAATGGTTTTGAAGATAGAGACCACCTATTTCTGAACTACTCTTATTCCCAAATGGTTTGGACTGAGATCCTAATGTGTTGGAACTTGACTTGGGTTCATCATAACAATGTGGAATCTTCTTTTAAAAGATGGAAATGCTTGTCTAAGAATTCTGATGTTCAATTTCTATGGAAAATTACTCTGCCTCATCTCTGCTGGGGTATTTGGAAAGAAATGAATAATAGAATTTTTAGAAATAGAGAGGTTCCTGGATGGGTGCTTGGTCAGAATATTATTAGAGCTTGTAAGGAGAATTTCAAATCTCTAAAAATATCTGATCAAACCTTTCCTATTGATAATCCTATGTTTCCTGAAAACCCTAAGACTCAAACTGATAACCCAAGATTGAATGTCACTTGGAGTTCCCCTCCGAATGGTTGGATTAAAGGAAACTTTGATGGTGCTGCTAAGGGAAATTCGGGGAGTGCGGGTTGTGGAGGTGTGTTGAGAGATCATATGGGAATAGTTAAAGATGCTATAGCTATCCCTATAGGTTAGACTAATAGTCACACTACTAAAGCTACGACGGCCCTTTATACTATGAAAATTGCAGTGAATTTGGGATGTCCAAAATTATGGTTGGAAGGTGACTCTTTAAATATTATTAATATCCTTAATAATAAAAGTGCTATCTCATGGTCGATAGAGGCCACTATCAAGGAGATTAAATACCTTATTCAAATATTTGAAAAAGTTGTCATATCTCATACCTTTCGGGAGGCCAACGGTGCTGCTGATTGGGTTGCCAACTATGCTATCCTAATTGGGAAAATGGTGAGGTGGACCGATGAATTAACTAATCAAGTTGATCTCAAAGCAATTATTCATTATGAAGCTATCCATGCATAGGTGGGTAAGATTTGAAAAGATTGGAAAGTTAATGATTTCATGGAGTGATCAAATTATTGCCAAATTTTCATCCTCTATGAAGTACACTCAAATGAATTCTATGTGGTGTTCACACATTTCTCCAAAAAAAGGTGTCTCTTTTGGTGGGAAGAAAAACAGATTTCTTTCTAACCCTCTCTTTCTATGCATCTAGTTTTTCTGGTTTGAATGTGTTTACTATTCTCTGCTGATGGGGGGCGAACCGCGCAAACAAGAACCAAAAAAATGTGAGGCATGGAAGGCTCACAAGGATGTTTGGAAAATTTTTCAAAAAGGAAAAGTGACTCGTTACATGGAGCGTCTCAATGGTTTTAAGCCACACATCACTACGACTTTCTTTAAGAACTGGTCCAATGACAAAGTCACTCTCCATGGTGTGACTGTGAAACTTACGGAGGATTTTATTGTTGAGATCACGGGGCTTCCTACGGTGGGCATAAAATTCTCTAAGCAAACTAGTATTTCAAATGCATCCTACAAAAAGTTTTCAAAAATGGAAGAAGAGGAGAAGCTTCTGGAAAAGAATGGTGATTTCTTTGATGCGAACCAGATAAAGGAGATCTAGAGGGATGTTCTCTGCTGCATCCATGAGTATTTCATACTTGATGGAAGAAATAAAAGAGTTCATAAATGTCATTTTATTTTTTTAAATCATTTCAGATATAAAGATAGAATATCTTTCCCCTTCTTTTTGCGGTTTTCTTTACTTAATAGTTTAGAAGCCCATAAGAAAAAGGAATCCAGACCCATTCTTCATGAAGGTCTGATCCTTCTTATTGAGGGATATTGTAAAAATAAGCACATTGCCTCTACTCCCTCTAAGGACAAGAAGAAAGAACCCATTTGTGAGTAAGAAGGGTGACTCTGTTAAAGGTAAAGAAAATGCCCTAAATTTGAAACCCTCTGCCTCTCAAGTTCTTGAGGATGAGGTGTCTGAGATTGATAATTTGGTAAGCTGTGAGAATTGGAAACCTGAGGATGAGGATGATATTGAAACTGGAGAGTTAAGTTCTAATTTGGATGGGTATCCAGAGTCTGAAGATAATAATGAAAAAGGAAAAGAGGAAAACAATAGTGAAGGTAATTTTGAACAGAGTAAATCTAACAATGAGGGTAACCAGGTTATTTCTAGTGGGGGTAATAAAGTGGAAGATAACACTGTTAGGAATCCTATTGAGAAGAATAAGGAGGACCATACGACTATTACTACTTCTCCTGTTAAGGGGATAGAGGAAGAAAAAAGGAAGGGCTCTGCTCATCCTGAGGACTATGCCGAGGGTCGAAAGGAGGATCAAATGGAAATGGAGGATTTCAATGACAATGTTTGCTCCCCCCCACACGAGACTGCTGAAGATGATTGCGACGCTATGCAGAGGGATACCATGCTTACCTTCCTGCATTTTGCTAAGGAGAAAGCCAACACCAGTCTCAAGGTTGATTCCTGGATCTACAATGAAATAATGGGTTTGAAGAAAAAGGTGGAAATTCTGCAACATAACCTGGATACTATCAATGCTAAACTTAGTCATATGGAAGGACAGATGGGAGACATCCCTATCAAACTTAACAACTATGAGCAAAACCTCACAATGTTAATCAAGGAGAGTAGCACTAAGATGGAACAGGTCACCTCGAGTATTTGTGTAGCCGCTGCAAGCTTGGGCAAAAGGGCGAATGAAGATATCATTTTGGATGAGGGTCCAAGAAAAAGAACAAGGAAGAGTGCTATGAAAGCTGCTGCTACTATGGATGTTGTTTCCATTCAACAAACTACTGCAATTGGTAAGGAAGCAACTAAATTGATCCTGGAGCTGCAATAGTGGCACTGGGGTGGGTTCTCTGGTTTGGTGCCTGTCTGGTATTGGTCGTTGGTTGGGGACTCTGGTCTTGGTTTCTGGTTTTTTATAGTTTAGACTGTTTGTGGTTCTAGGTCCCTGTAAAACCTGGGTTAGTTTGTTTTTGGACTTTTCTGGTATAAAACCTGATTTTGATACTGTTCTTCAGTTTGTTGCAGGTTTTTTCCTGGTTGGGTTGTCTTGCTTTATCTCTCTATTTTTTGTTAAAGGGTTTTGGGGTCCCTTCAAAACTTGCTTTTACCGTAATCTAAAACAATTAAAAGCTAGAAGAATAAAAAAATCAAATAACAACCTTAAAATAATTACAATGCAAGATAGCACAAAATTAACAAGTGATTTAGTCCTGCCTTCCCATTGAGTCTTCTCAGCTAATTTTCCTACACACTCATTGCACACATCAGTAGATCAAGAATTCTCATGCATTATGTAAATTATGTATCAAAAAAAAAATCATATAAATTAAAGCATCCATTTTCTAATAGTCAATTGTTTATCCAATTCTACTATATTTCTGGCCATTAGACTTGCATAATCAAAGTGTTAGTTTTGCATACATTTACTTCATCATTATATATGTTTATAAAGCATTAAATGATGAAACCAAATAACTGAAGTAAAGCATCACACATCGTAAAATAGCATAATAATGTTCAGTGCATCAAATAATATTCTGACATATTGAGTCATGAGTATCAAAATAATAATGTATCATTGGTGCTACGATGGGTCGGGGTGAGGCCTCACAAAATAACATCCAATCATATCTAGTAACCAAGTACCGCTAATCATAAAACATAACCATAAAGATGGTCTAAAAGAATTTGGCAATAGAACATGAAAAACAAACTTGGGGTAGGCATTACACTTTCTAAGTTATTCTAAAATGTATGCATTGTTACTTCATCTTTCTTTTGCACACACACACATATGCTAATTATCATAATAAGTAATGCAGATAAACTTACTAAATATCATGCATGGGTAAAACATCAAGATATATATGCTAAATCTTATATTTGGGTAACACATAACAGTTTTCCAAGTCTCAATATAGAAATACAACATGCTAAGTCTCATACATGGGAAACACATTTTTTTGGAGGATCATGCCATGGTGATATGAAGGATGTTGGTCTATGGATAGAACTTTGGTGGGTTGACTAGAAGGTTACCACCCTGTTAGAACATTCAACATCATCTTTTGTAGTAGCTCTCTTAGTGATTCACAATAGGGTGGACACTCTACTTAGTGAGGCAATCACTCTTTCTCCCTTCGTTCTCTTTTTCTTTCATGCTAGTAGAGATAGATCTTGAAGCTATGATGATTAATGAAATTTCTCTTTCATTTCATATGTCATCACTCATGCTCTTGTAATGGCTATCCAAATATGATATTGGTGAGTGATATGTTTCTTCAACCGAGGTCTCTCACACTGGTTGATTTGCGTTTGTTTTAAGTAGTAATCCTTTAGTCAAGTCTTTGACTTTTTGCCTTTTATTTTCTTTTGTTTTTCTATGCACCCTCATGCATGGATGTGGATATAGGACCATTAGTCTTGGGGGATTTCTCTCCTTGACTAAGTGATGTTCTATCTCATTACAATTTATCAGATTCTCCTCTTCTTTTTCTTCTCTCTACTTTACTACAAGTGGGTTGATCCACACTTTCACTAAAGTGGAGGCTAAATGTACCATTTTAAATTGAATAAACTCCAATTTAATGAAGGTTCAACTCCTAGTTAATGTTAGATCATCAATATCCTTGATCCTTTCATTCCTTATTCCCTTTTCTATCCTACCTTCTAGGTGGAATTGGGGTAAAACCTAATAGATTTTATTTTAAAGCTCCCATTTTCATAGCGTTGAGCTTGAGGTAGGGTCTAGTCCCCTAGGTCCTATCTTTCCTTCATTTATCCACTTGGAATCTTCTCCTTGCACTAAAATGGCTATATCTTAGACTTTGTGCCTAATTTTGGGGTTCTAGGACTTGTTTTGGGATCCCAAAGAGATCCTAGAGGCTCTAGGCCCCTGTCATTGGGGGTGCAGTGTGCCACTAAAATTAGAGTCATAACACACTATTGAAACCAGGGTTGTAGTGTACCTCTGATGGCCCAATCAGAACTGTAGTGTGCCCCTAATTGGGTGCTATTTTGGGTCTCATTTTTGAGTTCCATGTTTGGATAACTTTGTGGTGTTAATTCATAGGTAGGTTAGCCTATGAGAGTTAATCATTTTTGAGCCCCTTATAGACCCTTCCATTTCATCATTTTCACACCTCATCATTAAAAATTCAAGCATCCATGTTCTCAAGCTCTCAATGTCTTAGGCATTCCTCAAGCATTCAAGACATTCAAGAAATCTCTCCATTGAAGATCAATGCTTAGTGCATTCAATCTATTGAAGGATTTTATGTTAGATTTTCTATTTTATTATAACATTCAAGATCTCCCTTCATACATTCAAGATTCTTTGTTACATCTTTTACATCCATCCTCTCAAGATCTGCATTCATCTACATACATATATGAGGCAAATTTGAAGCATATACATTAATGAAGGTTTTGATGTCACTTCGATTTCCTTTCTAGGGTTTTGAATTTGAGTCAAATCTATTACATCTATATACTTGATTACAATCTAAATTCAAGAGCATATTCATAGATTTGCATTAATTTTATGTCAGATCTATGACTACTAACTGCTAGCACTCTATTTTTATTTTAATATAAGGTGAATTCCTAAACTAGGGTTTGATAGAGGTAAACTGCCCCACAACAAAAAAAACAAGAATAAAAATAACAAAAAATCCTTTGTGTTGTAGGGTTTGAATCTCAGATTGGCAAAAAGGTTATAAATCTAGATAACCTTCTCATCTTTCTTCAAAATTGCTAAAATAGAATCAACCTCTCACACAATCAATCAAGGGTGCATTGCACCTTTGATGCTCCATTTTCCCCTTGATTACCCAAGTCCCCCTTGATAGCTCACCAATTTTTATTTTTTTTGTCCATTGGATAATTTTAAATTTAGTACATGAGAATCAACCTTTTTGGAGGTCACTTGACAACTCATTTTAAGATTTATAGATCACAAGGTATATCATCTTCCTCTCTTTCATTTCTATATATTTTATCATTGTGTCACATATTTATTGTTAGTCTAGTGCCATGAATACATGTAAAAGAGCCATATCAATTATTAGATTGTCATTGATGTCAAAGTCTTAGTTGGCTAAACATTATGGTAACTCAAGAGAGTGCCATATCATTTGTTTGATGAAGAGGATTTAAAGAAAGTATGATGAAGACATAAGTGATATGTAAGGTATTCAATGTGTACTTAAAAGAGTTGGATAATGGTAATGTAATATTGATTTGATTATTTTACAGTCATGTATTGTTGGAGTATTGAAGAACACAAGCTTCACTGAGTGACAAGGTTAACAAAGGGAGATAGTATTCACCGAGTGAGTGCAATGTTTCCTCAGTGACTGATAAAGAAAAATATAAACATAGTATTACTCGAGAAATTCAGTATTAACCTAGTTCTATATTACGAAAGTAGATGTTGTTTACCAAGTGACATCTAGAAGAACAAGTTTGGAGAATTGGAATCTAAGGCTGATTTTTGATAGAAATTTAGAAAGTTTGACATGGTCTAAGGCACGAGTTAAATTTTGTTATAAGACCAAAAATTGGGAGAATTTAATAAGGATCCCATGATGGATATTGGAGAGGGATAAGGATGGTCAAAATTTTCTAAGTTATATTTTCTAAGTGTCTAGATTCATTGTATGAAATTTTGAATATGGAGATTAGGTATGAACCTGGTATCGATGACTGTGATGAAGAGGGAAAAGATGGAAGGATCCAAAAGCTTGAAGATGACTATTTATTTTAGGTTGTTGATTTTTTAACTATTTAGAAGTTGATTTAAATGTTGATCATATTGATGGAGTGTTAAGTAGTTGTGAATGCAAAGTTCAAAAAAAGTGAAAGAAGATTGTTGAGCCAGGGGAATTGAGCAGAGTTGGAGAAAGAGAAGGTGTTAATAAACCAAGTAAAAAATAAATAGTGAAAGTATATCCAAGAACTATATCAAAAAGATAAAGAACAAGAACAAAAAAATGAACTAGAAAAGGTAGTTTCTATTCTTACTTTTTAACCATTGTAGCAAAAAATATTTGAACTATCGAGCGGACCTAACAAGACTATGAAACCCTATATGTAACATCGATTAGTGGAATTTGTATGTCCTTTAAATTAGGCCACTCTTTAGTAAGGAACAAGGACTAATAAGGTCTATAAATGACATTTTGGTAAAATCCTCTAACAAGGTCATATTAACAATGTGTATGTAATATTTACCAAGACTGTCTCCTAGCAGAGCTCACTTCAAAAGAGTGAATTTTTTTGGTTTGTTGGTCCTAGGTGGCTTTTCCCTTCATAGGGTTTCCATGTTAAAATCATGGTGTCAAATGTGTGAGTGTTATTTGTGTTAGAACCATAATAACAAATAAGTGATTGAGAGGGGTGGGGAGGTGAATTAGGAACCACTTAAAATTTTCACACTTAGCATACTTTTTCTTTTACTTCTTTAGATCATCTAATCTACTTTCATGCATGAACATAAATCAATAATGAAATAAACACCATAACACATTGACACAATATTTGGTAACCCATAAACCCTCCAAGGAGAAGGGTAAACTAGGGTGGGGATGACACCCACAGTGCTTCACTACTGTTGTAATAAAGTTGGCATATTAGGGCTTACAATTGATCACTTTTGATGATCTACTCTATTAGGAGTATGAACAACTATTAGGTCCACCTTGTAAAAGGATTTTACAATACAATGAAGTATATACTCTATTAAGAGATTTAGCAAAGAATTGTTAGGTCCACCTAGTTAGAGGATTTGACTATTTATTAAGATGAATAAACAAGTTGATATTTCTTTGCAATTCTATTTTCTAATATAGATCCTTTTAATAATATAATCACCTAACTATGATAGATATATCTTTTCTTTTCCCTTTATACTTCTTTGTAGCCTACTTACTCAATTTGCTCCATATTTTCTTCTTATCTTCACATGTTCATGTATTCCACATATTTCATGTATACCTCTTAGAAAAAATAGTTTATTTTCCTTATATATCCATCAAACAATAACTACATACCAAGTTGGCTCACACAAGAAACATCTTCATAATAACTAAATTATACCTTCAAGTTGGCCAAATGCTGATGCTCGAGCAACATTGTGCACTTCGGTGTTTTTTTGATGCTCGGCTGATACTATGGTACTCAGGTAACATTGGATCCTCGAGTAACACTTTAGCACTCATGTGACACTAGAGCATGTACTAACTTGAAATGATAGCTTGGTTCATATTGAGAACTAGATGAGAATTGTGAATTCGGTTCATTTTGGAAACTTTGATCCACATTGATCACACTGATAACTTGGTTAACATAGTATATTCTTCAACTACTTGGGCTACACTAAAATCTGTTATCTAAAGGAAAGCTTAGTTTTAGTATTAACTGACGTTCCTAGATAAATTACTTGTTTTGTCACTAATTGAAAATATGTCTTGCCATAGGGTCAACAATCTATCCCTTTCGCATTAGTGGAATTTTTTTTTATCTTGTGTAGTTCTATTAGCAATCCAAAACTTCTTAATCTAAATTTTCTATCAAACTCCCCTCTTCCATGTGCTTGGTTCTGCAACTCAGTTTAAACTGAAAGCTATGGCTCGATTGCAACATAATTGAATTTTAGATTTTTCAAAATAATGTTATTTATTTATCTACACATATGATCATCTACTTTATATATACATATACATTTCCCTTGTATATATTCCTCTATGTATTTTCCTCTATATATTTCCTTTTATATATTATCTAATATATTTTCCCCCTTGTTTTTGTTACGAATACCATAAACATATCTTTACAAGGTAATACTAAAATGATTGGGGAAGTTATTATGCACCTTAAAAATTAAAGACATACTTCTATCCTATTTTTCTTGCAATACCTTCAAAATTTGTAGTTCAATCTAAAGTTTAGTTGATTACTCCATCATGAGATTTGCAACTGAAAAGTTTGTGTCATGAACTTGTGCCTTTGGATGTGCAAGATTTTTCTACATCACATCCATGTGAGGAAATATCACACTTTGAATATCTGATACTATTTCCCTAATTATGGCTTCCTCTCTCACTAACTCTACCTGTAAATATGTGAAAAATTTGATCTTCACAAAATGATTGGAGTTGGAATTTGGGTCAAGTGCTAACTAACTAGCACTATTCTTTAAGTCTTCATCAATCTTAGTCAGTTTATCCTTTATGTCTTTTTTGAAAATTGAAGTATTACATAATTTTTTAAATAAGGAAATAAAATCAATTCCACTTGATCAATAACAATCTTCTTTATTACATTCTCCAAAACTTTATTTTTGAATTTTCTTTCTGCCCTTTGCAAAAGTTTATCTTGGCCATCTATATCCTTATTGAATTTATGTATAATATCAATTAATTTCTCAATAATAGGGACCTTAAATTATTTACCTCAATTTTCATTATATCAAAAAATATGTCCTTGATGTCTTCAAGAACCTTTCCTCTGTCCCTTTCTACCTTTAGTTTCCTTAGTTGTACTCTTTTCCTCTATAGTTCACTTAAAATATCCATCTATTTAGTAGAGAGATTGGATTGATCCCAATTTGGAATCACAATATATATATCAAGGTCAATCTCATCAGAGATCTTTTCCTTTTTCTTTCCTTTAGCACTTGGAGAAAGTATGATTTATTTTCCTTTATCTTCACCCTTCTTCTCTTCTTCACTTGGTTGACTCTTACTTTCTTCTTTACTTTATTTTTCAACCTTTTCCTCATCCTTTTCTGATTTCTTCTTAGTTAAGCCTATCCTAAGGTAGTTAGATACTACTACTCAGATGCTACTTGGGTGGATGTAGGAGTTTTTTTCCCCTTCTCTATTTTCTCTACTCTAGATGAAGCAATAGATTGGCTTGGAGTGGAGGTTAGAGAGGCATCATACTAGTTTCCATCATTTATGTATCTAGCTCTTCATATTTTTCTATCTTATTCTCTTCTTCAAAAATGGTTTCCACAACGTTGTTGTGGATTGAACAACCTCTTCAATAATATTGGAAAAAAATTTAAATGCCTTGAATCTAGGAATCTACCTGTATTCATGCTTTGTCATGCCCTCCTTGATTTCTTCTTATGTGAAGTTTGGCATGATACTGTTTAATGTTTTCTCTCTGATGTCCCTCTCTATTTTCACATCATTGGTCCATCTTTGTGTTACAACTTTGAGCAAGACATTAGGAGATTGTCTCTTTAATTAATTAGGATCTTATTTCCATTTAGTCATATTTTCAACCAAATAATCTTCTATTTTTTGTTTCTTCTCCTTGCCTTTTGGATTCATATCTAATATACTTAAATCCTGCCATGCCACTTCCTTCCCTCAATCTTTAACATTTCTTCTCAAAGGTTAGTGGGGGCTTCTTTAGTTGAATGATAGGAGTTTTTTCTTCATGTTCATCATCATCATCCTGAAGCTTTAATTTCCTTTTGGACTCCCTTGCTGTGGTGACCACAGGAATAGCTACCTTTTTAGGTGTAGCTTTCTTTGGTTTTTTCTTGATCACTATCCCTTTCTTCTTTGGAGTTTCTTCTTCCTCTTCATTTATTTCCTATTCTTCCTCTTCTTGTTCTTCATCATCTTCTCCTTTTCCCTCTATGAGCATAAGACAATCAACCTTCTTATCTAGTTTCTTCTTGATGATTTCCATCCACTTCTTTCCTATCTTCAAAGCTTGAGGAATGTCTATTTCTAGAGATATCTTGGTTTTGGCTTCTTCATATGTACCAAAATATGTAGCTTTGGGCTCAGATAGCTAATTTAGAAGAGCCTCTATGATATCCTTGGTGTCATCAATGTTCATTTCATATCCTAAGGGTTTTACCCTTGATGTCCTAGGTACGACTTCTTGAATGTGAGTACTCTCACAATCAACTAGGAAATAGATATCTTATGCATACTACTCAACCAGTTGTTGAAAAATTTTGTACCTATTTTGCATCTTTGAAATGCTCAAAGTATGCATCCATTATACCATTAAAATTTTCACCCAACTCATTTATGAAGTCATTGATATGATAAATAACTAATCTATCCTTACTCCATACCACACTACCTTAGATGGAAATTAATTTTGTACATAGAAAAATAAACATAAAAGAAGAGAGCCAAACTTACACACATTTTCTTTGATGCCCAAATTCTCTCCATATTTTTGCCTAGTTGGCTTAGTTGCAACTCAACATGGTCAAAGGATAAGTTGTCCTTTACCACTTTATATGCCAAGTTAACTACCTCACAGAGAACACTACTCAACCTTCTTGAACTATAGATCTTTTGAGTTATGACATGAATCCAAAATTTGATCTCCATGTGAGTTATGTTGTTCAATTTTATGCCTTTTTCATCCCATTCTGCTAGGGTTTTCTTAGCAAGCTCACCATAAGCTAGGGTTTTAATAGTCTTGGGTTTGTCTAATATTTGGTATATTGTAACTTAGTGAATCATCTTCTTAGTGATCTTCATGGGTTGTTCAAGCTAGAAGGACATGTCATGAACCCTACTAAGAATGTATCTAATCCATTTCACTTTGAATTTTGTGGCATATGCAAGGCATGTGTCAAACCCTTGACTTCCAAATGTTTATTCTTAGGCTTTAGTACTCCATTCTCACATAGTGTATTATATGCATCCTTCATCTCAAATGAACCTAACTCCTAAATTGTGCAATGATAGAATGATCAATATCATTTATCAACAATACATTTGGAGGTATAGCTAAGTGGGTTCCCAACAAATCTTTTTTCTAAGAAATCATAGGATATAGGTTGAATGTTGGTGCCTTTCATACTAAATTCTTTAACAACATCTCAAAAAAAATTATTTGATTTTGCATTGGAGTTGGATGCCATAATGCTTAGTGAATGAAGAATTCATAGCAATAGATAACCTTTCCCATAACTTTGTTTCTAACAATAATTCACTCTTGATCGCTTAGGGGTTTGAAATTTCTTTGCACAATCTGAATTTTGAATGCAAGGTGAAAGAATGAACCCTCAATTTTTTCTTTTTATGAAAAATTTCAAATTTTAGGGCCTCATAAATACATCATACAGTGGTAGGTGACACAACTTGGTAAAGTCTTTGAATCATTAGCTCGACATGAATTGATTATCAAACAACTTAGTTAGAATTGATTTCTAACTTGACTTAATTTGGAGATGATTGATACCTCAGTTACAAGTGTGTTGTAACTTTGTTAGAACATAGATCCCTTGCTTAACCTTTTGCATTTTAATATGTAGGTTTGGATTGTTCTTTCTTACATATTTAGAAATGATGTAGGATCTTCTTTTAATTCTTAGTTCTAGCCATCTCCTTGACTACTTAGTTGGATGTGGATGCTTCACTCAACTCATTGGGTTTGATGATAATAGCTTCATTGTATTTCCTTGTGTTTTCCTCTAATTTCTTTACCCATTTTTTATTCATCTGAGTCTTCATCTGTTCAACCTTGGATTTTCCTTTGTTTTCTTCACAAAAAATTGTTGTATCTCTATTCATATAGTTTCTTTCCAAATGACCTATATTTTTTCATACATAACACATCACCTTAGAATTTCTTTTTTTTGAGTGAGTTCTTACACAATTTACTCCAATGTGACCATATTCTCTACATAGATGATATCTTCCCCACATGTTGTAGTCCCAACGAATAAATGCTCTTTGTTTGGTTCCATTATGTTGATTGTTTGGATTCCATTGATTTGATCTACACTCTGAATATTTGTGACCATTCTTGTGACATGTGAAATAATTCCCTTCAAAACTTTGATCTTGTTCTGCATTCATTAGGCTTGTGTCCATACTTGTTACAATTATAGCAATAACCTTTGAACTTAGGTTTCAAAGTATTTCTCCAACAAATATTTGATATATGACCTACTAGTAGTGCCTTTAGGTCTATTCAAAGTTTTCTCATACAATTGGTTCATACTTTCTTGTGACCTAAATCTTGTTTCATTGAGTTCCTTTTTAGCTCTTAGTTCATTTTGAAGTTTGTCATTTTCTACTCTTAGATTGGTGATTCCATGATTTGCATCATCTACCTAATTTTCCATAACTGCCTAATGTTGTGATAGTTGTAGGTCTTCATTGGTTTTTTTTTCTAATCTTTTTGCAAGTAGTCTTCTATCTTCATCTTCTATTTCTTTATCATTTATTGCTTTGTTCTTTGTTCTATAACTTCACATAGCCTGATTGGGTGACTTTCCTATTCTATTTTCAATTTTCTTACTTCTTCTTGTAGAATGACATTTCCTAGTAGTAAATTTGTATGGTTGCATCTATTTCTTCTAAACTTCTTTCTTTGCATAGGTCTTCTATTCTTTCTTCTATGTACATATTGTCATTCATTTGTATAGCCAATTATTTTCTTCTCTTCAGAGAGTGAGTGAGTTGTTCCTTGAGCTTCTTGACTTGCTCTATAGCCATATGTAGATTAAGTTTGTAATTCTCAATAGCTTTCTCTAACTTGTACACTTCCATTTCCTCAAATATTTACTCTCAATCTATTAAGGCTTTGATAGGAAAACCTTGCTTTGATACTAATTTTTGCAAATGTAATAACAAATAAGTGACCGAGAGTTGGGGGTGAATCAGGAAACACTTAAAATTTTCACACTTAGTATACTTTTGCTTTTAATTCTTTAAATAATTTAATCTACTTTCATGCATGAACATAAAAAAAATAAAAATCAACACCATAATACATTGACACAATATTTGGTAACCTAGAAGCCCTCCAAGGAGAAGGTAATGCTAGGGTGAGGATGACACCCTAATGCTTCACTACTGTAGTAATAAAGTTGGATTGTTAGGGCTGATAATTGATCACTTTTGGTGATCTACTCTGCTAGGAGTATGAAGGATTGTTAGGTCCACGTTGTAAAAGGATTTACAATACAATGAATTATGTACTCTGTTAAGAGATTCGGTAAAGGACCATTAGGTCCACCTTGTTAGAGGATTTGACTGATGCACTTGTTGGGATGAATGAACAAGTTGAACTTGCTTTGCAACTGAATTATCTAAAATAGATCCTTGAATAATATAATCACTTGACTATGATAAGCATTTCTTTGCTTTTTCCTTTATAATGTTTTGTGGCCTGCTTACTCAATTTTCTCCATATTCACTTCTTATCTTCACATGTTCATGTATTCCACATATTTCACATATATAACTCTTAGATAAACTAATTTTCCTTCCTTATATATCCATACCAAGTTAGATCACACAAGAAATATGTTCATAATGACCAAATTATACCTTAAAGTCGGCCAAATGTTGATGATCAGGCAACATTGTGCACTTTGGTGTTCTATTGATGCTTGGGAAAAACAATGAACTTGGGTGATACTTTGGCACTCAGAAAAAAATAGATTCTTGAGTAACACTTTAACACTTGGGTAACACTGGAGCATATTGACTTGAACTGGTATCTTAGTTCATACTAAGAACTTAATAAGATTTGTGAACTTAGTTCACACTAGAAACTTTGATCCACACTGATAACACTTCTAACTCAATTTATATTATGAACTTAGTTAACACAATATATCCTTCAATTTATCAGGCTACATTGAAATCTGTTATCTGATGGAAAGCTTAGTTGCAATTTTAACCGACCTTCCTGAATAACTTAAGTTTTTTTTTCCACTAATTGACAATATGTCTTGCTATAGGGTCAACATTTTATGTTGTAACTTATTTTACATGTTTTTATAGTTTACTACAACTCAGTAACAACTAAGTTTAAGATTGGTAGTCACTAAGTAATTTACTGATACTCGATAATGCGAAGAACAATAAGTTAAGATTTTGGGATAAAAGTGATTGAAAGAGTTAAAGGATAAGTTGAATTCTTACACTAAGTAATTTTTGTTAAATTTTATGAAGTATTTGTTGGTATTGAAATTATTTGAAGGGACTACATGATAACTAGACATAACTGATTCACCACCCTCTCACCCCCCTGCCCCTCTTAGTTAATTTGTCTAGCTTGTCAATTTATTTGGGATCCCGTGAGTATTTGCTTAAGCAATAAGCACCCTTCTTTTGAAAAAAGAGAATTTTTTGTTTCTAAAGAACTTGTGAAGAGAATTTATCTTACTTATTCTTCAATAAGAGAGCTAAATATAAGTATTAAAAAAATGTTGCGATCTATTCTAAAGCATAATAATTATATCTCAGCTCTACATTGCATCTCTTCTTTCTGAAACCCTATTAAGGTGGAGGTGAGAAGGAAATAAATTTGATTAATTCATCACTTTGAATTAAGTTATGCATTTATACTTCCTTTTTTATCAATCAAACATAATACAAGGGGTGGATCTTGGTCTCCCCCCTTCATTAATGTATGGTTGGATTTCTTTCATTTTCCTACCTTACAATAGCTTTTAGAGAGAATTTCTAGAAAGTAGGTACAGGTAAATTGACTACATATTTTAGCAAAGATGGAATTTGGTTAAGAAATATTAGAGGATGGTCAAAGACATGTTGAGGATGTTATGTTCTAGATAAAAAAACTTAGAGACATAATTCGAGCCGACTAATGAAGATTGTTAAACATGTAGTTTTCTATGAGCTAAGTACTGTTAAAATTATTAAGGAAATGTACATTAAAATGTAATGTGTAAATTTAATTTCTTATTGATTTTATACATTATTCATTGTAAATTGAGAAAGGCTCAAGCATAAATCAATACTTTTTTTAAGACTTGGTATAAAGGAAATGTCATTTCCTTGTGGATTGGTATTTGATGCAGGTGTTTTGTAATCAATGAGATCAATATATTTTATATGCAAGCTTGAATAAGAATTTTCTTATGAGTTAGGCGTAGATTGATGTTGAGGGTGTATTGTGAGCTTCAAAGGAACTATATTAGCAAAGAAGTTGTTGTTTAGTTAGTTCAACACTTGGACAAATTGTCCTGAAGATTTTTTTGTGAAGACAATGTGAGGCTATTTGAATAATGGGTTCAATTGTCTTCCTTTCAACTCCTAATAGGGGTTGACATAACTCCTAATAGGATTGGAGTCTTCTAACAAGGATTCAAAGTCTCCTAATAGAGACTCTATGTACTAATTGTATTTCATTAGCTCCTAACAAAGTCCATCCTTTTACAAGGAACTTTTATATTAGTACATCATCTTGTGGTCATCATTCCCACTAATTTTTTCCCTCTGATCAAGGGTTTCCCTAGTTAAAATATGTGGTGTTATTGTGTATGGTTATCCATATATGGTTATTTCATCTATTGTTACTTGATTCTTAATTCATAAAGATTTTGAGATTTGTTTTAAATGCATAACTTATTCACCACCCCCTGGTGTACTTTACTTTCTAAAAATTGGCATTAAGGCATTAGGTCCTTGAAGTAATAGTTTAAAAATTAGAGGATATCCATGGCTTTTTTAGGAAAGAAAGTCTAAAGTTTGATGTAATTAATTCTGTAAGCCATTTTGAGATCTGTTTGGGTCAGATTTTCTATTATGTAACAATCTAGAATGTTCCGTAGGTCATCTTAGCAAATATAAATAAAGTCTTTGGGCTTAAATTTAGGAAATTTTTTGGAGAACAAAGTTTTTGGATATGAAATCATGGGGAGAAGAAATCTTTAGGAGAGCAAGTGTATATACTATTCATTTGATGAATCAAGAATATTGTTATCTATCTCTTTCTAGTGCTGGTTCCTTTCATTTTTGCTTCCACTAAGTTTTATCTCTACATCATTTTTGGTATCAGAGCTCAGCAAAAGGTTTGGGAAAAGGTGAATTATGGGTTTGTGTTTGTTGTGATAGGTTGGGAAGAGAACCTATCGAGTGGCCACAGGATGAGGTTGAGTGGAGATAACCTAGATAGGAGAAAATGGTCACAAGAGGATATTTATCTCATGATAAGAGGATACTTTTAGATGCATGGGTTTCATATTGTGATTTTCAAAAAAATAAAAGAGAGAAAGAGAAAAAAAAGAGAGAGAAGAGGAAGCTAGAATGAATCAAGATATAGAAGAGAAAATGAGATTCCTGATGAGGGAACTTAAAAAAGGGGAAGAAAATTTAGCAAGACTAAAAGAGGAATTGAAAGAAAATATGGCAAAAGAAAATAGTGCTTTGGAGAAAACATCCTTTGAGATTACAAAAGCTTGTGATGATAGAATAGAGAACTTGTATGACAATGAAGAGAAGATTTGTCCATTGGAAGGAAAAAATGAAAAAAATGATGCTGATGTAAAAAGTTTGTAGCAAATAGTTGTTGATGAACCTTATGATAAAAAGGTTCTCAAAGATAGGAAAGAGGTTGAAGTGGTAATTTTTGATGAGCCTTGTGATGAAAAGGTTCATAAAGATGGAAAAGAGGTGGATGTGTTGGTTCTTGATGGAACCAAGAGATGGCATTTGAAGTTAAGAAAGAAAGTGGTACAACCTATCAAAAGGATAATAATTGTAGCAAGGAATAAGACTTGAGATGAAGCTATGAGGATAGATAAGGATCAAATAGTGATGAATTTTTCTCCAAGCATGCAAATATTGCAGCATAAAGACATCAAAAAAAAGGATGCAAAGGTTCCTAGAATTAACCAAATTAATGAACTCAATAATGATGAGGTCCCATTTGTTTTTTCTAATGCATTTATTGCAAGTTTTTAGGAGTTCTACTTGAATTCTTATGTGGAAGATGTTTATGAAAATATGAAAGTTGACTTGGGTACTTGGCCAAAGCACAAACAACAAATACCAAGGATTTGGAAGACAAGAAAGAGGAAGGACAATCCAAGGGACTTGGATTCTATTGTCCCTAGGTGTATGGTGCAGGAGCACTCATATTAAGATTTTTTAAGTTTTAATTTAATTTTCCACATGTACATATGGCCATCATGCTTTAGGTTGTTGTCACATTTTAGTCACTGCCGAGTTGTAATAATTGCCGACTTGTGGGATTTATTTCAATTGCATCATTTATGATAAGATCTTTTCTTGGGATGTGCCCAGACCATTGTGGGGTTAGTTTTCCTATTCTATAATGATCTAGAACATTCTATGAGCCATTTTGAGATCTCTTTGGGTCAGCTTTCCTATTATGTAATAATCTAGAATGTCCCATAAGCCATCTTAGCAAGTATAAATAGAGCCTTTGGGCTTAGAGTTAGGAAAGTTTTTGGAGAACAATTTTTTTGGATACAAAATCATGGTGAGAAGAAATCTTTAGGAGAGCAAGTGTGTATACTATTCATTTGATGAATCTAGAATATTGTTATCTATCTCTTTCTGGTGCTGGTTCCTTTCATTTTTGCTTCTGTTGAGTTTTATCTCTACATCACTCACCTATATTATGAAGAGAGAGTCTAAAGGTAACACAATTATTGTTTGTTAGAAATATAAAGAACTTGGTCATTATTCTAAATATTCGAAGAGAGAAAAGAAGTTCAAACCTAGAAAGCCTTACAATTCAAGAATACCTAAGGATTGATACTTTGTTAATGAAGATCATGAACTTGGTTTTAAGATGGTGAATTTCCTAGATGATAATGATGATGAGGATGATGAAATATGTTTTTTCTATTAAAGAAAAAAGCCCTAAAAAATAAATAAAAAATAAATAAAATAAGAAAAATCCTTAGTATCACAAATTAAGAAGAAAAAGTTTGATTGGATTATATATAGTGGTTGTTCTCATTATATGACTAAAGATATGAAAAAATAATTTGAATTCAATAGTTATGATGATAGAATAGTTAGAGTTGAAAATAATTCAACATGTCACATAAAAGGAAAATAATCTATTACTCTTGATGGAAACATTAAAAATGAGGATGTTTACTTTATGGATGGATTGAAACATAATATTTTGCAACTTGTTGACAAGGGATATCAATTGCAATTTATAGAAAAGACTTGCATTATCAAGGATATGAATGTAACTTTGATTGGTACTGGTAAAAGAGCAAGAGGTAATGTATTTTAGGTGAACCCTATTGAAATGACATGTTTCATTGCTAAAGTGGATTATAGTTAGATGTGGAATTAGATATTTTTTCATATCAACTTTGATAACATTGTGAAGGTCAATACTACATTTACAATTAGAGACTACCTAAGATTGCAAAGCCCACTAACATGATGTACAAAGAATGTGTGTTGGTTAAATAGAAGAAGAATGCATTTCCAAGAAAGGTGTTTACTACTTTAGTAAAGTTGGAGATTATACATACAAATCTAAGTGGTCCTACAAGAACAAGAGCTTTTTATGGCGAAATGTATTTTATTCCTCTTATTGATTATTTCACTAGAATGATGTAGGTTGCATTTCTTAGAGACAAATATTAAGCTTTTGAGAAATTCAAGATATTTAAGAATAGAGTTGAGAATGAATCTTACTTGAAGATTAAGTGCTTAAGATAAGATGGAGGTGGCGAATTTATTTCAAATGAATTTAAAAACTTTTTGAGGATAATGGTATAAAAAGACAACTTTCAACTCCTAAGACTCTATAACAGAATGGGATAATAGAACGAAGAAACATATTAGTAACTGAAGAAACTAGAGAAATTATGTTTGATAATAATGTATCACATATCTTTTGGAGAGAAATAGTAAACACCATAGTATACACTATGAATAGAGTGTAGATCAAACAAAACACTGGTAAGACACCTTATGAAATTTGGTTTGGACATACAACTACTATGAAATATTTTAGAATCTTCGAAAGTAAATACTATATTAAGAGAGATGATGATATTATAAAGTTTGAGTCTAGAAGTGGTGAAGGGATTTTTCTTAGATATTCCTTAAAAACAAAAACATATAGATATTTTAACCAAAGATTAAAGACTATTGTTGGAAGTGCTAATATAAGAGTTGATGAAAATTTTAAAATTCAAGAAAGAATGCTTGATTATGATTCTAATGGAGAAACTAATCAAAGAACTAACAAGGTGATTATTGAGTAGGAATTATTATACTAAATTGACATTAATTTGTAGACTGAATTACAAAGAGATTAATGGAGAGAAGAACCAAGGTCATAACCTAGAGAAGAAATTAGAATTGAAAAGGTGACACCAAATAGAAATGCAGTAAAGAATCAACCCATTGAAAAAATCATTGGAAGTGTGAACAAAGGAGTTATGACAAGAAAAAAGGTTAGTGAAGAATCTTTTTAAATATCTCAAGTTGAACCTAAGAATGTTGATGAAGCTTGTAAAGATGACTACTAGATAAAAGCTATGAAAGAGGAATTAAAGAATATTTTAAAGAATAAGACTTGGGAATTGGTTGCTAGACCTAAATAAAATAAAGTTATTGGAACCAAATGGGAATTTAGAATCAATATGAATGAACAAGGTGAAGTTGTGATAAACAAAGAAAGACTAGTTTGTAAAGGATATTGAAAACAAGAAGAAAATGACTTTGAGGAAACTTTTGGAGTTTGTTTGTCATATGCAACTAACAAGAGCTTCAAACGTTATAAAATCGATGTTAAGTCAACTTTTCTGAATGCATAACTTAAAGAGGAGGTATACATTGAACAAACTAATTGTTTTAATTTGATAGATGAAAATAATATGGTTTTTAGATTGAAGAAGGCATTGTATGGAATGGAAAAAACACCTTGAGTCTGATATGAAAAATTGCATAAACATTTGACAAAATTGGGATTTGAGAAAGGTAATTTTGGTAGTAATTTGTACTTGAGAAAGAATGGAGATAGCTTTTTTATTGTTGTAGTATTTGTGGATGCCATTATTTTTTAGGGTAATGATGAAGCTAGTAAGACATTTTTAGAAGAAATGACGAAAGAATTTGAGATGAGTATGATTGGAGAGATGAAATACTTCCTAGGACTGTAGATTATGCAAAATAAAGATGGCATTTTCATATCCCAAGATAAGCACCTTTATAAGGACTTGTTAAAAATATTTGGATCCAAAAATTGTAAACCTTTTGGAACACTTATGGTAACTAGATGTAAGTTATCTAGCAAATATGAATCCCCTAGTATAGGACAAAGTATAGATCTATGCTTTGTGGATTACACTATTTAACACATATTAGACCTAATATAGCTAATGCAATTAGAATTATGGAAAGTTTTCAAGAAGATCCTAGAGAGAAACACTTGGTAGT
The DNA here is from genome assembly GCA_028749045.1 of Cupressus sempervirens. Classification (NCBI taxonomy): domain Eukaryota; kingdom Viridiplantae; phylum Streptophyta; class Pinopsida; order Cupressales; family Cupressaceae; genus Cupressus; species Cupressus sempervirens. Next base: position 626,591,771 of record CM053784.1, read on the forward strand.
AGTAAAATAATTTTGAGATAATTGAAAGGAACACCTGATTATAGTTTATGTTATAAGATATCACATGATTTCACATTGTGTGTACGTAGATGCTGATTGGGTAGGAAGTGTGGATGACCTAAAAGAGCACTAGTGGTGGAGTATTATTCTTGGGAGGAAGATTGGCTTTTGTTGTCACAAAATTTTTTACCTTTTCCTAAAGTTTAACCTAAAGGAAACTTTGTGAAGCATGGAAACAATCTCCAAGTTGTGGGACTTGAACAATGAGATTGAGTCTCTAAAGCAAGTTAACTTCCTCACTATTAGGATGCACCTAACTACTTCATTGAAAGAAAAGGGAGAAAGAAATGCATGAAATCAAACTACCTTATCTAATCTAGAGGGGTGATACATAAAATAGTATGCTTAGTTTTATCTCTTCCTAGAATTTCATAATTCATCAATATAATCCCAAAGTACACACATTCAATCTTTGCTTTAATTCAACAACCATGTGTGTAATTTGGGATTATATTGATGAATTATGAAATTCTAGGAAGAGATAAAACTAAGCATACTATTTTATGTATCACCCCTCTAGATTAGATAAGGTAGTTTGATTTCATGCATTTCTTTCTCCCTTTTCTTTCAATGAAGTAGTTAGGTGCATCCTAATAGTGAGGAAGCTAACTTGCTTTAGAGACTCAATCTCATAACCATGTGAAGATCAAAAACCAATGGAATGCTATAGGGAAGGATCTTCACTTTATATAATTCAAAGGAAAAAGAGATACAACATAAATGTTAAAGAATGGAAGCAACACATTTACAAAAGGCAAGAAGGTATTATACAATATATTAATGGAAGAAAGAGGTAAAATAGAGAAGTATATTCATTTAGAGGCATAGGAAACTATAGTAGCAGAGTATACAATGTCACTACTATAAAATCAAAGAGAGACCAATCCTTGAAAGAGTCACAAAATTTGTCTTTATAGCTTAGGCATAACTAAGAAGACTTCAACTAACCATAAAACTTAATCACTGTCTTCAAGTTGTAGAGAAAAACAACTACTGATCTAAGAAAGATGTGATCAAATGCACATTCATATGTAGAAAACATGATCTTTACATACAAACTCATCCCTGAAGAGACACAAACAATGGCTATAACTACTCTAACTAGTACATAGATTACAGTGGTGGTAGAGGAATGTCTTTTGCATTTATCAGACCTTGAGAACATTAAAGGGTGGTTGCATGTGATCAAAGGATTCATTCATCATCAATGAACTACTTTGATAATGTTTACAACAATGCTAGGTCATTTGTGTCATCGAGTCGACTGGATTCAAAATTCAACCTCACCATGTGGCCTTATATCTTTGAAGTGTTTGCTAGATAATATTGTTTCTAGCTTAGAAAAAGGGAGGAAGTTTTTAATGTTTTACTTTAGGGCTTGTGATCTTACTATTGACTTTAGCATTCAAAACCTTTGTAACATCTCAGGCAAGGAAATTGGCCTTTACTATCTTAGAATCAATTACTAATCACATAATTGGGGGTTCCTTTCAAATCTTCTCTGACCTCATGACAACAATTTTTTCTATGATCATGGTGCTAGTTGAAATTATGGTCTTATGATCTCCATTTTAACCTTTTTGTAGCTTCAGGCTTTACCTTTTCTTTCCCTACGATCTCTTGATCGCAACCAACTAACCTTTTAATGAGCTTGAAAGTATTCCCTTAACCACTGTCTCTTGCTCCTTATCATACACTGGTGGTTTTCTCTCTATTTTTGTAACTTTAAAGATTCTTAGATTCACTTTATGCTACTCCTAATGACTATACACTCACCCACATTTCATGGCATCTAAAACCTTCATTGCTTGCTACTACTATCTTACAATCTATAGTTTATTGTATGATTAGAAGATTCAATTTCCATGTGGAATAATTCTTTATGTTCATGGACTTGGACCCACCATTCCACATGTTGCTACATCCTTTTAACACTTTTGCTAAACTTATGCAACTTTAGAAAGTGAGAAAGTGACAACCTTTCTAATGGTCACTATAAAACTAAAATTTCTTTGTCATAGTCAACACCTCTGACCAACCAGAACATGACACTCTATCAAATTTCTCTTAACACATTTCCCTTTTTGCGGCCCACACCTAAGTTTGATCCCACTATGTTGACATGTCGAATGGTCACTTTCTTGCTTTAGCTATCCTTCATGCAACTTCAAATAATGATAATATGATAAGCATTGATCTACTTCCAGATCAATGGTCATGATTGATCACGAGATTTAGAGTTATCTTTTCTTTTGATGCTTACGATCTTCCAATATCCTTTTCTCTCATATGGTCGTAGGTTCCCTTTTAAGCCTTTACATTTATACACCCTTCATTCATTGTAAGATTGTAACCATTTACTATCCATTACAAAGCACTTATGATGATACATTGTTGGGACAATTGTGAGATTGGAACCCTCATAATAAATTCTCACAATGCTATGACAATACTATCATAACATTGAGAGACCCATAAGTCACCTTCATGATCCTTCACTAGCCTTCACTTTGTAACATCAAAAGAGGTAAGATTCAAAGCTTACAACTAGATGCTAAAAAAATCAATCATAAGATTGTAATACTTGATGGAAAACATGAAGATGACATATGATCTCCCACTTAAATACAAAACCTAAGGTAAAGGCCACATCTGATTGCAGATTTAGTGATGGCAACATAAAAACAAAAAGGAGGGCTAAAATGGCTAACATATTTGGTGACTCAAAGGGTATTATTTCATGCTAAGAATGGACTAGTGGGCTTAGAAATTCATTATGTATGGAGTCACAAAATTGTGCCTTGTTCTACAAAAAAAATTGTAACATTTGCAACTAGATAAAAAACCTCAAAATGCTATTATTTCATAGAGAAATAGCCTATTCTTGTGCACTTATTGAAAACTAAGAAACTAATCTATTATGTATAGAAATCCTTAACCTTCCCTAGAAGAAAGGCTTAAGGTAAATTTCATTGACTAGAATTGGCAAAGTATCACCATCAGGCTAGATAATTGAAAAGCATTGACCTCTTCACAACTAGTGTTAGAATATGGACCACTCCACATGGCATCAAACTTGGAGTGTCTTCCTAGTTTAGCTCTATCTGCATCCCACTTGAGAAAAAGGTCTCCTTCCTTGAAAACCCTAGGTTTAGCCTTCCTACCAAACCTCCTTTTGACCTATTGTTGATGTATCTCAAGTGTCTGCATAGCTTGCTATGTTTTTTCTTCTAGTTCAATTAATTCTGCCATCCTGACTATCATGACATTATCTTTAATTAGCTCTAATTGATGAGCTAATTCAAGAGAGGGAAACTCTAGTGGAATAGGAAGCCTTTTTTCCCTTTCATAAACTAGCATGAAGGGTGAGGTCTCAATTTATCTGTTAGGTGTAATCTTATCAACTCAAAGAGTTGTTCTTTACTTTGAATGCCAACACCTCTAATTATCTTCAATTGTCCTTTTGATAATCCTGATTAGGTTTTTGTTAAAGGACTCAGCCAAGAAAGTTCCCTAGGGATAGTAATTTGAGGCAGTGCTCAAATAGATACCTTGGTCAACTCTCCAAGAGAAAATATGAGTCCCAACAAAAGACTTAGCATTATCTGATATAATTATTGAAGGGACACCAAACTTGGTCACAATTCCATCAAGGAATTCCACTACTAAAGTCTATATGGCATCCTTCAAAGCTACTACTTCTGTCTACCTTGTAAAGTAGTCTATTACAACTAAGATCCACTTATAACCAGAGTTGGAAGGTGGATTGATTGGACCAATGAAATCTAGCCCTCATTGGGAAAAAGGTTGATCAACCTAAATAGGATGAAGAGGAAGAGTTGAAAATATTTTTTTACTTGAAAAGAACGCACACTTCTCACATTTCTTGACATGTTTATGATAGTCATTGAATAGAGTTGACCAATAATAACCAACTCTCATTATATTTATGGCTATTGTTCTACCTAAGAAGTGGTCACCATTAGGACTACCATAAAACTCTTTGATCATTCTATCCATTTGATTAGGGTTAATGTATCTTAATAGGACTCCATTTAGATCTCTCCTAAAAATAATCCCATCCAATAGGACAAAAGGAATAGATGATAATATGAACTATCTTCTTTTAGCTCTATCTAATCCTAGTGGATATCCTCCTCCAAATAAGAAGGTTGTCATATCATGTATCCAACTATTCCAATTTTTCATCCTTTTTTGGTTGTTCATCCTCTAATACTAATTCAACCTCTTCAGTCATTTCCTGGGATGAAATCATTTGCTCACACAATCCTTTATCTCTCACAAGATTTGTGATTTTGATGTCAACATCATATTCCATGACCTTGGTGATCCAACCAACTCTTTTCTCATTAATATCTTTGTTCAATAGGAACTCCTTCACACTTGCATGTGGAACTAGGAGCCAAACCTTGTTATCTGATAATAGATGTCTAAATTTCATTTAAGTTCTTATGATAGCAAGAACTTGTTTTTCCATATAACTATATTTTTCCTCATAATTATTTAGCCCTTCACTAAAAAAGATATAGGTTGCTCTTCATCTCAATCATTCAACTATGTTAAGATAGTTGATATGCTTGACTCAACCCCAAGGGTATAGATAATGAAATATTTATCAAAGTTGGGATTGATAAGGGTAGGAGCTGATGCTATTACTGCTTTGATTTCTTTAAAACTAGCTCTCCCTTCCTTTGTCCAAGTGAAAACCATATTCTTCTTTAGCATGGTTGTAATGGGTTTGACCATGGTAGAAAGGTTAGGAATGAACCTTCTTACAAATTTTATTCTACCAAGGAAAATTTGCAGCCCCTTTTTATGACTAGGAAGTAGAAGAGTGAGGTTTTATTTTATTCTTTCTAGATCAATGATTAAGCCATCCTTAGAAACAATATATCCTAGAAACTTTCCTTGACTAGTGGACAAGACACACTTGATTGGATTTAAGCATACACCATATTCCCTACACTTGATGAACACTTGCCTCACATGACCAAAGTGATATGCATCATTCTTTGAGTAGATTTTCATGTCATCAAGGTAGACCAACACAAATTTATCAAGCATTCTTTTGAAACCACCTCCATTACTTTTTGGAAGGTAGCACCTGCATTGGTTAGTCCAAAATGCATTTTTATATTGGCATAAGTGCCTCATTTAGTAGTAAAGGTTATCTTGTATCTATCAAACTCCTAGACTAACGCTTGATTATAACCTAAAAACCCATCTAGGAAGGAAAATCTATCAGAGATAGTGACCTTGGATGAGATTTTCTCCATGGAAGGGAGAGGATGGTGATATTTTAAAGAGGTCCTATTTAGGTCTCTAAAATCTATACATAATCTAATTTCTCCACTCTTCTTTCTCACAGGAACAAGGTTGTCTATCCAAGAGGAATTCTTAATAGGAAAAATAATATTAGCCTCTATCAACTTGGATAGCTCCTTTCTCATCATAGGTTCAATCTTGGGATTGACTAGTCTTTGCTTTTGCCTAACATGCTTTGCATCACTATTTAAATCTATAGTATGTTGAAACAAAATTGGGTCAAAACCCTTTTTACCATCATATGTCTAGGAAAATACATCATTGAATTCTTGACATAAATGAAAAAAAATCTCATTTAGCTTTAGAGCATACCTTTTCCAAATTGAGAATTTTTCCATTAGTAATGGCAACTAGTGTTTGATCATATTTATTTGCAACTAGTTTAAACCCCTTCTCCTTGCTTGATCTGATCACCATATTCTCTTTATAGCTTGGACTAACTCTTATTAGAGAATTCTACTTCACTTTGCAAAAATTTGACAATTTGCAAATTAGAGTCAAACACTTGCCAATTGACATGGTTATCTAGAACTGCAGGTCTTACAACTGATTTGATGCGTTTCTCTCTTTTGTCCTCAACATGCTCTAGTACATTATAGTGAGTGTCAATTGTTGTAAGTCTATCAACATTTTTGTTCTCTCTTCTAGGGACACTTTGGATGTCAAATGCTTGGAAGCCCTCAAAGCAGATCCCAAACTCTGTGCTTGTATGATTTGAGTAGATTATTCTTTGTGATGTTCTAGCTCCTTGGTTAACAACCATCTCACTATCTCAAGAGACCTTTAAAGATTTGATTCCCCTCTTTTGTGGAAGTTGGAGGCCTTAAATCAATGCTTCATATTATATTATGTTGTTAGTACAATAGAATTGGAGGCTATAAGAGAAATAAAATTTCTCCAAACTAGGGGTAATAGGCATCACACCAACACTTGAACCATTCCTGTTCCTCGAGCCATCAAAGAACACGCTCCATAATCCATCAATGTCCTCTTCTATTTTTGTGAGATTAGGAACAAGATCACCATTCTCCAATATGTAATATGTACCAAGGCCTATTTCTAGAGCTTCTTGTGCTAGATAAAATTGAAAAGTAGTGGCCCATTCATCTAAAAGACAATCAAGCACCTTTGTTAGGGAAGTGGTAGGTCCATGAGTTATGCATTCCTCATTCTCTTCATGGATTGTACAATTCATGTTTATAGGGATGTGTGTAGGTCTCTATGTGGTTAAGGGCTAAAATTTTTACCCTTATGGAAGCTTTTATCCCATATCTTGTCTTAAATATAGGACCAATTTGATCCAATATAGCCACCTATCTATGCAGTGAAGTATCCAGAAAGACAGATGGAAAAATGTAGAGGGAGATTAGCTACTAATATGTCTTGAGTGACAATACAACCAATACATGCATGTAATGCAATTTCCATATTTTTCAAGATTCTTCCTATTGTAACTAATATAAGAGCATCCCAGGTTGATGTGTTATCCTTCTCATTTGTGTTCATTTTTCCAGTTGTTGCTATGTTGTAGTCATTTTTGAGTTGCAACAATTGTTGAGTGCTAGTAATTTTGTAGTATAAATCGAGTTGAAGTTATCCCACATCATGTTAACATTCAGATTAGCATGTTATCCCATCTCACTCTACAATGTGCGTCAAGTTCCACAATGTGTTGAGCTATCCTTCATGTGTCGAGCTACCCTTCATGTGCCGAGTGATCCTCCATGTTCTAAGTATTCCCATTGATTCTGATTGGTACCATTTTGGATGCATTTTCTATGTTTTGATGAGTTGACTTGTGTGATGAACTTTGATCATGACATTTATGATAAGATCTTTTCTTGGGATGTGTGCATACCATTTTAGAATCAGCCTTTACATTTTGTAATGTTCTAGAATCTTCTATAAGTAATTTTGGCAAGCATAAATAGGGTGTTTAGGCTCAAAGTTAGAATATAACTGGGAGGTTTCAAAATTTGGTGGCATATGTGTCTAGAAGTGTGAATTTAAAGTTGGATCTTGGATCTTGAATGTATATTGTATCTGGCCATAACCCAGAAGGCCTTATAGTTGGGCATGTATGCTGATCATTTGATGAATCAATAAAAGAATATTGTTCTCTCTCTTTGTGGTTTTGTTCTTCTTGTGTGTTTTTTTCCATTGTATTAACTCTACAATGTTGGTTTGGATTGTTGGGTGTGCCTTTGGCCCTAGTTCTTTTTGCCCTCCTTGCACTAGTAATAGAGCTACAATCTAACTGAAGTACATCTCTAACCATTGGTTCATACTTAATACCAAGGAGTTTAGCTACACATTTAGGCATCATAAAACTATTAGACATAGAATATATCATGTAATTATCAACTATTTTTTCCCATATAATTAAAGAGACATAAAAAGGAGGAGGCTTTTTTTTCTACTTATGTCTCCTTCTATTTTTGGCTACACCAAACTTGTTGCATCATCTAAGGTGACTGACTAATTTGCCACCTTTATACTCTTTAACTCCATTTCTAGTACCTCCACTTGTGGTGACATAGTGAGAACATCCACATAGGAATATTAACACTAGTCCTCTTCATTTGATCTATTATATGAGAGGAGTACATATTGCTTTGAATGGAGCCTTGGGAACTATAGGAGCTGATGATTGAATTTGAGAGCCCAAGGTTCAATAGACCTCTTATTTCTTATGTTTTTCTTCTATTGGAAAGCAATATTTGATTGTATATTTATAATTGGAGTATGAGGGGAAACACTTGGAGTTGAAGCCTAGTTTGATGGAAGAGGCATACCACTCTGAATGGCTCTACTTTTTCTTCTAGTATTATGAGAAATATCATCATAGTTACCATGGTTAGCATGATAATGTTCCTCTAGATGATGTTTCATAAAAGAACAATCACTTTATTGTTGTAGGTGAGAACCATCAGTAGGTTGACTAGCACTATACTACTATCTTGCTGCTTGATCCTGTGTAACTACTGTCTGAGATGGTTCTTCCTTATGGAACACAAAATATTAATATAAATAATTGCAAGAAGGAAAATGTTCTTGTTCTTGAGAAAGATTTTTTAGAGCAACTAATGTCCTTATTAGACTTGTGCTTATATTTGAAATAGAGGCATTAACCATAGGTCTACTTTGGTTGTATGGAACATAACCTTGACCCTGAGTTGGTGGCCTATTATATGTAGGGTTATCATAATGAGGATGAAAGGGCCTCTTACCTTGAGCTTGTTACCTTTCTATGGTCACCACCTTGTTGCTCATCTTTTGTACCACTGAGAAGTTTTCTTCCATCTTCTTTTCTAGATTGGACCTTGATCTTGCAACTTCTTGTCTATATTTTGCATCAAGGCTTGCATCATGTTCTTCAACTCTCCTAAAGCATTATAGCATGTAGAGGCTATTGGGGTTATGACAAGAGGTTGTCTTGTGGATGTGGTAGAAATAGGGGCTACTATAGGTTGATGAGTAGGAGTGTTAGGAAAGAAAGGCATTGGGGACCTTGGAGATAACTTCCTTCCTTGAATCAAGGTATTTTATGCTCTTATAGAAATTTCATATGCAGCTGGTATGGTATCTCCTCCCATGATTTGTAAAGTAGTAAAAATATCACTATTGAAAGCTCTTAGGTAATACAAGAAAGCTTACTAGGGGAAGGTTTTATTGCAAAATGTATTCTATCCCTTGTCTTTTAAAAATGTATAATTAAAATCTATCATATATTCATGGGGTGCTCTCTTAATCATAGCCAGGTGCTCTAAAAGTAATAAGTGGTCATTTTTATCTTCAAAATGTTTGCATAATCCTTCTCCTAACTCATCCCAGTTATGGATATAATTATGTGGTAATCCCCTATACCGTTGTAAAGATTTTCCCTTTAATGATGAGGATAAACATCTAACAACAACATCATCCTTTGTAATACCATGTATATTGCAAAAGTTTGAAACTTCCTAAATATGTTCTACTAGGGAAATGGAAATTTTACTAGTAAAATTTGGTAAACTTTTAAGAGAAGATACTGGGATATCATGTCTTTGGGCTAAAATAAGAGAATTTCCACCATTAAAAGTAGAAAACAATTGATTTTTAAGGAAGGCCATGTGGAATAATTATCTATTTAGATGAAAAGATGGTACCCTAGGTTGTGATCTATCAAATAGAGCAGTAGAAAGAGATTTAATAGGTGCATGTGATACTCCTGAACTCCTAACTAGTGATAGAGAGAGTGTATTTCACTTCCTTCTAGTGGTTTGAAAATGAAAGTTCATGAAACTGAAAAATACCTTTTGAAGATGCCCTTGTTTGAACCTTGGGCATGAATTACAAGAATTCTAGTTTGAAAACCAAGATGTAGTGATGGAGTTGCCAAATGCTTTGAATGAGATCCCCTTGAAGGCTTGAAATTCTAGGAGCAAGACTATTTCCTCAACATAAGTTTGAAGTCCTTTCTTGACATTAGTAAGTTAGTAGCCTTCAGAAGCACTTCAATAGATGTCCTAGTAGGTGTGCCCAAAATTGTTGTCACAAAAGTTTACACCCTTGCTTGGAGTTTGACCTAAAGGAAACCTTGTGAAACATGGTGTAGACACTTAAATTTTTCCTAAAGACTATATTAATTTATTTATTATTTCCCTTTACATTATAATTAATTAATTATATTTTTCATATTCTTCTACTTATTTAATTAAATTTATTTAATTAAATAAGTTCATCTTCCTAAATTATTTAAATTTAATTTAAATACTTCCATTCTTAATGTGTTAAATACATGATTCTCCATAAATCCCCTTTTAAATAAATCTTATTTATTTAATCTCCTCCATCTCATTCATTCTCAAAACCAATGATTAAATTAAATCTTATTTAATTTAGTCTTAAACCTAGCGTAAAGCCTAGTCTACAACCATCACTTTCATCCTCCTAAGCCTACCCATCATTTAATTCGACTTAATTACCTTAAACATCTTGTTAAATCCATTCTTAAGCTTAAGTGTGTGCTCACACATGTGTGAGATCATTCCCCTTTCTCACACCTATTGGAAGCTTTGTCCCCCACTTCTCTCTTCAAGTTTGCTCAGACATGTGTGAGAAAACTTTGATAATTGACCACTTGCATGGCTTGCTTCAGTGTCTCCTTGTGGCACTATGTGGATTCCACATAGATGCCACCTCACCCAGGGTCTTCCTCAAGCCAATAAATATAGCCCTTGTCTCAAGCATTTTCATCTCCTCCACATGCATTGTTATTATGTTAGTTTTAGTTTTGAGCTTCCATAGTGATTTCATGCTAGTTTAATTTTAGAGTTTTCATAGTGATTTCATGTTGCATACTAACCCTTGGTAGTAGGTTTTAGATTGCATTTTCATTTTTAGATTTAGCTCATTCATGCATTTAGATCTTCATTTCACTTGCATTCTAGTTTAGCGTGCACATTAGCTTAGTTTCTTTATTGCATTCCATCTCCACATCCTTGAATGCTTTAAAACATGGCTTCCTCCATAGCCATTGTTTGAGGTATTCTTCATCTTATATAGCATAGTTGCATAGTTTCATTAATAACACTTTCATCTTCACATCAAGAGATTCAAACATAGTTGTGTTTGGGAGAGCACACCAAACATCCCTCCAATCTAAACACACCAACAAGGCCTCTCATGGGTGCTTTTGTTGAGCTGTTTGAGGTTGCTTGAGGACTTGAGTTGTTGGTTGCTTTGAGTTGCAAAACTCAAGAAAATGCTGGTTAGTCTTCTTTCATTGTTGAATATTTAATGCATGCACATCAACTAATGTTTGTTTGTTAACTCTTGCTTCCAACAGGTCTAGTTTTCTAGCATACACATGGAAACAATCTCCAAGTTGTGGGACTTGAACAATGATATTGAGTCTCCATAGAAGATTAGATTCCTCACTATTAGGATGCACCTAACTCCTTCTTTGAAAGAAAATGGAGAATGAAATGCATGAAATCGAACTACCTAGTCTAATCTACAAGGGTGATACACCAAATAGTATGTTCTATCTTATCTCTTCCTAAAACTACATAGTTCATCAATATAATCCTAAAGTACATATATTCAATCTTTTCTTTAATTCAAAAACAATGTGAAGATCATAAACCAATGGAATTTTATAAGGAAGGATATTCACTCTATATCATTCAGAAAAAATAGATACAACATACAAGTTAAAGAATGGAAGAAACACATTAACATAAGGCAAGAAGATATTGCACAATATATTAATGGAAGAAAGAGGTACATCAAAGAAGTATATTCATTCAGAGGAAAAGGAAATTATAGTAGTAGAGTATACAATACCACTGTTATAGAATCAAAGAGAGACTAACCCTTGAAAGAGTCACAAAATTTTCCTTTCTAGCTTAGGCATAACTAAGAAGATTTCAAGTAAAACTCTAAAACTCAACCATTGTCTTCAAGTTGTAGATAAAAATAACTACTGATATGAGAAATATTTGATTAGATGCATGTCCATATGTAGAAAACCTAATCTTTACATACAAACTTGGGCCTTGAAGAGACATAAATGAAAACCATAACTATTCTAACTAGTAGATGGATTACCATGGCGACAAATAAATGTCTTTTGTATTTATTAGGCTGTGAGAACATCAAAGGGTGGCTACAAGTGATCAAAATACTTTCTCATCATCAATAAGTCATTTTGATAGTGTTTACAACAGTGGCAGGTTAGTTATGTCATCGATTCGACTGGATTCAATAGTCAACCTTGCCATGTGGCCTTATATCTTTGAAGTGTCTACCAGATCATCTTGTTTCTAGCTCAAAAAAAGGGTGAAAGTTTTTTCATGTCTTAAATTAGGGCATGAAATCTTATGATTGACTTTAGATCAAACCTTTCATATCATCTGAAGTAAGAAAATTTCCCTCTACAATCTTACAATCAATTACTAATCACATGATTGGGGGTTCCTTTCAAATCTTCTATGAGCTCATGACAATAGTTTGTAATAAGATTGGGGTGTTAGTTGGAATTACAATCTTGCAATCTCCATTTTAACATTTTTGTAGCATCAGGCTTTACCTTTTCTTTCCCTACAATCTCTCATTCATAACCAACTAACCTTGTCATAACCTCTGAAGTCTCCCCTTAACTACTGTCTTTGACTCTCAATCACATGTTGGTGGTTTTCTCTTATTTATCATAACTTTAGAGACTCTTGAGTTCACTTTATGTTACCCCTTGTGAACATATGATCACCTAAATTTTGTGGCATCAGAAACCTTCATTGCTTTCTCATGTGATCTTATGATCTACAAACTATTGTAAGATCAAAAGATTTAATTGCAGTGTGGAATAATTGCTAATGTTCCTACACTTGGCCCCAACCTTCCATGTGTCTCTACATAAATTTCTCACTTTGGCTAAACTTCACACAACTTTAGAAAGAGAGAAAGTGACAACCATTGATCTAAGAAAATTTAACAGTCAGTATAGAACTGAAATTCCTTTGTCATAGTCAGCACCTCCGACCAACTAGAATATACCACTCTGTCAACTTGCTCTAACACATTTCCCTTTTTGTGTCCCACACCTAGGTTCTATCCCACTACATCCACATGTCAAATGCTCTCTTTCTCACTTTGGCTATCCTTCACAAAACTTTAGAAAGTGAGAATAGGACAATCATTGATCTTCTTCCAGATCAACGATTGTGATTGGTCATGAGATTTTGAGTCATTTTTTCTTTTGATGCTTATGATCTTACAATCTCCTTTTCTCTTGTATGGTTGCGAGTTTCCTTTTAAGCCTTTACTCTTATATGCCCTTCATTCATTGTAAGATCGTAACCATTTACTATCCATCACAAAGAACTTATGATGATACGCTATTGGGACAATTGTGAGATTGGAACCCTCATAAAAAATCCTCACGATGTTATGAAAATATTGACTATCATAACATCAAGAGACCCAAAAGTCACCTTCACAATCCTTTGCTAGCCTTCACTTCATAACATTGAAAAAGGGAAGATTCAAACCCCAATTGTAATATTGTAACACTTGATAGAAAATACAAATATGACATACGATCTCTCAGTTAAACACAAAACCTAAGGTAAAGTCCACATCTGATCATAGATTTTGTGATGGCGACATGAAAATAAAAAGTGGGGTCTAAAATGGCTAATAGTTTCTTAGTTGAGAAAGAAATAGGATTGCATTTTATAAAGTATAATAGAGGAAGAATATGTAGTAGCATCAAATAATTGTTATTAGATTATTTTGATGAAGAAAATACTAAAGGATATTGGATTTGAGTTTACTAAGCTTGTTATCATACATTGTGATAACACGAGTACAATAAGTATGTCAAAGAATCTAGTTTTACATTCCAAAGCAAAGCACATTTCAATTATCACTTTTTGAGAGAGAAGGTTCTAGTGAAAGATAACATATTGGAATATGTTAGCACAATGGAATATATAGAAAATATAATTACAAAACCTTTGGCTAAGGATACAATTGAGTATTTGAGAAGTATGTTTGGCATTATGCCCTAGCCTACTTCAAAATAGTTGATGTAGAGATTGCATCAATCCAATGTAGTCAAAGCACTATTCTTTTTTCTAGTCTAAGTGCTTAATGAATCTCCGATGGGGGAGTATCCATGATTGATTTGAGTCATTAAGGACTCCTGGTACTGGTATTCAAAAAGTATTTTTGGACAATTTATTGTCAGCTTTTATAGATTGTTTTATAAATGATTAACTTAGAATATTGACTCAATGATAACTTTGTCATTGATGTCAATGGATGAAAAAAAATCTTTTAGAACATCCTTATGGGGGACAAGTAATCATGAAAATCATTGATTGATATCAATGGGGGAGAGAGTATTGATATTTATGTATGGGGGAGATTAGCACCTTCTTTGTACATATTGGTTATTCGATGCATTATATGGTTGCGATTATAATGTATGAAAAAAATCTTTATAACATGTTTGAGATTGAGATGTATGTTTACATTCATGGGCAACATGAATGGGGAAGAAAATGTAGATGAGGAAGCAACATTTTTATAATCATGGTACTTAGATATTTTTAATCTATGTTTCCATCAATGTAAAAGGGGGAGATTGTTAGCATGAATGCTAATGGTATTCCTATGGGAGTGTATGAAATAATTTTTCAAGATGATTTAATAATTATGTGTTCTACTTATGATAATATTTTTTATTGATGTCAACATATACTTTATTATATGAAGATTATCGGAGTTACAAAGGAAGATCATTTGGCATGGTCAATGGTCAACAAGTTGGGTTATGTGTAGTTGGGAATATATTTAGTGATGTGTATAGATGATTCAATTATGAGAGCATAGAAAGATATGGAGATATGAGAGAGTTATGTGATGTTTTCTAAATGTATCTTTCAAAGAGAGTTTTTGGAAAGTGGGTATTGATAAATTGACTATATCTTTTAGTAGAGATAAAATTTGGTTAAGCTAGATTAGATTATTGTTAGAGACATGTTTAGAATGCTATGTTCTAGATAGAGAAATTAGATATGAAATTTGAGATGAGTAATGAAGACTATTGTTAAAATCATTAGAGGATGGTCTGAGACATGTTTAGGATGCTTTGTTCCTATGAAATGACTATTGTTAAAATCATTGTGGAAATCTAATTTGTAATGCAATGTGTAATTATAATATCTTATTGATGTCCTAGATTATTCATTGTAAATTGAGAAAGCCTTACAACTGACTCAATGCTTGTTTTAGGACTTGATATAAAGGACAAGTCATTTCCTTGTAGATTGGTATCTAGTGTGAATATTTTGTAATTAGTGAGATCAATATGTTTTATATGCAATCTTGAATGCAAATTTGGATACGAGAAGAGAAGAGATTATGTTGAAGATGTATTATGAGCTTCACAAGAACTATATTGGAAAAGAAGTTGTTGTTTAGTTAGTTCAAAACCTAGATAGATTATTCTAAATATTATTTGGTGAAGATAGCCTAAGGCTATTTGAACAATGGGCTTAGTTTTCCTCCTTTCAACTCCTAACAAAATTGGCATAGTGTTGGTTCCTCAAATTTTTGATTGGGAAACCTATGAGCCTTTCTTGCTCAATGTTGGATAATCCAACATTGTTTGACCAATGACTAGATTGATTCTTATTAATAAAATCCTCTTCACATTAGGATATGTTAACCTAGGTGGGAATACGTAAAGGGAATTATTTAATGTGACTTATATAGATTATACCAATTGATACTCTTGAGATAACAAGTTATTATCAAGGATAAATTAAGACTACAGACCTAAATTCTTTTTAGAATGCTTTAAATGATGATTACAATTTAAATGTATGATAGAATTGGTAATAGTGACTTAAGGTGATGGTGGTAATCAAATAGAGAACCTTACCAATTATAATTGTTGATCAACTTAACAATAACTAGACAAGTCCCTTTCTATTGGGTAAATAGAGTCTAACCCTAAATCACAGTATCATCAAACCCTTGAAGACAATGCACACACCATTAGTTATTAGACAAAGAATTTGTGGAATAAGGGCCCTATTCTAAGTCACTAGTAAATTTGGACCTATTTTTTGATGCATGGGTGGTCAAAATTTTGACACTTAAATGTCAAAATTCAACATCACTAGAATTGTGTCAAACATTCGATGCACCCCATGACTATCAATTTATCGATGGGCCACTCCATTAAAAATCATCCACATCTTTGTAACATGAAGACATTAGACTACTAGTTTGAAACGTCAAAATGTCAACAACAACTAGAGACGATTTTACCGGTTTGTCATACCATTGATGACAGGATGCATCAAAATATTGATTCCTGTCAGAGAATATTTGTGGCTTCAAAATATAATAACTTCTAGAGATGATTCAATAGGCTTGTCATACAATTGACAATAGGATGCATCAAAATATCGACAAAAACTAGAGTTTTTAAAAAATAAATCAAATAGTCTTATTGTATATGAGGCTAATGACATCATTATTAGTCTCAGTGTAGTTTTCATCCAAATGACTGAGAATAGGAGCTTGAGAGTCTATCCATGCCTGAAGTACTAAATTATTGTTTAACCACTTAGTAGAGAGGAGTATACACTCAAGAGATAATGATCTTTGGATCTTGTTACAAAAATATTTAAGGGGTTGAAATTTTATTCTTGCATCCTAAAAGAGGGTTGTGTAAATTTGTTTGCATCTAAATTAGATTTAAGAATAGGTGGGTTTTGAGTTACCATTTCAAGGGGTATGAACCTAGTTGCCTATTTAAGCATGTTTGAGGGCCCATTACTCAAGTCCACATAATACAGTCTGATTATCTCCTCATCAATATGAATAGGAGTACATCATTTTGAAATGAGCTATAGAAGAATATAAATAGGGTGAGGATAGGATATATTTAGGTATGATATATGTGGCTATATAACTAGATATAGAGCTTCCCATCAGCTAAGGATAAAAATTCTAACATGAACCAAGTATGAATCTAGTCACATTGGTAAAACCACCAAATAAACATTTAGTGAGGTTTATTAGATGAGGATTGTTGATAGATCCATTCAAAAGGAATCCATGGATGTCACAAATCATTAAAACATAGTGCATGAAATATTAACATAGCCTTAATGGATATAAATATTAGAAAATATTTTTTGGGAAAAAAATAATAAATATAATTAGATTATACCAACAACAAAGGGAAGAGAAGACAATTAACCTCTTCTATATCAATTATAATTTGACCCAAATGTTGAGCAACCTTAATGATGAGATCTCTCCAGAACTGAAACCTAGCTCCCCAATCTGACCTTTATCTTTGTAATCTATAGACTCATATGGATGAAATAAATACTAATTTACATTACATTGACAATGGAAAAGAGTGATTTGCACTCCCAACTTATCTCCACAACTAGGAACATAAAAATTTCTATAAGTGAGTTCCTAGAAAAATATTATCTATAAGTGAGTTAGTGAACCTATTTTTGTAAATCATGAACTAAAATGAGATTTATGAGGAATTTATCTTTTCTTTTAGAAATATAAAGTGAATTTGGGATGTGGAAATCATGAATATAATTCAAAATATCCATATTAAAAACTAACACAAAAAAATATGAAAATAGTAAAGAGTAATATTATATATTGTAAAATCTTTCTATCAATAAAAGGATCATCATATTTTACAATATGTTTAATATTAATCAAGTTTTAAATCAAATATATACCAGAATCCATAGTGAGAGAAAATTGCAACTTGGTCATTGTTAAATATCTTAACATTCTGAGTACCCCATGCAGTGTCTATTTCATCATTGAAGTTGGCATTAACTCTTGAAGATACAGATGTGAGAAGGAAAAATAAAATGCAATGGAAAAGGTTGGAAGTAGCCATGATGAAACATAATTAGATGAAATATTTTTTGTTAGCAGTATCCTAAGTGTTGGAGAGTATTGATATGTTGCATTCATGACTGTATTTGTCATTGATGTCAACATAGCAATAATTTTATTAAGACTGGAAGAATAATAGTCATTAATCTTAAGATGAATAGAAGTTGAGGAGGTTTTAGATGATTCACATTGGAGAATATGTTCCTAAGGTTGTCCTAATGATGTGGTTAAGAGGACTAAGTTTGAGTCAATGTTGCGCAAAAGTTACACTTGATTTATTGGAAGCAGTGCAAAAATAGAGCATTGGAAAATAAAGTTATGATGATCAATCACTATCTTTCATCTAAGATGTAATGAAGATATACAATATTACATAGTGATATATGATAGTTATATGGTCATTCTAGCATGTGAACAACACATGGTTTCACACATGTGAAATTTGATATAGATTGTGAGCTGACAGTGCTACTATAATTATTAATTATCTTATTGTAATTAATTGGGAAAGCCTCAAGGCCAACTCAAGGAATTATATGAAGATAAGTTATAAAGTAAAGTTGTTTTCCTTATTTGTAATGTATCTCATAGAAGAAGATCAAGTGGAATGCAAAGTATTAGTGCGCAGAGCGAGAAGGAGAAGAATTCTTATTGAATGTGTATAACAATCTAGGGATCCTTAGATGTGAAGTATGAGACCTAGTTACAAGATCTAAAGGAGAAGAAATCTGGTTGAAAGGGAAGAGATAGATGAAGTAATTACATTTACATTCTATTATTTTTCAAGGAATAATCAACAGAGATCATTTGGATAGTGAGTTCTTTGATCTTAACATTGAAACTATTTGGGCAGTGGGTTCAGCTGTCTTCCACAACACCTAATAGGGTTGGAATCTCCTAATAGGGTTTCAAAGTCTCCTAATAGGGACTCATATATACTAAATGTCATAATAGACTCCTAACAGGGTCTATCCTCTAACAAAGAATATTTATATTAGTACATCACCTTGTGGGTGCCATCCCCACTAGGGTTTTCCCTCTAATCAAGGTTTCCCTAGTTAACATATCCGGTGTTAATTGTGTATGAGTATCTTGTTGTGGTTTCAGTTTATATTACTCACATGGTTAAGTTTGTTTAAGGTTAATGTTTTTGATGATAATTGGATAACTGATTCACCCCCCCTCCCCCCCACCCCCCCCTCCCCCCCCCCCCCCCCCCCCCTCTCATTATATTAGTGGACTATATATTCTAACATATTTTCCCTTTCCCTTCTTTTTCATAATATAAAAATGTAAAGGAAGAATATGAAAAGAAAAGCGTAATGAAAAAATAAAAAAGCACAAATCTTGCTACCATAGCATAAAAATAAAATAGTTCTAAAACTCGTCGACCAATGAATATGGAAGAGAACCCAAATCTTGCAGTGGGAAAGGAGAATATCATAGCACAAAATTTTAAAGTTTTGACATTCCCAAACCCTATGCACTACTATAAGGTAAACCATAGCTTGTATAGTAGATGACCATGTTTAGAGAATAATACCCACTCACCTTAAGAACTTTGTATGAGAAAATTCGCCTAACTCATTGAACTATATGATTTTCAACTTCAAAAACTACAAATCCACATATCTACTAAAGTTCTCAGCTTCCAAAATTTTAAAAATAACCCATATCTTGAACATGGGACCTTTATCAGGACCATCAATAGTTTTTCTTTCCATCAAGTTCTTTGATTGCTGTATCAAGGTCTTGTTAGAAAACAAATGATACCCATTCAACAACAAACCACAAAATATGCACCATCCGGAGTCAACCAAGAAACCGAGCATAACAACCACTCTAGAATGTGAAAAAATAAGTCAAAAGAATACATCAGATGTCAAATGTGCTAAAAAATGTTGTAATTTTATATTAATCAAATTGTGGCATCAAAAATAACAAAGCATACTTATGACAAATTATTGTTATGACATCTGATTTTATACTTACAGTACATGTCAAGAAGTGAACAAAGGAAACATACACATTACTCTTTCTAGATATAGCAACTCTTTCTAACTATAGCCACACACAAATATCTCAAAAACCAGCTGAAAAAATTGACCATTGTCAAATTTTCATTTTATAATAAAGAATGAAGAAAAAGCTATACCTTCCCAAAAGGTTCAAACAACTTTCTTTAAAAGTCTTCATTAGCATTGTTTGGAAGATTGCTGACAAAAGAAATTTTAACCTAGATTTCAAAAAAAAAATCATATCAAATCAAAAACACATGATAGTTGATACAAAATTATTTGTCTCAATCATGTATGAAAAACATATAACCTAATATGAAACCTTGAAACACATAACACAAAGCAAAAACAATCTAGTTCACTTTCATCCCAATTCACTATAGGATGCCACTTGCCTCCAAGTTGAAAGTCTTATTTTCTCCCAAATTGATAGGTTTAGTTTGAGCTTCACTTGGTTTCGAGAATCCTTTCATATTCTCTACTTAACAAAGCCAACCAGGTGAAGGTGGAAGCTCATTTGGCCTCTCTACCCTCCCCCCCATCCCCCATAATCACTCTAAATTCCCCATTAACAACTAAGTAAATATTTCATTCATTAATTTTAGAAGTATATCATTGAATCATTATAATCACATAACATTCATTAACACAACATATAATTAATTAATACTTATAAACATTCATCAATAATTTGTGAACACATCAATCATTATATTCACATAACATTCATTAACACAACATATAATTCATTAATACCTATAAACATTCATCAATAATTTGTGAACACATCAATCATTATAATCATATAACAATATTCAATAACATGACATTAACAAGAAAAATTCATAAAAATTGATCAACACATTCATCATGTAATAAGGTTTTTAACATTCATTTCTTCTTTTGTTTTTCCTTTTTTTGAAGATAAAGGCTAATAGGCACATTGTGACTATCTTCAGAATTCTCTTGTGGCTCTTTTGGTTTTGATCTTATGACATGAGGCTTCCTCTTCTTTTTTTGGGGACAAGGGTAATGCATCCTTGCAATAAGAAATAAATGAGTATGAGTTTAATTGTAAACATTTTTCTAATTTTATAAGTATTTCATTAATCTAAAGAACATAATAAAGATTTTCCTTTACTTGAGAGTTCCACATCATCTACTCTCACATTTTGTCTAGCACCAATGTCAACATGCTCAACACTAACATCATAGTTTGTATACTCCAAAATTATCACATAAAGGTTACACCAATTGCAATTTAAGATGTTAAATTTTATTAATAATTACATGATTAATTTTCAATAGAAATTGAATATGTAACTGTATCATTATGATGCACATAAAGGTCTTCGTCATGTGTAGGATCCATGCCTTCATCATCATGAGTAAGATATATGCCAGAAGTAGTAGGCTACAATGAAATGTCATGCGTGCATTGTTATCATTGTTGAAAATCAACATCAAATAGATTATTTATTATGAAGTTATCAACTACTATTACTATTCATTAGGCCTATTTACCTATGTGTGAACTAGTGCACTAGAATCTTCTACCTCTATTTGGCCACTAGAATCTATGCGATGATGGGAAACCACTGCTTTATAGCCTTTCTTGAAGCCAATTTGTTTGTCCTCTAATATGGGCACTAGATTAAAATCAATGCCCTACATTTTTTGCATAATATCATCAATATTGAATGTATTTCTTATTTGTAACTTTATATTAAAAAATTGATATGAAATTACATTTACTGCTACTTATAAGGCATGATTGAATTTTCATATATCCACTAGAGCCAAGATGCTGTTGACCAACTTTCACTTTCCTATCCTGTGTCACCTTTGATGTGTCCTACAACCAATATATGTAAACTTTGAAAAATGTTAGATTATATAAATCCACAATAATACTTCTACAAATATCTACCAAAGTCTACAATCCAAATATCTAGCAAAAACAATCTACAACACAACCATTTGAGAGGTCGATGATATGCAATATCATTTTTTTGTAAAATTGTATCATTTAATTTTAGTGAAATGTCAACCACAACATGTATAAATGAGCTTAAAATATGCTGCAAATGTGTATGTATGTGATTGAAATCTGAATGTGTAGATACATTTTCTCTTGGTAACAGATCGAGTAATGATATGATATTCATGCATAGAATAGGATTTTTTTCCAATGCTTATTTTTGTTATCCTAGAGTATCTGATGGAATGAAAAATTAATGAGCGAGTGTAATGTTGGTAGTAGTACAAAGCTGATCATAGATGAATTAGATCACTATATTAGAGATTCATTAGGTTTTGCATCAAATATGCTTGGCACTCTAGCTCTACCAAGTCATCTAATGCTATTTGATTCTCTGGAGGTACAATTGAGATATATTTTGGCTTTACATGGTTACAAAAAGGTGGTGTATAAAATGTCACTTTCAGATTTCATGATTCTCATTTTCTTTATAGGAATTACTTACAAGTAAATTCTAAATTTAAGGGTATGAATACAAATGAATTGATTTATTTTTCTTTCCACCATTGAAAAATTCCAATATTATACATTTAATATAACATAGAATCATATACATGTTAGATATATAATTTTAATCCTTTTAAAGGTGAATATCTAACATATAATATTATACATGTTAGATATATGATTACAGTTATTGTAATCAAGTCAAGCAATTTAATGAATAAGGAAGATCACTAATTTGTGCATAATGATATAAATACTTGATGGGGACAGAAACCAAGAACAGAATGGACACAACAGAAGAAGGGAAATTGTATTAACTAAAAAATAAGCTAGTACATTTAGTATAGAGAAAATAAACTTCAAAACACGCCCTAAGGGCTTACAATAACATAAATCTGGAGATAATTTCTCCTTTTAGTATCTCCTCTCAAACTCCACTCTGAACTGCCTTCTACAATGCTAGGAATCTCCTTAAATAGACCCTAGAGGGTTAAGGACTAGGAATACATTCTAGAAAGTGCTAGTAGGCATCCACCAACCAAATAGAAGGCTCCAGAAGCTGCGTTAGAAGTCGGCGCAAATCTAGAAGAATCCAGAAACGGTAACCGAACTTTCGAGAGGCATAACTTTTGAACCGTAGCTCTGATTGACGAACTGTTTACATTTTTGGAAAGCTCTCGAAAACCTCTATAGACTTATGGACTAGCTTCGATCATCCCCCATTTTTCAGCCCTTTTCAAGGTCATTTAATGCCCCTAACCTAACTTTGAAGCATTCTTAGGAGGTCTCCAAAACTCAAAAAACTGCAATAACTTTCAAACCGTGGGGCCTTTTGACCTGATTCTTTTTCTGGAATTTTCCAAATCATAGTTACATTCATCTGGCGAATTCATACCTTCTAGTTTACCAAAATGATGGTCCAATTACATACTCCTATTTTTTTGGGATTTTCTAGCACACTGATAGTG
The DNA here is from genome assembly GCA_028749045.1 of Cupressus sempervirens. Taxonomy (NCBI): domain Eukaryota; kingdom Viridiplantae; phylum Streptophyta; class Pinopsida; order Cupressales; family Cupressaceae; genus Cupressus; species Cupressus sempervirens. The sequence goes on from CM053784.1 coordinate 626,615,095, forward strand.
GCACTGTGAGAGTTGGAACCTTTATTTGACCCAAATGGGTGTCCAAAAATGAAAACACATGAAAAAAAGACTAAGTCTAAGTACATTTTTTTTTGGTGACACAGGATTGCCCTTATACCTCTGGATGCTCCTGCATCAATACTACCACATACCTATTTTTTCTAGGTGGTGGGTTAATTCCTCTATCTCTTAGTCTCATCTCTTTTGCATCTTCAATGATTTCATTCCACTCTAGTTGTGGCACTATATGAGGACACTTGAACTTTGGCTTGATCTTTAGAGCCCTTATGTACTAGTCTCTCATATTTCTTAGATGTTTGTAAGATTTTTTAGAATTTTGGCTTTGTTCAAAATATTTTCACCACTGAACTCCTCCATAGTTTTTATGAGTTGATCTTTTAATTTAGCTCATCGAATTTCAAACCAAGCCCTTCAAAAGTTTCAAAGTGCCTCTCAACCATCCACATTGACCTAGTTGGTATATGTCCACACAATTCAATCTCCTCAACTAGATGTATGAGGTAGTGTTCTTGTGCATTGAAAAAAGTTTAAGGTAGACACTTTTGTATCTCACACAAAAGCTAAGTAATTTTTCTCTTCTATTGCTTTATGTCTTTTTTATCAATTTCTTTAGATGACAACCACCTAGAATATATTCATCATGCAAAAATATATTAATGATATGAATAACACTTCTATACAATAAATCTAACAAATAACACTTCTAACCTCATGTATTTCCCAAGATCATATATAACATGTTTGACACTCATCTTATTGAGTTTTTGTGGGAGAGATTGAGGTAGAATGTACTACAGTAATAATAAAATGATCTTTTCAATATATTATAACATAAAACAATCAAAAGTACATGATGTTTTACAAGATTATTGTAAAAAGAGAAGAACATGACTTACCTTGATGAAGGTATGCCAATCATGTGTTTTCAGCCTGACCCAAAATCACCTTTCTTTGATATAAAACTACTTATGTTTGTAAAAAATCCTATGGGAATTTTTATTTTATTTTATGGCTTCATATATGGCATGAGTTTTTTGTTGCATTAATAACCAAGGAATAGCACTCATATTAATCTGGTTTCCATTACTATTTGATTCAAAGAAAAACTTCAATGCATGATTGGATTCATCGATGTCATTGCAAATTTTGACCAATTTTTCTTCATCATGCCTTCCATCAAATATTTTCCATAGTGTCTCTATTACATTATTTCAATATGCATAGCATCAAACAAATGCATGATTGGGAGGTGTGTGTAGTACAAAAGCCTACAAAATTTTCTAGGATAGCTTTTAAGTCCTTTTATAAGTTGCTCATTAATTCCTTGACAACCTTCATGAGAATCAATTATATCTTAGTAAAAAAAAGAGAGTATCCAAATTTAAATTTTATATGAAAACTTGCATCAGATGGAATGACATTACTTTGATGATTCATTCTATTGTATTCCAACTTCCACGTGTGAGGTGTCATTCGTCATGGCTTTGATGTTATCTCTTCTTTCTTATTAAAAAGATGTTTTTTGGCAATTTGATACTTATGATTTTTTTTGGAGAAAGTGTCTATGCTCATCAAACACCTACTTTCTTAAACTTTTTGAATGATAAGATTTCATCTTTGGACCACAAATTGGACATGACAATTTTCCCTTTGTTTGAAGACCTACAAGATCATGTATGATTGGATGACATGTGTATTATAAGATTCATATTTACAATTATCATGCAGATCTTAAACATACCAAAAAAATGTATTATCACTATTACATACCAAAAAATGCATTAACCATTTTACATACCACAAAAATGTGTTAGTCTAGGGGCATCATGTATTGTATATACAAGCATTGCATGGATTTGAAATTTTGTTTCACTAATTGGTCTAGAGATTTCATACATAGTGACCCCATTCCATAACTCCAACAACTCATCAATCAAGGTTTCAATATATCCATTCATATCTTTCACTTGGTACTTAACTAGTTGAATGAACATAAACAAAACATAATTATTACAACCGTTTTGATACTATGTATATAAATTAATTTAGATGACTATTAAATAGAAAAATACTTGGTACGATCATTGACAACATTATTTCCTCCCTCTTTACAAACATCCAAGGAGGAATGTTATTGTTAATAACAAAAATAGGCTAGAACAAGTAAACAGATATCATCTCTCCAAATGGATTGACACCATCTGCTACCAATTAAAGCTTTATATTATGAGGTTCTTTAAATACTGGCCACCTATCTTTTGTAGTGCCTCTAGTGTTTGCAGTCTATACCTTTTCTATTTTGATTTGAGAAATACTTGATACTCTTATTATTTGTACTTTGAGATGACTTGAGGTTTGAATGTTATACTTTTCTTTAGTACCATAGATGCTTTACTGCTATGATGTTCAGTTTATCATATTCACATGTTGATGCCATTTTTGAGATGGTAGTAGATTTGTGATGATATCGGATTATCTGGCATTTGGGCATATTTTTTTTTATGCTTTGTGATGGATTTTATGCTATGGTGATTTATGCCATTCTTATCTCTTGATTCTTTATGTGAATGCGAGTGATATAAATGGATTAATTTTTTATTTAATGCATTTTTCTTTGAATATGATATTATTATGCAATTGCACTTGATCATGTGTTTTTAGTGTGCATGAATTATATCCCTGGTAGTGGCACATGGAGTTAGTGAATCAGCTATTCATATTTGATCAATCTCATCCCTATATGGTTGACATATCCTTATTTTAATTGTTTAAGTTAAAACCTTTTGTGATTAGATAATTCGAACTCATATGCATTATGTGATTAGACCAGTGAGTGTGTCTGCACATTTAGAGGTTCACATTGTCGCAAAAGTTGTTTAGTGATTTCTATGATTCTGGGTTTTCAGGCTTTAAATCTTCTCGAATTTGATTTCTAGCAGCTTTTCCTTAGGTGAATTCCTATTAAGAGGAATAACCTATTTTCATTTGGGTTGATTCATATTCTAGCTAGTCTAACTGGCTATTTTCCCTAATTGACTATTCACTCAAAAAGTGAATAAGTATTTATAAGGGATTTCATTGTTCACCTCTCACTTTTTGAAAATAGAAATTTGGAGAGCTTTTCTAAAATCCTCTTCTGAAGGATTTGATTTTTGTTTGTTCTAGTAGCTGTGAGTATGGGATTTTTGTGAGATCAGTCTTGTTGGATCCAGCTTGAGGAGACCTTGCTTTGCCATAATTTTTGACAGTATCAACAGGTTATTTATTTTATTATGTGGGTTTTAGATTTTTTCCTTTTTCCTGTCAAGTAGGGCCTTCCCATTTTATCATTTCTGCTCCATTTCAGCTTTTGTTTTTTGTAGCCTTTTGTTTGGAGGTTGAGAACTAGTGTTCCCATCCATTTCTATTTGCTAGTTCTACTCGGTTGGTCAGGTATGAACATTTTCCCTATTTTTGGGATGGGGGTTTTGGATTTTGCACCGTTATGCTAGCCATTATTGCATGCAATGTCTGAACTTAATTATTTTTTGATTTTTGGGGGTTTTGTACCCAAAGGAAAATTGGGTTTTAATTTTACAGTTTTCTAGTTTTAGGGGTTTTTACCTCATTTTGCATAACACCCTATTTTCTCAGGTTTTCTTGGCATGAGTTTGGTCATGGACCTGGATTATCCATTTGGATGTTTGTCAAACCTTTCTTGCATTGGGATGTATGCCACATCTATCCTCCTAAGTCTATTTTTGGTTGATTGAATTTTTGCTTTGTGTTCTCATCCAGTCCTTTTGTTATGATCTTCATGATGGTGGTGCACCACACATAAGTATGTGCACATACATTTTTCAGGTGACTTGTGAGTCCTAATCTTTCATGGTACTTCTAGAAGTTATGATTATTGGGGTTGGGTTGGGAATTTTCATGCCTATGGGCACTCATCATTGGATGAGCATGGGTAGGGTAGTGTAGCATATGTAAGGGACTTCTATATCCACATCTTAGTGTCTATTTCCTAAGGGTTGGGGTGCAGAAGCTTTGTAAACAAGTGATAACTAAACTTAAACATTGGGTGGTAATAAAACTTAAAGTTAATAAAATGATTCGAGATGTACTCCTTCTATTGGGAAGTGGAGTACTACTAGTACTAGCTTGGTCTTTTCGATGCCAAGAGACTCTACATGATGTTAGCCCTTACTTAGTAGCCCATTGAGTGTTTGACCAGGACTTTTAATTATGCATTTTCTTTGTCCTGGTTTTAGTCATCATACTTTATGGCATGCGTGTTAGCCATGGACATTTGTTTTGTGTGTGTTTATGGTTAGATCATTAGCTCCATTAGCATGATGGGAGTGGACCTATAGGTGCTACATGGTTGGGAGACATAATTACCCATACCACTACTAGGGACCGGTGTACAAAGACAATTTCTTTTCCTAGCATGACCATTGTTTGATTTTTTCACTTAGTACTTCAGGCTTTGATGCATGCTTTCTTGTGATTTATGCTTTCATTGGGATGCTTGTATATCATGTTTAGATGATGTTAGTTATTGATGCATTTCATTATTATTGTGATTAGCATATGATAGATGATGTATATGTTTTGTAGGATTTCTTATGCTTTGCATTTAGCATGCTAGATTTTCTTATACTTATGTTGTAGCATATTTTAGTAGTGACATCCTTTTTATGATAGTACCAACAATCTATTTGGCAGCTTGGGATGTTATGTGTGAGCGATGGCTAGGTCCCATGATGGTCTTATGATGCTATTTTGGATGGGAGGAACCGCATACTTAGTTTGGTTGTACTGTACACTGCAATGTTATTTCTATCATTGTGTCGTTGCTTTAGTACACTGAGTTGTTTCCTTCTGTACTTTCCCTTCACTAATTGTTTAGATGGTTAGTTGTAGTTTTCATTTTTCAATAGTGTGTTTGAGTGTTCACGCCTCGATTTGTGGATACAGTACTCCTCAGTGTGAAGGTTCTGAACTCAATTTTATCCTATTGTTCATCCTTAGTAGTTTTCTTGCATTTACTGGGCAATCATGTGTCAACATGGAGCGATATGATGTTTTGTTGCATGCCCATTTGAATTTTTTTGTGTATTCCTTGTTTGTGTCACGTGCCTCTTAGAGAAGTATTGTGCAATACTTTTGAGTATCACACCCCCTTTCAAGAAGTGTTGTATGATACTTGTAAAGTATCACATGCCCTTAAGAGAAGTATCACCTAGTCCCTGAAAGTGTCACCCTGCTTCTTTAGAAATATCATGTAATACTGGAAAGTATCACCCAGTGTTGATTTAAAGTATCACCTGGTATTTGTGAAAACCCATCCAGACAGACAACGGGCACTTTTTGGTAAGACCCAAACTTTTTGGGAAGTGTTTAAGGTACCCTCTTAGGTGTTCTTCAATCCTTTGGTATTGTATTTTGAATTTGTAATGTTTCAATTCAAATTCACTTATGTGTCTATTGTTGTCAATTGTTTTGGTTAGTAGTGGTGTTCAAAGATCTGTTGGCATTAGGATGTTTGGTTAGTCTTTTGTTGAGATCTTAGTGATCCTCGTATGTATTGCCATGTGAATTCATACTTATTTTAATTTTTTTAAAATCTTGGTTTATATTTATCCTTGTTTCCAAGGATCTCCAGGTGGGGCATTACATCTTCATTGTCCTTAAATGATGAACCATCCACAAAAATTTTCATAATTTCATCTTGAGTTCTATTGCATGCATGGTAATCCATAAATTGTGCCAAGCTAGTACACCTAAATAATTGTTGCAAATGTGGAATAATGGGAATGTATCAAAGAACCTTGTAAGGCACCTTTTTCATTATTTGATATAATTGATATCTACTAATGTGACAATCAGGGCATTCTATTTCAAATTCATGTTTTTTATGATATATAATATCATCATTGGGAAATGCACGTATTGTTTGATACTCTATTCTAATATCTTTCATAATGGTCAACAATTCTCGGTAAGAGCAAGGTACAATTTTTAATGGTGGTAACAAACTCTCACCTAGCAACCTATGGAAAAGTATTGTTAATATAAAGAACATTAATGGTACACTAACATAGAAGTTGATAAAAATGACACTTTACCTTAGCATACGTGAGATTTCTACAATGGATATACCATTCATAACCTTGATGTTTACCAAAAAAATACAATGGAGAGAAGTGTTGTTTGGGAGCCTTGGTACAAGGGCTCGTATGCCTTTTCAATTAATGGTATATCAAGGTTCTCTTCATAATCATCATTAGATGCATCACTATCATCTTCATCATCATCTTCATTAGTTGTGCCATTAATATCTTCTTTAATCATGTTCTCTAGCACATTATCAGCTACACCAATACCAACATCTTCAATTGTGTTCTCTGCTTGAGAATCATCTTCTTCCATAGGAGAATCACCTTCTATTTCGATATTCACACCTCCATGTTCCACCAGTTTGAAATTCACATTCACCAAAGGATGGAAATCATTTCCAATGTGATCATGTTGTCTACAATGTCTCTAAGCTAGTGTGATTAAAATTCTTCAATTCTTTAAGTCCTTTCATTTTTTGCAACGACATTAACATTTTCCATCACCATTTCTTTTGAACTGAGACCAAAATCTAGCTATTTTCATGTTATTTTTGTTTTGGATTCATATTGTTAGGCATGGACTTTGTTCACAAGAAAATATTTGGGCTATAAAATTATATCAAATATAAACATACAAGAATTAGTTGTATCTTGTATATAATTGATAATAATTAAATAATTAAATATTACTATCTCTTCATTAAAGATGACAGCTCAACAAATCAAATGAATTACACAATATAAATATTGGCATTGATTTTGAAAAAAAATATTTCATTTATGTATGTTGCCACTCAAAATATATTGCTACAACAAATCTAAGTAAAGGTATGGATGGTTTCGGCAAGATCAGGTAAGGATCAAGAAACACTAGGGCTAGGGGTGAGGTGCCATGAATAAGTGTTGTAGGACTTTCAAACCAATCAAGAATTTTTATAAACTTCATTTTTATTTTTTAAATCCTTTCCACTTTGCATCCACACACCAACCATTTAATCACTCCTTTGCACATGACTTGTTTGATAAAACATCAAACAAGAGGTTTCATATGCAAAACTCCATGTTGGACATTTTCTCTTCATTGAGTATGCAATAAAAATAAGGTGTGTGGGTGTTTATCAAGGTTCTATAGAAAATAACCATTAAAATTTTTGTGTATTTAAACTATTTGACCAAATTCCTAACTTTAAAAGATCCCTATTTATCATATTTTTTATCGCTCTTAGATAAAATTAGTCACATTGATGTGTTGGTTATTCATGCTTATATATTTTTCCTCTCTCCATATGTAATGGTTTCTGAACAAAAAGGAGGTTTTTTTTCATTTGTTTCTTAATGCATAAAATAATTTCTTTTACACAAAATAAAAATTGGGGATAGCAAGAGCCATACATGGATAATGAGGGTTGGATAGTGAAATGAACAATCAAACATAATATAAAAAGAGATCAAAATTATATTCCAAAAAAATGAAATATATTGAGGAATCCACCATTTCTACAAGGAGCAAAGGAAACATGAACTTTTCCTAACTTTATGAAGGAAGAGACGTGTATGGAAAACTGAATCCATGCTCAAATCTTCGATGTAGGGAGATTCAAATAATTGAAATTAATGTTTATAAAAGAATGAGTAGTAAGGAATAACAAGGAGATAATAGTAAATTATATACAAGCCAATAAAAATAAGGAGGTACATTCTTTTTATCAAAACTATTCATGACCACAAAGGTGAATCTGAAAAATGATGACAATATCTAAATGAAGGAGTCTTAGACAGGGGTTGACCCATAATGAAGACCTACCTTGGACATTGTCAACAAGGGAGGAAAAAAGGAAGAAAGATTAGATGGATGAATATATCACACATGATAATATACACCATAATGACATAGAATATGCACCAGTAAACTAATTATTGTGATGATTGTTCATACTAAAGGAAATTCTCAAATACAACAAGCATATAAAATCTACATACATCCACAAAAGTCTTCCAATTCAAAGAACCAACAAGTTGGGAATAGGAATACCAATGATACAATTTTCTACTAGCAATTTGAATTGAAGAATTCAATTCTAAGAAAAGAAGACAATTGTACATAGTTACTATAGACTTTATTAACCATTATGACAGGGATCATAAATTCATCCATCATCATCACAATACATAAGGACTACTCTATTTAATAAATACCCATATCATTGATGGTAATAATTTTATTAGGGGGTCATAATATTGTTTGCATCATATTTTCCTTCATGGTATGTTAAATGGTTATTGTGTTTGATGACATTGATACATATATAGATCATATAATTAGTAAAGGCATAATAGATATTGATGACATGGAGAAGATCTAGATCACCCAGTAGTACTATGAAACACAAGGTGAGCAATATGCAGCATTGGCTTTTTTGTAAAATCAACATCTGAAGTAGAAAAAATCATCACATGCATTAGTAGATCAAAATGATGATATTGGTATTGCACATTGCTATGTTAATTGTCCTTCTTGGGATTCATACAAGACCATAGATATATTAGAATTGGTCAAATATATTTCAAATCAACCATAAAACTCTCAACAAATAATACCATATATACATTAGATCAAGGCTTATTCATATGAAGAAATTGGGTACTACTTCTATTGTATTAGGGATGACATAAGGAATCCAAACACATATATCAGATCAAGTTATTACAACATTATTTACGCTGGATAAAGAAATTGGGACATAAAGTCAATCTTTTTGATTGGAGGCAAATTCCATTTTTAACTATGGATCATAATTGTTGTTGAGCAACATACTCCTTATAGACTAGTCTTCATCAATATCAAAACACTTATTTACGATATGTAGAAGAGTGGTAAACAAGTTATAAATACAAAATAAGCTCCTTATAATTGGAATCTTAAGAGATATAAAATTATAGTCCTCTATTAATTTTTTAAATAAATTTTTAGTGTGCATATATGCTTTATTCAATTCTATTTCCATTGCCTTGTTTTGCTCAATTTGATTGTTATACTTTTATCTGCTTTACACTGTAAAAATAATACAATTAGTTTATGTTTCATATCATTTTCTTCATTTTTCTTCATGGAATCAGAGAGGACTTATATTTTTGTGATATTCATACATGTCATTCTCGGCATGAATCTTTAAATTTGTAGGTTGTAATATAGGAGTTAGAATCATCAATATTTTGGCAAAAGGGAAATACTACAGCAAGGGAAATATTTTCTTCAAACCAATTAAGAATTTTAAAGTGGAAGCTAATGAATAATACAACCCTCAAAAGTATCATATCAAATTCATCTATATGCATGTAACTAGATATTGTTTTAGATAAAGTCAATAAGTTAATTGTAGGGGTAAAAAAGAAACTCATAACATAGATAGTAATCCAACAAAAAAAAATTAGAAAAGATAAGTTAAAGAAAGAAACTCATGTAACATTAAGATATTTGTGCTTCCTTTTACACTTAGTTGGTCATAGATTTCACAGGGTTCCCAAATGGGTTGTGGATACTTCTAGGATGAAAATGGACCTTGTTTAGGGGTGAGATCCACATCTTGCAATGACCAAATTAAAGCATCCAAATCTACACATTTACTATCCAAGATATCCAATTCACTTCTTCCTAAGCATGTCTATAGATAACATTTTTCATTGTTAGGCTTCTAGCTTCTTTCAAAATGTGATTAATGATGTTGATGCACTTTTTGAAGACCAATACAATGACTTATTTTGAGTTTATATGTTTCTTATGTAGTTTGACTACTGTCTATTATCCTATATTTACTAGAAGATATAACTTTATATACCATTTTAATTTTTTGGCTCATAGCATCAGAATATCATCCTTCAGTACTATTTTGTAGTTGAATTTTTTTAGTCAGTGCACACTATGATTAATTTTGTTTACATGGCTGGAATATTTATAAATATTTGTATAGCCATGACCAAGTCCTATGGAACCTGGGACAAAACCATTAGCGAACCACCATACCATATCCCTACACATGTGACCAAACCCATATAAGGACTAATGACTTAACTAGAAGATCTTCCATTCATATTTTAGTTGGTGGGTGTTCTGACACAACATGCATTGAAATTGTTTAGAGAAACCGTTGTCTTCTAAAATAGCTCCAAATTTGCATAATTCCATAAAATCATGTGCCATTCCTAATTGTCAATTTGTTATCCACCTACTAGTCTAGTAGATCATATTCGGTAATTGTCAATTTACTAGCCACCTATTGGTATAGTAGACCATATTTAGTTAGTAAGATGGAGTTATGGCATGTTAGCAAGCCGTAGAAAAATAGCTAAAGACCTTCATGGCCTTAACAATGTTTTGAGCTTGCTACTGCACTTCCAATGGTTTGGGCTTTAGCAATATATTCAATTTTTTAATTTAAAATTTTGAGGATGGAAAGGTTTACTTAATATTAATTTAATAGTATGTGCTTGTTGTGACTAACCATTAAACAAATACAGTTGAAAGCATTTATCAGCTTAGAAGTTAGTTGTGAAAATCAGGATTAATCAACTTGTCAATTCATTAAGGGTGTGCAATTTTATCAAGTTAATAAATAAAAGATATTCATGGGTGTGATAGTCTACTAACTAACTAAATGAAAGAAAATAGAAAATCATGGGGGTTGTCAAGCAACTATTTTAAAAAAACTATGGTTATGAATGATTATCAATTTATGGATACAATATTAATACTTATACATTATAGAAGATAGAAGCATAGAAATATCAGAAATACCTAATTATCTAGTAACTATCCTAGTAATAAATTTCTCTAAAGCATGAGCTGAGGATAATGAGAGCCTCTAGTAATGATAGAAGGGTATGGACATCAGGCTTTTCGACCACATTTTTATTATCTTTCCTGCTCAGTATGTTCCAAAGGTTTTTAATGCATGTTAAAAATCTATCCAAATCTATGACAAAATTTGGTGGAGAATGAACACCCTCATCATCTCCTAACTGTCCAAAATACTTGCTAAGAAAATTAGAGAGGGTTTTTTTTAGTATGAGCTGAGGCAAGGCTAAGAAATATTTTGTAGTGATGGAAAAATTATAGCAGAGAGGAAAATTGACATAGAGATTTGGGTCAAAACCAGAGTAGCCTAATGTTTGCAATGTAGATTAGTGCAATTGTTGTAAAAAAGATAATAGAGTAGAGGAATTTTCCACTAGACCATTTTTAGCTAGGCAATTTCCCTTTCCTCCTATCAGACTAAAAGGAAGTGCCAAAACAAAAATTATAGTAATGTATCTAGCAAAAATGAAAGTTAATCCATGAACCCTTACCTTGAATGCTGCTAAAAAGATCTTCATCACACCTCAGTAGCCTCCTATCCATACTTTTTCCTATGAATAAATGAAGTTTCACTTTTTTTTTTAGACTCGAAAACTTAAAATTTTTGACAATAAAATTAATTGTCATCAAAATTTCGATGTTATCAAGATCATATTTTAAAAAGAATGAAATTGACAAGCCAAATTAGCCTACCGTCAAAAATTTAGGTAAAAAATGACCCCCAATGTACTAGTGAGTGAATTTAACCCTAGTGATGGAGACTAATTAGACAAATATTACATAGCATGCAACATTTCATAATCAAATATACATATAAAATTCAATCCATCAACAATAAAATAGATTCAAGAGGACAATACTAAAAATGACTTATTGAACATCCAAATATCTGAATAGAGTATCAAAGGAAAGTATCTTATATTGCTATATGAAATAAGGAAAAACAAAAAAATAGTGAAGATTACATAAATTTTGAAATAGTATCAACCATTAAAGTTCAAATTGCTTGATAATATAACATAAAAAGGGGAAATATATCCAAAATATCAAATTGTATTATGGATAACTTGTGTGTTTCTTAAAACTTGGAACTTATCAAAATGAGATCCCGGTACCCTTTCTTATACAAAATGAAAGGGTGCAATAAAGATTCAGATTACCTCATTCACGACCAATCATAACTAATTAAGTACTAATGCATATAAACTAAAATTATTTTAACAAAGGCATTCATATCATTCATTCTCTAGCAATGACCTCTTCCTCTTTATTTTTTGTTGGTTTCACTTGTGTCGATTCGGGTGCTACCATGTAGTCATTGATCCATTTGGAGATATTTTCATGTGTGAGCCATGTGAATCTAGAAACGTCAAGAATAAAATCTTGTATGTCTTTCCATTTCTTTCTTGTAGTCACTCGAACATTAGTCTAAAATTTAACAAACTTGTTCTCCAAAGAAATGACCTTATTTAGGAGGGTGTGAAAATAATTTATCTGGAAGCTTTACTTTTTATTGAAGCAAACCATATCCCTTTGTGTAAATGTCATGATTTCACTATTCCATTCATCCAAGCTTTTGCTCTTCCCATTCCTATCCATCAAAGTAGATATAACACAATGCTCAGCAAAGGAAATGAGCAATAGCCTTTATTCAATTTTTTATTGTTCATACTCCATATAGGCCATGTTCTTTGGTATGGCTTCCAACATACCAACTATATCTTGAATCAGCCAAGGAGAATTTAGATCTCTCTTAGTTATTTCATACAACCATCCTAGTTCATACTGAGAAGGCTTCCACTTCCTTTTCAATTCTATCAATATAGCCTTGTTGTTTCTAAAGAAATCAATCATGTTATTTAGACATTGAAAACCTTCATATACTTCACTACACTTTCCTCAAATCATTTTTATTCTGAATGCTAGGATATCAGGGTTCCTATAAGTGCATTCTTTATGTATTTCCTCATCTATGATTTTTTTAGTTTTCTTTTCCTTGATCTCGATGATAGGGACAATAGGTTGGTGAACAATAATGGCTCCATATTTGAGTACCCAATTATGAAGCCATCAAATTTCATAAAATGGGGCATGTGATTCCCGTTTCTCCTAGATTGTATGATGTCCTTTTCAATCCACATTAGTTGCCAAATAATTTCAAGGAAACCTACTCTCTCAGGTACAAATTGGGGTAGCATGTGTGGTTGCTTCCTACATCTACACAACCTAATCATTGTAAAATCAAGCTTGCATATCTAGTCCCCAAAGCTAAACTCATATTTCCTATCAAACATGTACTCCTTTGGTCTCAAAATAACCTTGATTTTTTTGGGTATTATGGTGATGGAACTCCTAAGAAGTGCACTAATCCACACAACAAACACATCCCTAAAAGTCTTGAAATCCCCATCTCTGCCATGTTTGTCCTAGGCCTTGCACCACATCTAAATGGGTAATGGAATTCCTTGTTCATTAGTGATAGTAAGCTTCATAGAACTCCTAAACTAGTTATTATTGTAGAAGAATAGGAGATGGCACAACAAAGAGTAATTCTTGAATTATTTGACAGTTTTCCATCTAGCTAATTGTGTATGAAGGGATCTCTCAATCTCACTAGCAAAATCAAACTCTAGATATGAATGAGGATTTTGAATTCTCATAAACATGTACACGTCATCAAAGGGAATTTGTCTTTAGAATCTTATCAAAATAGGTGAGCCCACCCATAATAAGTGTATTTGAAAAAATCTATGAACCTATTAATAGAATGGGAACACATGTTTTTAACCGAAATTAGTGATCAAGGGTGCTCCCCTTTCAAAGAAATAAAAAATGTGAGAAAAAAATATGGACTTCTTATTTGCACCACATGGGCACCTTCATTATAGTAATCTACAAGACTAATATGCAAATTGCCACCTAGAGCTGTCCTAGACAATGTTTGAGCCTTTCTTAAATAGGAAATTTTATGTTGTCCAAAAAGGTTCTAGATGCTCAAAATTTATATCTTGGACTAATAGACCCTAACAGTACATATAGATTCAGCTAAATACATCATTGAAAAATTATTTTAGATATTTTGGGTAGCCCAACTTTGGAAGGTCATAACTCTTGAGTTGTTGCTCTGATTGGCTATTATAACCAATTTTTAGAAATGTCAACTCTTGATCTACAGGCTCAGAACCATGCAGGTGCCCTTCCATCAAGTTTTTAGACCTCATACGAGCACTCTAAGGCGTCCAACTATAAGCCTATATATTTTTCTACAAAAAATTTTCCATCAAAAATCCTTAATAACTTCTCTGATACTTAAGCTGGAGCAATGAGATTTTTATGGTAGGCTTTTAATTCTAAAATGAACCTTCATGTAGAAAATGGGGATATTTTGAGCTCTTATGACAAACTTACTAAAAATAGAAAGTTACCATAAATAGTAATCACCTTCTCTACTAGTCTTTATTAAAATAGAAAAGACTAAAATAAAATATTTTTGGGTGATGCAAGATTGCTCTTACACCCAAGATGCTCTTGCATCACACACCCAGGGTAATTTGAGAAGTGACCTCATCACATCTCAGACATTTAGAGGAAAACAAAGATAGTTAAGCTCCTCCCTTGCTAGCCATGATGAATCCTCTACTATCCTCTCTTTCCATTTGACTAGGTATTCCTCATAAGTTTTTTTCCTTGTACTTTTACCAACATTACTATCCAATATCTTCTTGATCTCCTCAGTAGCCAAACTAGCTATTGGAATACTCCACTATGCTTCTGCAACTTTATCTCCATCACCTCCTTCATAATACTCTTTCGATTAAATACTTGTAAAAAATCAATTCAACGAGCAACTCCACTTCATATAATCATGCCTTTTCACTATCTTGCATGGTCCAAACCTCTTCATCTTCAACTTATTATATGTACCCACTAGAAAACATTTCTTTCTCAAATGAACCGTGATTTCATCTCCAACTTGAATATCATTATACTTCCTTTTCACATCTACCTTAGCCTTATACTATGTATTTGTCTTTATGATGTGTTTCCTCACCTCCTCATGGATGTTCTTCAAATGTTCAGAAAATTCTTCTACTTTAGCACTACTAATCTCCCCTTTATCCAACTACCTCAATTCAAAAGCATTTTTGGGACTACTCCCATATATAATCTAGCATGGTGATATACAAGTACTCCCATTGATAGAATTATTATATCCAAATTCTTCCTGTGATAAAATCAAATTATATCCTTTTGGATTGTCTTCAACAAAACGTCTCAGGATGCCCAAACTATGATTTACAACTTCTATCTATCCATTAGTTTCTAGATGATGTAATGAATTGAACTTCAACTCATCTTCAATTTCTTCCACAATGTATGCCAAAAATATCCAACAAATTTGGCATCTCAATCTAAAACTATACTCTTTGGCAGACCATGTAGTATGACTAGATCTCTCAAAATGACTCTGCTAAATGAACAACATCACTAGTCTTCTTAGAAGAAATAAAATGTGTCATCTTTGAAAACCTACAAGCCACTAGAAAAATAGAATCATTCTTTCATTGTGTCCTTGGTAATCCAAGAACAAAATCCATGCTAACATCCTCCCATGGCTTCCCTAGTACAGGTAATGCTTGATACAACCTTGTATTCTGCTTTACTCCTTTCACCATCTAACATACTTTGAAACTTTGTACAAACTTCTTGACATCTTGTTGCAAATATGGTGAGTAATAATTCTTAGCAACCAAAGCTATGGTTTCATCTCTGCCAAAATGTCTAGCCAATCCTCCACTATGCTTCTTTTTGATGAGATTCTCTCTCATTGAACTTCTGGGAATACATAACTAGCTTCCTTTGAAGAACATACTATCTTGGATCATGAAATCCAACCACTTCATCCTTTCAAGTGTAACAAATTTTATACAAGTCTTCCAAACTTCACCAAAATTAGGATCATAGGGATACAAAGTACTAAGTTCCTTGAACCCAACCACCTCTATTTGTATTGCTATCAAAAAAATTTGTCTTCTACTAAGAGCATCTACAAATTTGTTAGAGTTCCTACTCCTGTGTTTCAAAATAAATGTATAACTCTCCAAAAACTCAACCCACTTCAAATGCCTTTGGTTTAATTTTCCTTGACTATTCAAATATTGCAAAGCTTGATGATCAATATACAAAATAAACTCCTTAAGAATAAGATAGTGTCTCCACTTCTTCAATGCTTGAAATATAGCATACAATTCCTTATCATAAATAGAATAATTTATTTTTTCATCATTCAACTTCTCACTAAAATAAGTAACAGGTCTACCTTGTTGGCGCAAAATAGCTCATATTGTAGTACCACTAGCATCACAGTCTACTTGAAACACCTTGTTAAAATCAAGAAGTTCTTAAATAGTTGTTCAGTAACTTTTTGTTTCAATAGATTAAAACTCTTATATATTCCTATAGTCCACTTAAGTTAATTCCTATCCTCTATCATTATTTCAGTCAAGGGTCCACAAATACTGCTAAAACTTCTTATGAACTTTCTATAAAAACTAGCTAGTTCATGAAAATATCTTACCTCTATCATGCTATTAGGAGTAGGTCATTCAAGGATAGCCTTCACTTTCTCTGGATCCATTTTCATGCCTTCTACTAAGACTACAAATCCTAGGTACACCAACTCCTTTACAAAACTACACTTCTTCAGGTTTATCAACAACTTTTCTTCCCTCAACTTATCAAACACCTTGTGAATATGAATCAAATGCTCCTCCAATGTTTTACTAAAGATCAAAATACCATCAAGGTAAACAATAACAAACTTACCTAGAAACTCCTTTAATACCTCATTCATGAGCCTCGTGAAAGTTCTTGGTGCATTGGTTAGCCCAAAAGGCATGACTAACAACTCATACAACCCTTCTTTTGTCTTGAAAATAGTCTTCCACTCATCATCTTCTCTAATATGAATTTGATGGTATCCACTCTTTAGATCTATGTTTGTGAAATACTTAGCTCCACTTAAATATTCCATAATATCATCCATCCTTGGTAATAGAAATTTGTACTTGATTGTGATCTTGTTGATAGCTTGAGAATCTATACATATCCTACATTCTCCATAATTCTTTGGTGCTGATATGACTAGTATAGTACATGGACTCAGACTCTCTTGAATCAACCCCTTCTGTAACAACCGATGAACTTGTATGTTCAACTCTTCACTTTCTACTAGTGTCATTCTATGCACTACCTTGTTTGGAAAACTAGTTCCTAGAACTAAATCCATCTAGTGACCAATCTTCCACATTGGGGGAAATCCATCAGGTACATTATTTGATACAATATCAAAAAACTCTCCCAACATATCTTCAACTTTTGTAGATATCTCCTCTACTCCTTCTTTACTATCTTTTGGAATTATAGCAAAACACATATGTTTACACTTCATACCTTTGAGAAACTCTTTTCCATTAATAAAACATATTTTGGCAGCACTACATACCTTTTCTTCTTTCTCCTTCAATGGCTTCAGCTTATGATTCATTCCATCCTTGGTCAAAGTGCAAGTATTTTCTCACTTCTTCTTTATAACCATTTATTTATAAGACCATATTGTTAGTACTTCTACCATCAATCATCACATCACAACACTTATCTTCACATTTGCACCTTGTGTGAAACAAGCTCCTTTTATCAGGTTCATTCTCACCAATAAGTAGGACTCTTCTATTAACTAGGACTTCTTCTCTTTCAACATCTTCAGAATATGATGATCTAGCATCTTCATTAACATGTGCAGCTCTAGCCTAGCCTTCTTTTCTTTGATTTATCCTTTGTTGGCATTGGGAACATTCAAATGCTTTATGCCCCTCTTCTCTGTAGTGAAACATTTCCCACGGAAGTATCCTCTTCCAAATCCTTTTCCTCTGCTTCTTCCTCTCTGATCTCTATTATTTTGATCATGGAAACAATTAGAATTGTTTCTCTCTAGTTATGAATGGTACTCTCATCATCATCCTTTTTCTTCTAAACATCATTACAACCTCCATAAGATCATCTACTAGATCTTCCACTGTGACCTCTTTCGCTATTCTTGTTGTCAAACTTCTTGCTTATTTTTTCCTCAACTCTTAGGGAAAATTGATATGCCTCCTCAATACTATTCATATGAACTAGACTCAACTCATCCTAAATGATTGACCTTAAACCATTATTATAATGGGTCACTTTCTCCTTATCAACTTCTGCATAGGCAGTTCTAATGAGAACTTGGTAGAACTCTTTGGTAGACTCTTGAATAGATTTTATTGCTTGCTTCAACCCTTGCATCTTCTTCAATAGATCAATCTCATAACCCACAGGAATAAATTTTCGCTTCAATTTAGCTATCATCCTATCCCATCTAGTGATTTTGTCCTTTCCCTTTCTATTTCTCTCCAACTAAACCTCTTGCCGCTAGATCTATGCATGTCCCTTCACTTTCACCTTCGCAAACTTGACCCAATAAGGATCCTCAATATCTTCATACTCAAAGTACTCCTCCAATTCATTGATCCAATTGATCAGCTCCTCTAGGTTAAGATTTCCCAAAAATGTGGGAACTTCAAACTTAGGTCTTTTTCTAGTCTTGGAGATGGCCCTAAAAATCCTTTCTTCCTATGGGTTTAGAATTGCTTCTACTTCAATATTTTCTTCTACTTCATCCTCATCCTTACTTTCATCATTTATGGGAAGATTTATTCCTCTACTTATTTTTTCTTCTAATGCTTGCATTTGTCTTTAGAGGGCTCTAAAACTGTCATGTGTAAAACCTACATCTCTTTTGCCATGCTTTCTTTGTGGAGGTATTCTCATTCTTTCACTGAAACCCTAGTGCAAACTACCTCACAATTGACAATCTTTCTACGAACTTAGCCCAAACAATAGTCCTAGTGTGAACTGGCTCATAGTCAACAATTTGTCCACACAATACCTAGCTCTAATACCACTTGATGAAGGGTGTTCCCCTTAATACCATAAACACATTAAAAAACAAAGAAACAATAGAAAATGTGAGAATAAAATATGGACTTCTTATTTTCACTCCAAATGTAGAATTATAGAATTCACAAGTACAATATGCTAACCCACATGGGTTTCTTCATTACAGTAATTTGCAAGATTAAGCTATGAACTACTACCTAGAGCTATCTTAGACAATGTTTGGGCCTTTCTTAAATAGGAAATTTTATGTGACCTGGGAAGGTTATAGATGATCAAACTTAGTATCTAGGGTTGACAAACCCTAACAATACATATAGAGTTAGCTAAATACATCGTTGACAAATTATTTTAGATATTTTGAATATCCCAACTTCAAAAGGCCATAACTCTCAAACTATTTCTCTAATTGGCTATTATAACCACTTTTTCAAAAATGCTAGCTCATGATCTATAGGCTTGGAATTGTGCAAGCACTCTTTCATCAAGTTTTCATACCTCATCAAGGAACACTAAGGCCTCCAACGATGATCCTAAAGAATTTTTTGCAAATTGTTCCACCAAAATTCTACAATAACTTCTCTAATACTTAAGTTGGAGCAATGATATTTTTATGGTAGGCTTTTAATTCTAAAATGAACCTTCATGTAGAAAATGAGGATATTCTGAGCTCTTATGACAAACTTACTAAAAATAGGATGTTTTCCATAAATAGTAATCACCTTCTCTACTAGTCCTTATTAAAATAGAAAAGACTGAAAATAAAATATTTTTGGGTGATGCAAGATTGTTCTTACACCCAGGATGCTCCTACATCAATTAGTCCATTGTTTCGACCTTTATTCATGAAGTGTGCTATTTTAGTGAGCCTAAATTTCATTGTCCTTTTGTAGTCAACTCTAAATTGATTCCTATCTTTTTTATTTAGGGCTTGAGTGCTTAATCCAAAACATTCCTCAATAAAAGACCTAGTTATAACCAACAAGGGCATCCCATTTAGCATCCTGGGTACTCTTGTAGCTAGTTCATAACACTCAATTAAAATATTAATGAGTTCTATGTCCACATATATATTTGAAACAATGATTTTTCCTTGGTCAAGTTTCTAAACATTACTCATAGGCTCCTTTTCATCCTTATTTTCATAAAAGTGCCAAAATAAGGACCTACCATAAATTGGAAAAGTTGATTCCTTATACCCACTAAATTCATTAGAGAATATAGACATAGTACTAGTAGTTGAAGAATCATAAAATAAATCTAAGAGTGTCTTCTTTATGGTTTTCTCAATATTTTTACCTTTGTCTTTCATAATAGTTATTTTCTTCTTAGGAGTAGCTTCTTTCATAGGATCCATTTGGATATGTGTTCAAATGGGTGTTCAAGAAGAAATTATGTGCAGATGACAGTGCTAAAAGGTACAAAGCTAGATTGGTTGTGAAGGGGTACTCACAAGTAGAGGAAATAGATTATAGGGAAATATTCTCTCCTATTGCAAAGTTGACATCCCTTAGATTTCTATTATCTCTTATTTCATCATATGATTTAGAGATATAATAGATGGATGTCAAGACAACTTTCTTTCATGGTGGTTTGGAGGAAGAGATTTATATGTCATAGCCTGAGCACTACTTTGTTAAAGGTAAACAATCATTGGTGTGCAGATTAATTGGTTTGAAACAATCTCCTAGGATGTGGTACCTTAAGTTTGATGCCTTTGTGTTGTCAATTGGATTTGTAAGATCAAAATCAGATCATTATGTTTATTTCAAAGTTAAAAATGATTTCCTTCTTAGTTTTGCATTATATGTTGATGATATGTTGTTGTTTGGGAAGCATAAGGGTATGATTTCTAATATTAAATCTCAATTGTCAACACAGTTTGAGATGAAAGATCTTGGGGCAGCAAGGTACATCTTGGGTATGGGAATTAGTAGAGATAGGTCTACCAAAAAGCTTTGGTTGAGTTAGAGTAACTATGTGAAGTCTGTGTTGGACAGGTTCAACATGGCAAATTGTAGACCATTGTGTGTTCCTATTTCTATGTGAATAAATTTATCTATAGATGATTGTCCAAAATCTCCTAGTGAGGTAGAGGACATGAGTAGAGTACCTTATGCTAGTGCAATTGGTAGTCTTTTGTATGCTATGGTTTGTACTAGACTAGACATTGCCCAAGAAGTGGAGTTTTGAGCCAGTGTATGGTGATTCCTGGATGGGTACATTGGGATGCAGTTAAGTGAGTATTCACATATTTGAGGGGCACATCAGATTACTCCATTTTTTTTATCATGGTAACTCTTCTTGAGCTTTGTATTTAGTTTATATTCATGGGTTTATGGATTCAAATTGGGTAGGTGATATTGACAATAGGAGATCCACTAGTGCTTATGTGTTCACTATGTTTGGTGGTGCCATCAGTTGCATAAGTGATAACTTTTGGTTGCTTTGTCCACTACAGAAGCTGAGTGCATAGCTTCTAATCATCCTTGTAAGGAATCTATTTGGCTTAGAAGATTGTGTTCTAATATTGATGTTGATGTAGGACATATTACTATTTGGTGTGACAGTCAAAGTGTTATTTTCCTTGCAAAGAATCCAACTTTCCATGCTAGAACAAAGCACATTGATGTATAGTTTCACTTTGTGAGAGATATGGTGGAAGATGGAAAGGTAAATTTGGAGAAGGTAGATAATATAGTAGTTAGTTCCTATTGTTCTTACAAGGTGTTCAACAAGTGGGAGAATATTAGGAATAAGGTGTCTCAACTTTGGATAATTCCTATTCTTATTATTATTATTATTATTGTAAATGTATTTTTTGCAAATAATGTAATTAAGTGTGAGTGTACATGTCTAGTTGGAATGTTGATGTGTCACTCCAATTGCATGTGTTGGCATCTTTAATTATGTGTAAGGAGATCATGACTGAAATGTTTATGATGAATTCATGTGATATGTAAGAGCTATCTTTGGAAGATTAGATGATGGGTGAAGATGTGAAGACATGTGGAAATTGATCATCGAGTATTGTGCACTCGAGTCTTCATCTAGTGCAAATACATTGACAATGTGTCACAAAGTGAAACTATACATCAATGTACTATAATACTTAGGAGTTCTTCTATCCATACATACTCAAAAAAAAAATTGGGTTCCTACATTTCCAAAGAATGGTAAAACTCTAATATAGTTGTTCTTTGGAAATTGCCCTAAAAATGGAAAGCACATGATATAAACATTTTTAGGGTTGTAGATAGGAGAGTGTGAAAATTTTATTGCTAGTTGCTACTAAATTAGTTGTCTATGTCTTGAAAGAACTTGCATTTTAAGTGTGTTGTAACCTTTGTGTTGAAGATAATACATTGTGTAGGTTTTGGAGGGGTGGGGTTGTTTTACTGAAAGGTTTTTCCCCACTAGTATATCTTTGTGTTTATGTATTTTCTTTCTCTATCTATTTTTCTTATTCATGGTTGACTGCAATATTATTTTTTACCTAATATCAAATCTAAAACTGTAGGAATTTAATAGGAATTTGCACAATACTTTTCTTAAAGGATTAGTGTAGGAAGTTGTTTCTGCACCTAAGCATCCTTACACTAATGGGGTTGGAATCTTCTAACAAGAATTCAAATTCTCCTAATAGGACTCTATGAACTAATTATATTTCTTTGGCTCCTAATGTAGAGTCCATCATTTCATAAGGAACTTTTAAATTAGTACATCATCTTGTGAGTATCATTTTCATTGGGGTTGTCCCTTTGCTCAAGGGTTTCCCTAGTTAACATATCTAGTGTTATTGTTTATGGTTGTCCTTCTATAGTTGTTGTATCTACTATTTACATTTTTTAGAATTAATAAAGATATTGAGATTTTTTTAAAAAGCATAACCGATTCACCCCCCACCCTCCTTGTAGTTAACTTGGTGGAATTTACTTTGTAAAAAAAATTTAGTTATGGTTATGTTTCGTGCACCTTTATTGCCCATGAAAATGACCATGCATGAATTATCCTATAATATGGCACATGGATAATATGTGGCCAAACATGTTATGTTCAAGCAAAGAACCTTGATTTCCATAAGATATTACTAAATCCAAATATTCAATATGGATTGAATTCTCATTCCTTAACCTGGCTTTTAGCCCCTTCCTACAAGCCATCCCATCTTAACATATTAACTACTTTGGCACAAAAAAAATCTAATAAATGGTGTAGCTTATGCACACATCCCAAAGTTTGCATAAAAATAGACTTGACACATATCTTCTAAACACTATTCAATTGGTTGGGCCATTTTTTCAATTTGATCAATGCCTTACATATCTTAACAAGCCTAAGGCTTGTTTCTATTATCACAAGGAAGATCACATGATATGTTCATGTCCCTTTTATAAAATCTAGAAAAATCAATTACCTCCTACCAACTCTCTCCCTATTACTACTATTCTAGTTAAAGATTCAAGAGTGCCCTAGCTTCAAAACCCTTTTCCCTTGATAATATTCTAGCCTCCTCTATTTAGCCCCTTCTATATATCATTCATTTGTCTCCCCCACAACCATACTCTCCTATTAGGATAGAATGTTTTAAAGATGTCATGGTTCACTATGTGGTCATAGTTCCCAAAAGGAAAAAAAAAATCCTAACATTGGTAATAGTCCTCCATGTATTCCCTCTTTGCCATCCCAACCTAATAATCTTAATCATGTTACCCAATTAGCAGCTCGAGATTTTATTGACCTTGATCTCTTTATGGTCCCATAAACTTATCATGATAAATTAGTTTGATGCATTTCTTGTGGATGAGGAAACTCTTCCCAACTCATCCCAATGAATTTCTATATTCAATCTTGGAATGTGTGGGGTTTCACACGCCCTTCCTGTAAATATCAAGTCAAGTAGTTTGTTTAACAAAACCAAACTAATGTGATAATGCTTCAAGAAGTGAAACTAATGTTGTTTGTTAGAATATATGGTCCACCAATATAACTGACAAGGGGGTGAATTAGTTATCCAATTAATATCACAATTATCAACCTTATTAAACTTTAATTATATGAACAATATAATCATAAACCTCAACAAGATACTCATACACAATAACACTAGATATGTTAACTAGGGAAACCTTTGGTTAGAGGGAAAACCCCAATGGGGATTGTACCCACAAGATGATGTATTAATATAAATATTCCTTGTTAGAGGATGGACCCTGTTAGGAGTCTATAATAATAATTAGTACATATCAATCCATGTTAGGAGACTTTGAATCCCTCTTAGGAGATTCTTATCCTATTAGGAGTTGTGCCAACCCTATTAGGAGTTGTGGAAGACAACTAGACCCATTACTAAAATAGCTTCAAGGTAAATAAACCCACTGCCCAAATGATCTATGTGTTATTCCTTGCAGAATAATAGAATTTTACTAAAGTACTCCTTCCTCTTTCTCTATCTTGTCAACTAGAATTTAGCTCCTCCTAATCTTGTAGCCAAATCACAAAAATCACATCCAATAATCCCTTGGATCACTTATACACATTCAGTTAACACTCTAATCCTTTTTGCACTTCCTTGATCACTTCACATGCTTAACCACATGCTATACTTTTACAAACAAGGAAAACATCTTTCCTTCATACCATATCTTCAAAATAATTCCTTGAGTCGACCTTGAGGCTTTGATAATTAATTATAATAAGATAATTAATTAATTACAATTACAATAGCACTATAAACAAATGGTCTATACCAAAATTCATACATGTAATACTAGGGCTTGAGCACTTGTTGACATCATCAACACATTTTCATTTGTTACTGACTCATTATGCATCTCTTCATTACATCTCAGATGAAAGATAGTGAACAAACATCAAGAATTTTGTTTTTGTGCTTCTCTATGTAAATTAGGTACAACTTTTATACATCTTTGACTTACGCTATGTGCATTAAACCACATCATTAGGACACAGTACTAAACATGTCCACAACCACCCATCACCAGACAATCAAACTATTGTCCATACAAAAAAGATCTCTCAATGCTACTTTTCCAGTCTTCACCAAGTTACTACTATGTTGACATCAATGAAAAAAATGGTCATGAATGCAACATGTCTATGCTCTCCAATGCTTAGAATACTCCCCCAATGTAGTATTATCAACAATCATTCTAACAATCTCCCACTTTGGAATTGATGGCAATATTGATGAAAAATATCTAAGTTCCATGAATAACAAAACATACTTAATGTTGCTACTATTGTTCTCATTTTGTCAAATCCTCTTCATCAATCAAATCTAAAATCTTTTGGAACACTTCTTTGTTCATCATCTTCTTATGATTGGCAAAAATTGTTCACACTAAACAACTTCACCATACCCAATGTATATTCCTCCTTCTTTCCTCCTCCTTATATGAATCTTTCTAAATTTCCCTAATCTTCACTTGATACATACTTAGGAGTTATTCTTCCCCATTAACATTAGTGTTAAAGGTCTCAATACGTCAAAATACTAATTCAAGTTCTTCAACCTGCTGAAGTGTCCAAAGCCATTGTTCAAGATCAAAATACCAAGAGTCCTCAATGACTCAGTTCATTTTAGATACTCCCTCATATAGGAAGCATCAACATTTAGTCCAATCTAGCAATAGTGCTTTGTACCACTAGACTAATGCACTTATTGCATCACCTACTCAAAGGTAGGTAGGGGCATAACCCCAAGCATACCTTTCAGGTACTCAAATGTATCTTTAGGTAAAGGCTTTATAAATATATCTGCAATCTGATCTTTAGTGCTCACATACTCTAATCTAATCCCTTTTTATGTTGCCTTCTCTCTCAACACATGATACTTAATAGGTACGTGCTTAGTCTTAGAATATAATACATGATTCTTAGACATACTCACTATACTAGTGTTATCATAGTAAATGATAATAGGTTTTGCAAACTCAATCCTAATATCCTTCAACATTTTCTTCATCCACATAATTTGGTTACTATTGTTTGCTACTGCAACATACTCTCCCTCAACTATGCTCTATGAAAAACAATCTTGTTTCTTGCTTAGCCAAGAAACCAATCTTTCTCCAAGAAAAAATGTTCCACCACTAGTGCTCTATCTATCATCCATATTGTCTACCTAATCCACATCAGTATATACACATAGAGTGAAATCACTCAATCTATCATACCAAATTCCATATTTGGATGTTCCTTTCAAATATCTAAATATCCTCTTAACTGTTTCATAGTGATACTCCTTAGGATCAGCTTTAAATTTAGCTACAATCCCAACTATATTTGCTACATCTAGTATGGTGTGAGTTAGATACTACAAACCTCCAATCATGGATCTATAATTATTTTTCTCAAGTGTAGGTGTCTCATCCTTGCTAGATAGCTTGTGACTAGTTATCATAGGTGTACCAATAAGCTTAGAACTTTCCAATCCAAACCTTTTCAAAAAATCCTTCAAGTACTTAGCTTGTGAAATGAAAATGCCATCACTATTCTATGCAATTTGTAATCCTAGGAAAAACTTCATTTTTTCTATCATGCTCATTTCAAACTCATTCTTCATCTCTTTAGAAAACTTATCACTTTCCTCATCATTACCTACAAATATTATGCCATCAAGAAATATTACTATTATCAACAAACTATTCTCAATTTCTTTCAAATACTAGTTACTATCTATCATACCTTTAGTAAATCCATGTTTTGCTAAATAGTTTTCCAACCTTGCATACCATGCTCTAGGTGCTTGCTTATGTCCATATAGATCTTTCTTTAGTTTGCATACCATGTCTTTGTCTTCTGCCAGAGGAAACCATTCAAGCTACTCAATGCATACTATTTCTTCAAGTTCTCCATTCAAGAAAGCTGATTTAACATCCATTTGATAAAATTTAAACTTCTTATTTGTTTCACAAGCCAGAAACATCCTTACTACTTCCATTCTGGCTATAGGGGCATATATCTCCTCATAATCAATTCCTTCTTGTTGTGAATAACCATTGCACACAAGTATCACTTTGTTTTCGACTACTTCTCCTTGCTCATTCATCTATTTTTTGAATACCTATTTGGTTCATATCACATTCTTGTCCTTAGGTCTAGGAACTAACTCCCATGTATCATTCTTCATAATCTAATACAATTCTTCCTTCACTACTTGTATTCAATGATCATCTTTACATGCTTCATTTGCATTCTTTGGTTCTACTTGAGAAATCAAACATAACTCCTCATTTACTCTTTTCCTTGTCATAACACCTTTATCTTTACTTCCAATTATCTTCTCTAGGGGTGATCCTTTGTCAAATTCCTGTTAGAGGTAGGATTTGACATCTCAACTCTTATCCCATCCCTAACTTTAGAAATTTATCCTCTTTTCTCAATAATTTGCACATCATTCTATAGATCTTTGTTAGTCTCAAAGAAAACTTTTGCATTCTTTCTAACAACTTTAGAATTGTCTTCTTTTTCTTCTTCAAAATTATAATCTAACATCTTTTTCTTAGTTCCAAAATTTTCATCAATCTTTACATTTTTGCACTCAACCATTGTCTTAGTTTAATTATTAAAACATTTGTATGCCTTTATTTTCAATGAATAGCCAAGAAACATACCTTCATCACTTCTTGGGTCAAATTTACCAATTCCATAATCTCTCTTAATGTAACACTTGTTTCCAAATATTCTAAAATGCTTAACTGATGGTGAATGACTAAATCATAGTTCATAAGGTTTCTTGCTCATACTTTTTTGGATCTATACTCTATTTATAGTGTACACTTCTTTATTAACTACTTCTCTCTAAAATATCTTAGAAATGTTATTCTCAAACAACATCAGTCTTCCTGCCTCTGCTACTAATCTATTTCTTCTTTTAGAAATTTCATTCTACTTAGGTGTTCTAGGTGAAGATAGTTGTCTCTTGATTCCATTCTCTTCACCACACATGTTAAACTCTCTCGAGATAAACTCCCCTCCTCTATCTAATTTAAAACATTTTATCTTAACACTAGATTCATTCTCAACTCTGTTCTAAAATATCTTAAACTTCTCAAAAGCTTTAGAATTCTCTTTAAGAAAAGCTAACCACATCATTGTAGTGAAATCATCAACAAAAATCATATAATACCTTTCACCATAGAATCTTATCATTCTTGAGGGACCACTCAGTTCTGTGTGAACTATCTCCAGCTTCTCTATGATAGTAAACTTCTTGTTGAGAAAAGATAGTTTCTTCTACTTAGCCAGAATACATTCTTTGCAAATAATATTAATGGGCTTCATAATCTTAGGTTGATCTCTAACAACATATGTGCTACTGACTTTCACAATATTATCAAAGTTTATATGATAGAATCTCCTATGCCATAACTAGTTGTTATCCACTTTAGCAACCAAACATGTCATTTAAATAGGATTCCACTGAAATACATTACCTCTAGGCCTAGTTCCATTAACAAATCATCTTACCATCCTTATCATTGATAGTAAAAATCTTTTATGTGAATTTCAGTTGATATCCTTTGTCCACCAACTATCCAAAACTCAAAAAATTATGC
Source organism: Cupressus sempervirens (assembly GCA_028749045.1). Lineage (NCBI taxonomy): Eukaryota > Viridiplantae > Streptophyta > Pinopsida > Cupressales > Cupressaceae > Cupressus > Cupressus sempervirens. The sequence continues at coordinate 626,643,639 of CM053784.1, forward strand.
TTCAATCCATCAATAAAATAAACATCATCACTGTTAGTCCTTCTATCTAAAGTAATGGATCCAATATCTATAATATGATAGGCTACATTGTTTCCAACTCTAATAATACCTCCATCATAGTTCTTGAATTTAAAAAACTTATTCATATCACCAGTCATGTGATGTGAACAACGACTATCTATTATCCAATTAGATTTCTTTTCAACTTGGGAAACCAAATCTTTTTCTTCTCTAATTTCTCTATCAAGATCATCTTCCTTAATAGCCACAAATCCTAGCTCGTCATCACTTTCACTCTAACCATTTTTATCATATTACTTTCACTCTAACCTTTTTCATCATATTCCTCTTCTTCATTAGCATACATGCAATTCCTATCTCTCATAGGCTTAAAATTTCCCTTATACATTTTCTCTCTTTTAGGATACTTAGATGCATAATGACCAAACTCATTACAAGTCCAACACTATAAAGATATTATTGCCATCTTTTTCTCTTCTCACAACAAATTGTGTACTGTTGGAAATGATTGAAAAGATAATGAATGAAGAATGATGAAACTGGTAAAGAATTTTTTCAATCATTGTTTTGTCATTAATGTCAAACTTGCTACTTGTAGGAATGACAATTGCTTAAGTGATCCAAATACTATCAATTGGTTGGTTGACAAGGAGGAAGCAATCAATTAGATGTAACTAGAGCACCTAGAGAAAGGTTGAAGTTATGATGTTGTAATGAAGTATAAAGATCAGCTAAGCCATTGATGAAATAATGTATTGATGACATACTCTAAGACATAGGGAATGGACACACTAAGAAACATCAAAGATGTAAGGTTTAACTAAGTCATTTGTAGAACCTGACTAAGTTCATTTGTAAGTGCTGAGAAAGTTCAACTTTAGTGTGTGCTGAGAAATCCTTTAGGTGCTGAGCATAAGAAAAAGGTAATGGATGTTGAGAAAATCAAGAATCATTTAGGTACCGAGTGATCCAAAAAACAATATATGCTGAGTAATAGAGGTGTTCATATGTCGAGCTATAAAAAATTCAACATATGCCGAGTAACTCAAGATCCAATAGGAGCTGAGCACTACGAAGTAAATAGAAGCCAAGTGATTCAAGAAAACAATAGAAGTCAAGAAATACAGGAAAGCTTCAGGTGCCAAGTAAAATAGAAACTACAAAGGATACTGAGCAATCCAAAGCTAGATAGTGTCGAGCATCAGTAAATAGCAGAAGAAGCCAAGAAACCCATTTAATGCCGAGCATCAGTTTACCAATGATGATGAGTTGTTGCATTATTTGTTAAGTCAAAAGATTCGAGATCAAAAATGATAAGTTTGTTACATTGAATTTTGTGAATTAGTTGGATGATAAGGATGATGAGTAGATGTCAAGAAATTTTATGTAAACCATGCAAACCAATTCAAGGTGAATACTGATGGACTTATCATGAAGTTTCTAAAAGAATCAATTTGGAGGGAAAATAATATCATTCTCTCAAATCAAATCAAATTGATGAGCGAAAAGATTTGAGTGAGAAATGAAGAATAAAACTTCTTTATAAGGAATTATAGGTTAGAGATCAAAATAGTGAGAGAGTGAGTTGGTCACAAGTGTGGTCATGTGAAGAAGCCAAGAGAAGGCTAGTGTGAAGTGTCAAGAAGAGGACACAGTGAGGAGTAAGCACAGAGCATCAAGACTCAAAGTTGGTCAAGTGACCATAGAGTGCATTGGCATAATGAGTGGAAGAACTCAAGGAGATAGATCTTGAAGGGTGAACAAGCTATCAGCACTGCAAGGAAGAAAAGCCAAACAAAAAAAAGAACTAAAGAGTGATCTAAAATCTGCAAGGTTAGAGTTGCAATCTTTATCAGGTCAAAACCTTTCTAATACTTTCTTACCATTTTATTAGACATTGTAATCCTACATTGCTGGGTTAGCTTAACAGCTAGGTGGATAAGCCTCAGGAATAGGATAGAAGATCCCCAGGAGAAGGATAAGAGATCCTCAGGAGAAGGACAGGAGATCCTTAGAGAGGGATAAAAGATTCTTTTGAGAAGGTGACTGTAAATCCCATGGACTTGGGTGGGCCTAATAGCTCTATGTAAATGCTTTAACAGGGTGACATTCTAAGTTGAATGTTCTTAAGTCCTCTAATAGGGCACACACCTAATAGGGTGTAGAAATCCTTTAACAGGGTCACATCTAACAATGTGTAAAGCCTTTAATAGGGTAGGCCTTTAACAGGGCAAACCATCAGAAGTGGTTGAAATCTATTGCACAATAATTTTGTGGGTATTATCCCCACCCCAGTTTTTTACCTTCTTATTCCTAGAGGGTTTTTGGGTCACCAAAATCCTTAGTGTTATGTGGTGGTGCATGTTTACTTTTCATGATTGTTTAATGTTTAATTGCATGCATGATAATTTCAATTATATGCCATTAAGGATTTAAAAATTTGTATTGGACATTATTGGACCTTGAATAACTAATTCACTCCCCCTCTCAATTATTCTAAGAGAATTCTGACATGTACCTTCTTCAATCTTCTTGTCTTCATCAGATCTAGTTTTTCTGCTACTAGCAAAATCTCCATGTATACTTGTAGTTCTATACAGGCTTGGTCAAACATTCAAGGTACTAAAAGTTGTCTCTACTCTTTGTTAGTTCTCCTGATTGTCTTAGGTTTACTTCTGTTGCTTCCAATATTCCAAGCAATATTTCCCTAGTAAACTCCTTAGTGCAGTGTATTAGTATTTGAATCATTTGAGAAACTAGCTTGAATGGTGGTGTCAAGGTCTTCAAGATCTTCAACACAACCTCATCTTCTTCCTTGGTTCATCCATGCAACTTGATTCCTGCAACAATCTTTGATATCCTATCAATATAGTTTCTTACAAATTCATCTTCCATCATTTTATAATCTTGAAATGTACATATCCAATTATGTAGTCTTACTCTCTTTGTATGTATATCACATTCAAAAATAGATTCTAATGCCTTCAAATTTCATGAGATGTTTGAAGTGACTTTACCTGATTGTATTCATTCTCTAGAAGAGATGATAGTAGATCTTCTCTAGCTCTCATATTGTACATGAACAAATCTCTTTTTGCTTCACTGCATTCTTCAAGTGTCTCTTCTTTTACAATTTTCTTCTCACTCTTTGCCAAGATCCAATAACCCAAGCCCATGCACAACAAATGAGTCTTCATCTTCTCCTTCCAATTGTCATAGTTGGCCTCATCAAATCTAGGACTATCCTTTCTAAAAAGATTCTCCATTGATCTCCCAAAGTTGCTAAGCTTATCCTTCAAGGACCTGATGCTCTAATACCAATTTTTAGAATATATAGTCCACCAATATAACTTTGGGGGGGTGTGGGGGGTTTTGAATCAGTTATCCTACTAATATCACAATTATCAACCTCATTAAAATTTAACCATATGAGAAATATAATCAGAAACCACAACAAGATACTCATACACAATAACACTAGATATGTTAACTAGGGAAACCCTTGATCAGAGGAAAAACTCCAATGGGGATGGTACCCACAAGATGATGTACTAATAAAATATTCCTTGTTAGAGGATGGACCTTGTTAGGAGTCTACAAAAAAATTCAATACATATCAGACCTTATTAGGAGACTTTGAATCCTTGTTAGGAGTTGTGAAAGATAGCTAGACCCACTACCCAAACAGCTTCAAGGCAAGACCAATGAACCCACTATCCAAATGATCTCTATATTAGTCCTTGCAGAATAATAGAATTATATGATACTTCTCCTTCCTATTTCTCTATCTTATCAATCGGACTTCTACTCCTTTGTATCTTGAAACTAGATCACAAAACTAGCATCCAATAAACCCTTGGATCATTTACACACATTTAGTAAACACTCTACTCATTTTCCAACTTCATTGATCACTTTGCATGCTTAACTACATTCCATACTTTAACAAACAAGGAAAACATATTTCTTTTATAATATATCTTCAAAATGATTCCTTTAGTCATCCTTGAGGCTTTCCCAATTAATTATAATAAGCTAATTAATTAATTAAAATCACAATAGAACTATCGGCTCATTGTCTATACAAAACTTCACAGGTATGATGCTAGGGTTTGCACACTTGTTGATGTCATAAATAGACTATCCTATGTTACTCACTCACTGTGTATCTCTTCATTACATCTCAGATGAAAAATAGCAAACAAACATCAAGAACTACTTTCCAAGTACTCTATTTTTGTGTCTCTCTGTAAATCAAGTACAACTTCTGTACATATTTTACCTAGGCTCTATACATTGAACAATATCATCAAGACATAGTACTGAACATGTTTATGACCACACATATCCATAAAATCAAACCATTATTCTTTCAACAAAGATCTCTCGCTGCTACTCTTAACAGACTTACTGCTATGTTAACATCAATGACAAATACAGTCATGAATGCAACATGTCAATACTCTCCAATGCTTAGGATACTCCCCATATGTACTATCATCAACATTCATGCTAACATTGTTCTCCTAGAAGCTACCATTTCTCCCATTTGTCAATAAGCTCATTTTATGAAAAGTAATCACGATGACAAAGGATGAGGTATTATTTTGGGTCTTTCCCCTTTTTTATCCAATAAGATTGTTGTTATTGGTTCATATCCACACAATTTTTTGTGAATGAACTACTATTCTCATTAATAGTGACCTTAATGGATCATGTTCCATCTATGTCCCTAAGATTTTCATGGACAAAATTATATTGTAGGATGGGCTTTTATTACACCTCCCTAATGTTCAATGCGTATTGGAGGAAACTTTAAAATTGTTAAAGGTCATTCTCATTCTAGGTAGAATATCTTCTCCAGTTTATCTAAATCTAAATTTTAAGCATAGATCTTAGCTAACAATTGTCTTGGAGCCCATAATCTTGTTTTGGATAAAGTCACTACCCTCATGCCTCATTGGTTCACATGAAATATTTTTTTGTGAAGGATCCCTTTCAAAAATGATGCAATTGGATTTTTTTATATATATCTCTCTCTCAATCTCTAAATTCCACTTTAGAATGGTCAGCTTCTATGCCTAGATCTTAGAACTACCCTTACTAATCATTTCCTTATTTGCACCACTCTACACATTGTCAACTGTTGTGGTTCCATAAGGCACACCCCATTTCCTTATAGAAATAGGGACCCCCTACTTTATTTTTTCCATAATTAGAGCACTATTTTGAGGTTTGAGTCCCTTTTGAGATAATCTTGGTCCCCTAGTTTGCACTAAAATTTCAACCAAGTAGCTCGTTGGTCTAGAAAATCGAATAATTTATACAAAGAGCCTTTTTTTGAAAGAAAAAGGTGCACCAGTGCACCTAAATAGGTGTGCCAATATGTCAAACTTGGGAGTGAATTTTTTTTTGGCCACATCCATGCAGTTGCATAGCTATGTAAACATAGAGTTATGGACCTCCATAGCGCCAAGAGGCAAGGGGACCTGTAAAGCCCCCTCCACTTTTAATTTTCCTCACTTTATTTTATATTTTTTTGTCTCTATATTTCTCTTTCAACATAGCTACACATTCCTTGAGGTCCGCTTCCTTCACATTATCAACTCCTCCTTCACACCTATCGAGTGCATCATTGCACTAAACTTGGTGCACCTTCCTCACTCTACCTTAAAACACAAGAAAAGGTTGGTGCACATCAAGGCACCTCCCTAGGTATGCTGATGCACACCATTAATGCATCAAAAGCTTCAAAAAACTTAAAAGGAAACTTTAATAGAACTTGGAACCTATAAGGTGTGCACTAGGGCATCTCATGAGGAGTGCTAGTCCACACCTTATAATAGGAAAACATTATCAAAAAAAATTCTAAAAGATATAACAAACCTATATAAGGTGCCCTTTAGTGCACCTTATCTTGTGTGTGAAAACACTTAGATTCCACCTGGTGCACTATATATATTTTTTTGAGGTTAAAATAGGATTTTCTAGGTTTTTGAGTTGTTTCACTTTAAAATTTTGTGTGACTCAAATTTAGAGTTTGAATTTATCATATTCTCTTTAATTCTAAACTAATGGCATCCATTTTTGCAGATATAATGCCATCCTCTTTAGCTTCCTTGGGTGAGAAAATGACACTAAAACCCATTGTATTTAAGTTCCAAGGAGTTTTGACAAAGTCGCGACTTTAGGATGATAACTTAGAGATCAAACACATAGACTTGGGACATACCAACTTAGGAGAATTCTTAAAGATTTGTAACAAACCCACCGAGAGGCCACAAATGGTCTCACCACTTATCAAATCAGGACTAGTTAATGCAACTTTGCACCTGATGTCGATACAATCTTCAAAACTTGTCATGAAATTTTTAGAACACTTTGTCCCTAAGGATAAGGTGGTAAAGAGTATAATAGGATAAATTGTCCTTGATCTATGCCAAAAGAATATTGAGAAGGTATTCCACCTCCCACATGCAGACCAATTCATTAGGCTTACATATGAGCAAGTAGAAAGGTGGTATAGGGAGCATATCAAGGAGGCTTCTAAGATGATTCGGTCCTCATACCCTATAGAAAAGACTCCCTTGGGGAAGAAGAATGGAAAGGTTAATATGACCAGAGGGTATATGATTGAAGACATTGGATACTTAACCATACTTTTGAGTAGAGTTATGGGTCTATCAATAGCTGGGCACCTGAACATCTTCTTGGTACACTTAATTGCAATGATAAAGAAAGTAGTGATGCTGCTAGTTTGGGCTTCTACTCTAAGTGAGAATTTGTGTGAATAGTTGGTGGCAGCAAAGAACAAGAGGAAATTTTATATGGCATCATATTAGGTGTACTTTTTGGCCACAAGAGCGATAGACTATCTAGGGCTATACAAGAGAGGCAGCATGAAAAAGATCCTAATGCATGGTCGTAAGTCATCTATCCTCAATTGGTAAAGAAGAGACTCTTAGAGTAGAGCAAATAGTATAGAATTGTTAATGATGCATTTATTTTTGTTATAATCTAATTCATAGAAGGAGATCATGTGTAAATATTATCAGATGAGCTAATGGCACAGATAATAGTAGTTAGAGTGTACTATATATATCTAAGGATAGATAGTACCATTGTTAACCCAAAGAAAATTCCAAGATATCCTTGTGACAGACTTGTTCTCTTGGAGATTTCTCGGCAAATCTTGTCTACCTATGATAGAGTGAGAAAGCAACATAAAAAGTGTTTTGCCTGGCCATTGATTATAGGACCTTTTTGGGTAGATCGAAAGCAATATATCTCCTCTTTTGAGTGTAAATAGGAGAAATGTCCCTTGGAAGAATACAATTCTTTGTGCCTGTGTTTTGATAACATTAGGAGAGTGCAAACTTTGGTAGGAAAAATATTCAACCACAAAGAGCCCATTGAGGAAATTGGATGAATACTACAAATGACTACATTTTCTAAATAAGGGATTATTGTAGGATGAATTTTTACTTGGCAGAGAAGGCCCTCAATATGAAAATTCCCTTGAAAATATGGCAGAAGGATTCCAAGAAGCCTCTTGATCCTCTATTAAATAGGGATAAGATAGGTGATAGGCCTATAATGAATGTTGAGGTTGATAGGGAGGAGAATTTAGATATCAACCATAGGGCAAGGTACATCATTAAAATGATGCAGGATTGGATCATGAAACCATTTGAGCTTGATCCAATACCTAAAGTAATGATCTTTCATGCATAGGCCCATTCATCCAAAGGTAGAGGGAAGAAAGTCACTATCCCTACATTCATGGCTCAATCACCAATGAGGCCTAAAATGGTGCATCAACTTGATAGGTTGGTGGATTATTATCAAGCTTAGAAGGGTGAAGGCTAACTTAAGATGAAAAGAAGTCCCCCCCAGAGAGTTGAACCAGAAGAGGGTAAAATCCCAACACCTACATAGCAAGCCAAAATTAATGTACAAGGGTCAGGAGGTATTGGATCTTCACAAGTCTAGGTGGTACCTCAAATGCCACTAGCTACACCTAGCCAAATGGAGATAGAGGTTTTCATTCAAGAAGTTTCCCCTCCTTGATAAATAGAACAAGCATCCCTTTCTATGCCTAAAAAGGGAAGAAATATTAAGACTCTAGTCAAAAAGAGGCAAAGGCTAATCAAGAAAGTAGTTCCTATCCCATCCATTTTAGAATCTATTCCTGAAGAATATGAAGAAGAGGATGATGTGCCATAGAATAGGATGACCTAGCTAGCAAGAGCCATAGAACATGAAAGAACAAGAAGTTCCATAGCTACACCACCACCAATCCCAGAAGAACCTCTGCAAACTACCACATCAGATGATGAAATGCAACAATGGATTGATGAATAAGATGTAGAGCACACTGATGTCTTTAAGATGTTAGATTTTGATTTCATGCCCATAGGAACTAAATTAGTTGGGGATAATATTTAGGATATACCAACAAATGAACCCAAATAGGAATATTGAACTCAGATGCCACCAGAGTCACAAGGTCCTAAGATTACTCCTTCATCCCCATTACAAGTCATGGTTGTTGTAGATAAATGCTCCGCTACTCCTATGCCACCAAGAAGAGCCACAACAAGTATCAACCAATGAAGTGTTTGGAGAAGGAAAAATGGTTGAATATCCTCAAAAAGCTTCCCAAGACACAGAGGTAAGAACTGTGGGCTCCACTAAAATAGAGGCTACAATAGGAGAGCCATCACAAAGGGAGAAAACCCCAGAAAGGAGTGATAAGGGAAAGGGGGTAGCTAAATTGACTACTTAATCCTTGAAAGGAAAGCATTTAGTAGAAAGGATTCCAAGATGGTTGCAAAAAGAAACAATTAGAAACAAGAAGAAACAATTTAATGCTGATGAGGAGGACATGATAGAACTAATTGAGGTTCTTAGGAAACTTGGGTCTCCATCAAAGGAAGCAAGAGCATTAAATTTCATCAAAAGTAACTAGAACTAAGATTTTTTTGCACAAGTGGCTATTCCTCCTCTTGATACAGAAATAGAATATTTGACTCCACACGACTCTCAAATCAAAGTGGTTATGCTTGGAAAGTCTACATTGGATACGACCAAGTTGATGCTCACAATTGGGATGAAGGAAGTATTTAGAAGTTTGGAACAGGAAGGGGCAAAACTAATAACACTTCAAAGGAAAAATTAAATCCTAAAGGGATATTTAACTAAAGTTGTTGGTCCCTTAGATCCTGAACTCCCCAAGGAGACTTTGAATGCTGCAATTGAAAGAAGAGATGGGGGAGGGTTACAATTAGATACATTTTTGAATGCCTATCAGTAATGGTGGAGAATTTTTGAAGAAAAAGGTGTACTTATCATCCAAGGAAATCTTAAGCTACTACATGTCATGCAAGAGAACATGGATAAAATGGTAGCAATTTTGAAGCAAGATTTCAATCTTATGGATGAGGTACATACCTATCAAAAAGATTTACAGGTGCTACATGAGATAAAGCGCCAAAGGTATAGAATTCTCATAAATGTATATACTACAGAAGAGTTAGATTTAATTGATGATTGGATAGAAAAGATAGAGGATAGTAATAAGGTAATGTAATCATTACATGTAGAGATCCACTAGCTCAAGGACCAAGCCCAAGAGAAAATTTTGGTAGTAGAGAAACATTATAGTGATGCATGTCTAGATATTTTTGAAGATGATGCATGGGAGAAATTAATACCAGTAGAGGTGGTTGTGTAGATATTTAGGAAGATTTTTTATGAAGCTTCTAGTGATGAAGATATCCAATAGGTATTCAAGATAGAAGAAGCCTTGCTAAAGTTGGATACTAAACTCAAGGATTTTGCTGAGACCTGTATTGAGGTAGACAACTATAGGTAGAAGGTCAAGGATAAGTATAATGCCTTAGATTTACCTAATGTGGAAAATTTCACCAAGCTAATAGAGAAATTCAATGGAAAGAATCTAGACATAGCTCTAGTATAAAGGGGGACATTACCTAGAAGCCAAAATTTCAATTTTGACTTGGTGAAATTTTTCATTTTTGACCACTGAGGTGCACTGCTATGTTGGTGCTCTGGTGTACAGTTGCACCAGGTGTCCTGGTCAGCTTTTTGCCACAAAATGTTGGAAGAATTTTGAACAAGTCAAAAGTGCACAGGTGCATTGATGCACTACTTCCAAGGTGCACTTTTCTAGAGATGCACTGACAGTTAACTACTAGTTCCAAAAATAGAGCTTTCCATGCACCGAAAATGCATTCTAATAGTAGTTTAGCTCAGATAGATGCCCAGTGAAGGACTAGCTTTTATTTTTGACACTTTCAAACACTTCTACATCAACTAAAGGCTCTCTTCTTCTTATTTTCTCATAATTTCTTTATTTTATGACATGTAAAGGCTCATGCATCCAATTAATGATATAAAAATGGATGAAGTCCTACTAAGAACCAATTACATAGTTAGTTTGTATATAATTAGTTTTTTTTATTAAAATTAGAAGTATATGATTGCATGAAGATATCTCTCACTCTCAACACAAATTGAGGAGATGATTTCTTATAAATACGAGATTGTAATATGTAATCAAGGCCATTGTTATTTTGCAATAATATATGCTTTTGGTGCTCACATTTGGAGTGTACTGATTCTTGCCTAAATGTGTATAATTTTGTGAATGTATGTTCATAGAATTGTGATTGAGCAAAAATTTTATTGCATTATTTCTGGTTGTGTGATCTTATAATTCTAGTGTTTGCTATGATTTTACAAATTTTGATGATATATATATAGCTTGAAGAGAAATCACCATATTTTTCCTACATAGCTTTTCATCTTGCATGAGTGTTCTTTCCATGGCCTTTTGATTTGATGAAAAGTGAAATATCTTATAGTTGCTAAATTCCCATCAACAATTGCATCAGTGAAATTAAGGAAGCACTGCTCCTATTTTCATTGGTTACCCACTGATTTTTTTGAAAGCTTAACTTGTAGACGTCTTGTTTTCCATAGTTTATGTATGTTAGGTTTTTATTTTCATGTTATTTTCTTAATTTTCTCATTACCTTATCTTTGTTATTTGCTTTACTAACCCCTTTTTAAAATAGAAATTCATACTAGTTGCATTATTAGATTGCATTCATTAAAAAATAGAAAATACAAAAACATAATTCTTTTGTGTGTTTTATTTTGAAGCAGTGAATAGATTATACATCTTAGCTAAAGTCATTTGAACTAGAAAAGGCCTCCTTGTGAAAAAAAACATTTATCTTCAACTAAGTGAATTCCAGTAGATCAAAAGATCGCTCAGAACCTTGGAGTTAATTCACAAGATTGAGTTTTCAAGAGAGGAGTTCGAAAGAATTTCTGCCATTTAGCATCTTGCATAACAACAGCTCAACAAAAGTGGCACTAGAAGTTGGGCCTCTTGATTTTTGGAATAGAAGAAAAAATCTGCCAAAGTTTCAAAATTTTGCATGTTTTACAAGTCCAAAATTTTTTTGAGGTTTTTGGAAATTCAAGTGCGCTGGTGCGCTATTGTGCTAAATTTTGTTGTCTTCCTCATCTTGTGAGAAATTGTACCTCTACAGAGGTGCACTTTTTCTAGAGTTGATGTAAACTGGAGGATTTTTATCTAGAATCCCCATTTTAGCAATCTTTAAGGTCTTCACCAAGTGCACATGAATTTCTTGAGATTACTCATTTTCGTAAACCATGCAGTTATAAAGGAATACCTCAAATCCAACTACTTCCATTCAAAATTTCATCATCTTCTTCAACTCCCATTCCACTTCAACCACCTAGTGGACCACCAAATTCTCCAACAATTCTACCTCCACAACAACCACCGTTAGGTCCACCAAATCCTCTGATGGCCTTTTTTGCAAATGTTGTCGACTCACTAATCAACTTGAGAGGTGCACTCCATGACCTTCCCAAGAATACTTAGAATTTTTTTTGAAGGTTCATTTATGGAGAAACATGAACTCTCGAAGATCACATCAAATTATTCAAAGAAATTTGCAACCAAAAATAGATTGCCAATGAGGATGTGGTTTTTCATTTGTTCCCTTACTATTTGGGGGAAGTTACCTTTAATTGGTATGTTAATTTACCACCTGGATGTATTCAAGATTGGGATACCTTCAAAAAATTGTTCCCAAAAAAATTCAAAACTTTTATCAACCCAATGGTAATACATCAACAATTCATATCAATAAAAAAGGACCCAGCTGAGACAATTTTTCACTTCAATCATCACTTTCACATGGGATATTGCAAATTGGAAACAAAATATACTGTAACATTTGAAGAGGCTATTCAGATTTATCTAAATGTTATGGACCCTTTTAATGTTATCTTTCTGAGAAGAGTTCCTGTAGCAAATATTTATACATTGGAAAAGATCTTCACAGAAGTAATAACCTTCACTAAGCAAGCCAATCCTAATGGAAGAGGATTGATGCTTCTATCTCAAGCTATCACAACAATACCAACATACCCTATCAGAGTACCCATGATGCCTAGCCAATTCATACCTATGAATCCAGTCCCATTACAGTGGGCACCTACTTCATAAAACCCCACTCTAACATATCTAGGGTATGAACCACTAAAAGCTACTTTCTTTGAACAAAAGGAAATAGTTTCCATAGAAGCAGAAAATAGATTTATTTCTAAATTTGGTCAAATGAAAAAGACTATGTCACAGATGAACAACAAGCTGACCCATCTAAGGTTGTCAAAGGGACAAAATAACAATTTTCAAAGAAACAATGTTGGTCCCTACAACAATGATTATGGCCAAAATTGTAACAGGAACTTCAATGGAAACAACAACAGTGGAAGAAACAATACATGAAACAATAATGGAGGGAAAAACTTCAATCCCACTTACCATAATAATGGCTTCCAAAGACAAAGCCAATAATGGAACACTCATCCAAATAATGGAAGCATTCCTGAAGACAACAATAACAACAACGTTCAATATACTAACATCAATCAATATGAAAATGGTCAAAATGTACCTAACACTAATGGTTCATACTATGATGGGAATCAAGAGATGGCTTATATTTCACAAGTAAATAGCAATGCTACTCTTATGCAATTTAATGATATGCTATTAGAATCCTATGAATATGAATAGAATACATAGGTAGAATAACCAATCAATGAAGAATTCTCATTCCCATTTAACTAGGAACCTAAATTTTTTCATGAAGAGATGTTTTCTTTTCATAATGACAATTGAAACACATACATTCTAAGAAGTAAGGTTTGTGTGATTGGTCCTGATCTAGCAATAAAGAAATCATTGATGCAAAATGAACTCCGTGAAAGATGAGGGAAATGGATGGTGATACTTCAAGAATTTGATCTAGAAATCCAACCTATGAGGTTAGTCAAAGATCAAGGATTATCAAAAATGTTAATTGATAACTAGGTTGGGTATGAAAACAAATTCAAGTTTGAGAGTGAAACAAATGAGAATGACCAGAAGAAAATGATAGTATTTCAAGTTAATATTGGTTAGAGTGTAGTAACAGATGCCTGGTATTAGGATATTGTTTACTACCTTTTGCAAAATTAGTGCCCCATTTGGATGAGTAGTTCACATTGTAAGGGACTTAAAATGAAGTTCAAATCCTATATGTTTTGTGATAGAAAGTTGTACAAAAGGAACTATGAAGGAATCTACCTAAAGTGCTTAGGACATGAGGAAGCAAAAGAAGTTCTGGAACAATTTCACAATAAGTATGGTATGGGGCATGGTTCGACAGAAGTAACTACTCATATGATTTTAAGATTAGGTTATTTTTGGCCCACTATATTCAAGGAAACTTTTGAGCATGTTTGTTCTTGCCATATTTTTTAGACTAGTACTAACAGGGAAAGACACCTGACAATGCCATTACATCCATTGTTTGAGGTATGCCCCTTCACAAAGTGGGGGTTGGATTTTATTGGTCTAGTCAATTGACCATCATCAATTGGACATACTTTTATTCTCATAGCCATTGATTATTGTACATGATGGACAAAAGTGGAAACTTTCAGAAATTGCACTACTAAGGTGGTAACAGATTTCTTGGAGAAATACATTGTTACTAGATTCGAAATGCCATTCACCTTAGTATACGATAATGGATCAGCTTTTGCATTAGTATTATTAATTCAATGGGCATTTGAAAATTAGGTTATTATCAAGTTCTCTTTAGATTATTACCCTACAAGGAAATAGGGTATCTGAATTGACAAATAGGAACTTGATTATAGTAATGAGAATATTATTGAAGGAGAATCCTAAATATTGGCATACACAACTCAAATATGTTCTATGGATAGATTGAGTGAGGGTCAAGAATGCTTTGGGGACATCTCCATACTTGCTTGTCTATAGAAAAGAGCTAGTATTCCCACTTAATCTTAGGATTCCTATTTTGAAATTCATGAGTGGGTATGCTAAAGATGTTGATAGAGTACAAATCAGATCAATGAATCTTTTAGAGATGGATGAGAAATGGATAGCTACATTGGAGCACATGTCTAAACATCAAGTAGTCATCAAGAGATGGTTTGACAAGAAGGCAATGATAAAATCCTTCAAAATATCTGACCTTGTTCTACTTTGGGATAAGGTGAAAGAAAAGTCGGGCAGCCACACTAAGTTTCAACACTTGTGGATTTGTCCTTATCAGATTGTAGAGATTCTCAAAGAAAATACTTTTGGGTTCAGTTCCTTATTGGGGAAATTAGTTCTATCACTAGTCAATGGGAAATTTCTAAAAAATTATTTTGAAGCCTAGAATATTTGCAAAAAAAAAAAAAATTAGTTAGATTTCATTTCTGCAAGTGTGTGTTTTCTTTCACTCACCTATTTGTTTTCAAAGTTGTGTCAGTCTAGGGGTAGGTGCACTTGAGATTTTATCTTGACATATTTTACCAACTACTCTTTTGATTTTGATTTTAGGAAGAGGTCTTTCTTTGTCAAAAAAAATTGGCAATTGTGTGTCTTATACTAGCTAAGGAATAAATGTTACTTGTAGTAATAGGGGACTCTCAATCTTGAATTCAAGATTGTAGATGAAAAAATTCTCAAAACTTTGCAAATTTAAAGATCGATCACCTTTGGTGTTGTTGAACCAAGTTTTAAGATAGCAAGGGATGATCCAAACCCCAATTGGTTCAAACAAAAGGATCTTCTCGAAGGAATTTCTAAGATCATTGTTTGGCATGAGAGTTTCCAAAATTTTCAAAAGAGGAATGCAAGTGATGTTCATAAAATATCAAATCCAAGAAATGACACCGATGTCCTAGCTACACAGTCCAAGCATGGTCAAGATACAGAAGAAAGTATAAAGAAAGAGTGGTGTTAAGATTGAAGGATTCTAAGAGATCTAAAAGGGAAAATAGATACACATTCAAAATGAGTTACCTAGTACCAAAACATTTCTTCATTCAAGAATAAAATGGTGATATTATGAACTACATGGAGCACATATTCGAAATATTTTCCAAAAAAAATCAAAAGAAAAGTGACACCCTACCAAGAGCCCTTGAACTAATTCTCTCATTTGGTCTAATAATAAATCAATAAACAACTTTCATGGAGATTCTTGATGAATGAGTCAGATGGGATGGAAGATGATTTCCATGTTGTTAAAATATTTTGATAGAATAAATCCTAAGATGTCGAAGGAAATTAATACACAAAGAAAACACTAAACTTGGAGGTCAAGAATTGTAGGATTTCAACTGCAAAGTGACTCAAAATGTACTTGTACTATTCAGAATTTAGTTGGTGTTTGACACATGTTGGAGGAATGTTCACTGATGAAGAAATGCCTTTTTCATTTCTTCCTTTTTCTGGAGCTATTTTTTGTGGTTCCACAATGCACACCTCATTTCCTTGTGGAAATAGGGACCTCCTACTTTATTTTTTTTGTGATTGGAGTACTAGTCTAGGGTCCAAGTCCCTTTGGAGATACTCTTTGTCCCCTTGTTTGCATTAAAATCTCCACTGAGTACATCGTTGATCCAAAAAACCTTATATTTTATAAAAAGAGCCCTTTTTTTAAAGAAAAAGGCATAACAACACACCTAAATAGGTGCACTAATGTGCCAAACTTGGGAGTGAATTTTTTTTGGCCTCATCCCCATAGCTACACAGTTGTGCAAACATGAAGCTGCAAACCTCCATAGTGCCAAGGGGTGAGAGGGCCTATAAAGGCCCCTCCACTTTTCATTTTTCTCACTTTTTTTTTAATCTCCATATTTCTCCTTCAGCACAACTATGCATTTCTTGAGGTCCACTTCCTCTGCATTATCAACTCCTCCTCTGCACCTGCCAAGCACATTACTACACTGAACCTGGTGCACCTTCCTCAATCTACCTTAAAACACAACAAAAGGTTCATGTGCATTAGGGCACCTCCCTAGGTGCACTAATGTGCACCATCAATGCATTGAAAGCTTCACAAAACTCAAAAGGAAACTTTAATAGAGCTTGGAACCTATAAGGTGTGCACTAGGGTACCTCATGAGGTTTGCTAGTCCACACCTTATAATAGGAAAAAATCATCAAAAAACAAAAACATTCTTGAAGACATAAGAAACCTATATTAGGTGCCCTTTAGTGCACCTATTCAAGTGTGCTAAAGTGCACCTTATCTTGTGTGCAAAAACACTTAGATAAGATGTGCGCATTAGGCACACATCTTATGTGCACCTGGTGCACTATATTATTTTTTGAGGTTAAAATAGGATTTTCTAAGTTTTCGAGCAATTTTGTTTTACAAATTTTGTGTGACTAAACTTTAGGGTTTGAATTTATCATATTCTCTTTAATTTTGAACTAGTGGGCATCCATTTGTGCAGATATGATGGCATCCTCTTCAACTTCCTTGGGCAATAAAATGGCACTGAAACCTATTCTATTTAAGTTCCAAGGAGTTCTGAAAAAGTCACAATTTTAGGATGATAACTCAGAGATCAAAGACACAAACTTGGGACATATAGACTTATGAGAATTCTTGAAGATTTGTAACAAACCCACTGAGAGGTCAAAAATGGTCTTAGCACTTATTAGATCATCATTTTTTATTCTCCATGTTCTCTAGCATCCTGATGATGGATCATGTAGTATGATCTGAAATGTTGATGGTAAAAAATTGCACACAATCAAATCCAAAAATTATAACTCAAGATCAGGACTAGTTAATGTAGCTTCACACCTATTGTCAGTACAATCTTTTGAACTTCTCATGACCACTTGTAGAACACTTTGTCCTTGAGGAGAGGGTAGTGAAGAGTGTAACAAGATAAATTTTCCTTGATCTATGCCCAAAGAATATCAAGAAGGTATTCCACCTACCACATGCAGACCGGTTGATCAAGCTTACATACGAGCAAGCAAAAAGGTGGTATAGGGAGCATATTGAGGAGGCTTCTAAGAATATTCAATCCTCATACCTTATAGAGAAGACTCCCTTGTGGAAGAAGAATGAAAAGGTTGATATGACCATAGGGTATATTATAGAAGATATTGGATACTGAATCATACATTTGAGAAGAGTTATGGGTCTACCGGCAACTAGGGACCTGAACATCTTCATGGTACACTTCATTGAAATGATAAAGAAAGTAGTGATGCAACTAGATTGGGCTTCCACTCTAAGTAAGAATTTGTGTGAACAATTTCTGGTAGCCAAGAAAAAGAAGAAATTTTATATGCAATCATATTTGGTGTACTTGTTAGCCATAAGAGTGACAGATTATCCAAGACTATACAAGAGAGGCAACATGCAAGATCCTAATGCATGTTCATATATCATCTATCCTCAATTAGTAAAAAAGAGACTCTTGGAGTAGAGCAAAGAGTATAGAATTTTTAATGATGCATTTATTTTTGCTATAATTTGATTCATAGAAGGGGATTATGCAAAAAGATGATCAAATGATGCAATGGCATAGATAACAGTACTCAGAGCATACTATATTCAATTTAGAACATTTACATATCTAAGGGTATTTGGTACCACTATTAAACTAAATAATCTCCCAAGATATCCTTGTGCTAGACTTATCCTCTTAGAGATTTCTCGACAAATCTTGTCTTCCTATGACAGAGTGAGAAAGGAACATAAAAAGTGTTGGACATAGTTGTTGATTATAAGACCTTTTCGGGTAGATCAAAGACAAGATATCTCCTCTTTTGAGTGTGAATGGGAAAAATATCCCTTGGAAGAATACAATTCTCCATAGCCATGTTTTGATAATATCGAGAGAGTGCAAACTTTGGTGAGAAAAACATTCTAGCACAAAGAGGCTATTAAGGATCATTGGATGAATGCTACAAACAACTATGATGTCTGAATAAGGAATTATTGTATGATGACTTTGTACTTGGCAAAGAAGGCCCTAAATATGAAGATTCCCTTGAAGATATGGCAGCAAGATTTTGAGAAGCTACATGATCCTCTATTCAACAGGAATAAGATAGGTGATAGGCCTATTATGAATGCTGAGGTTGATAGGGAGGAGAATTTAGATATCAACCATAGGGCAAGGCATCTCATTAAAATGACTAAAGGTTGGATCAAGAAACCATTTGAGCTTGATCCAATACCTTAAATAGTGATCTTTCATGCATAGGCCCATCTAGCAAAAGGTAGAGGGAAGAAAGTCACTATCCTTACATTCATGGCTAAATCGCCAGTGAGGCCCAAAATGGTGCATCAACTTGATAGGCCCATGGGTTATTATCAAGCTCAAAAGGGTGGAGACTGAGGTAAGAAGAAAATAAGTTCCCCTTAGAGAGTTGAACTGGAAGAGGGTGAAATCTCAGTAGCTAAACAGTAAGCTGAAATTAATGTACAAGGGTCGGGAGATATTGGAGTTTTATAAGTTCAGGTGGACCCTCAAGTGCCACTAGCTATACCTAGCCAAATAGAGATACAAGTTGGCATTTAGGAAGTTTCCCCTCCTTGAAAAACATAACAAGTATCCCCTTCAGCGCCTAAAAAGGGAAGAAAGATTAAAACTCTAGTCAAAAAGAGGTAAAGGGTTATCAAGAAAGTAGTTCCTAGCCCATCCATTCTAGAACCTATTCCTAAAAAAGATGAAGAAGAGGATGATGAGGATGATGTGTCATTGAATAAGAGAACCTAGCTAGCAAGAGCCATGGAACAAGAAAGAAGAAGAAGTTCTATAGCTACACCACCACCGAACCCAGAAGAACCTCTACAAACTACCACATTAGAGGATGAAATGCAATAATGGATTGATGAATAGGATGTAGAGGGCACTGATGTCTTTAAGATGTTAGATTTTTATTTCATTCCCATAGGAATTAAATTAGTTGGGGATAATATTTGGGATACACCAACCAATGAACCCCAACAGGAAGATTGGACTCAGATGCCACCAAAGTCACAAGGTCCTAAGATTACTACTTCATCCACATTACAAGTCATGTTTGCTATAGATAAAGGCTTTGCTTCTCCTCTACCACCAAGTATGGAAGAAGAACAAGCTCAAAAAAAAAAGGAGGAAGAGCCACAACAAGTATCAACTGATGAGGTGTCTAGAGAAGGACAAATGGTTGAATATCCTCAGCAAACTTTCTAGGACAAAGAGGTAAGAACTGTGGGCTCCACTGAAATAGAAGTTACAGAGGGAGAGCCATCACAGAGGGAGAAAACCCTGGAAAGGAGTGATAAGGGAAAGGGGTTAGCTAAAGTGACTACATCTTCCTCAAAAGGCAAGCCTTTAGTAGAAAGGATTCCAAGATTGACGCAAAAAGAAATGATAAGAAACAACAAATAATAATTTAATGCTGATGGGGAGGATATGATAGAACTAATTGAGGTTCTTAGGAAGCCTAGGTCTCCATCAAAGGAAGCAAGAGCATTAACTTTCATCAAAAGTGACCAAAACCAAGATTTTTTTGCACAAGTGGCTATTCCTCCTCTTGATACAGAAATAGAAGTTTTGACTCCACACAACTATCAAAACAGAGAGGTTATGTTTGGAAAGCCTATATTGGATACAACCAAGTTGATAGTCGCAATGGGGATGAAGGAAGTATTCATAAGATTGGAATAGGAAGGGGTAGAAAAAATAACACTTCAAAGGTAAAATGAAATCCTAAAGGGATATTTAACCAAAGTTGTTGGTCCCTTAGATCTTGAACACCCCGAGGAGACTTTGAATGCTGCAATTAAAAGAAGAGATGGGGGAGGGGTACAATTAGATTAATTTTTGAATGCTTGTCAACAATGGCAAAGATTTTTTTAAGAAAAAGGTGTACGTATCATCCAAGGAAATCTTAAGCTACTACATGTCATGTAGGAGAACATCGATAAAATGATAACAATTTTGAAGCAAGATTTTAGTCTTATGGATGAGGTATATACCTAGCAAAAAGATTTACAGGTGATAAAGGGCTAGAGGTATAGAATGCTCATGGATGTATATAATATGAAAGAGTTAGATTTAATAGATGATTAGATAGAAAAGATAGCAGATAGTAATAAGATAATGGAATCATTAAATGCGGAGATCCACCGACTAAAGGACCAAGGCCGAGAGAAGATCTTGGAAGCAGAGAAACATTATAGTGATGCATGTCTAGATGTTTTTGAAGATGATGCATTGGAGAAATTGATACTAGTAGAGGTGGTTGTGTAGAGATTTAGGAATTTTTTTAAATGAAGTTTATAAAAATGAAGATATCTAGCAAGCCTTCAAGATAGAAGAAGCCTTGCTAGAATTGGATACTAAACTTAAGGATTTAACTAAGACTCATATTGAGGTAGACAACTATAAGTAGAAGGTCAAGGATAAGTATAATGCCTTAGATTTACCTGATGTGGCAAAGGTCACTAAAGTAATAGAGAAATTTAGGGGCAAGCATCCAGACATAGCTCTGGTATGAAGGGGGACAAAGCCCAGAAGCTAAAATTTCAATTTTGACACATGGTAAAATTTTGCATTTTTGATCACTGAGGTGCCTTGCTGCACTAGTGCGCTAGGTGCGCTGGTCCACTTTTTGCCACAAAGAGTTGGAAGAATTTTGAACAAGTCAGAGATGCACAAGTGTATTGATGCACTTCTTCTGAGGTGCACTTTTCCAGTGATGCACCGATAGTTAACTAATAGTTCCAAAAATAGAGATTTCCATGCACCGAAAATGCATTCTGGTAGTAGTTTAACTCTAACAGACACCCAGTGAAGGATTAGCTTCTATTTTTGACATTTCTAGACACTTCTACATCAACTAAAGGCTCTCTTCTTATTTTCTCATAATTTCTTTGTTTTATGGTATGTTAAAGCTCATGCATCCAATTAATGATATAAAAATGGATAGAGTCCTACTAAGAACCAGTTATATAGTCAATTTGTATATAATTAGTTTATTTTATTAAAATTAGAAGCATATGATTACATAAGGATATCTCTCACTTTCAACACAAATTGAGGAGATGATTTCTTATCAATATGGGATTGTAATATGTAATCAAGGCTGCCATTATTTTTCAATAATATATGCTTTTGCTACTTGCATTTGGAGTGTAGTAATTCTTTCCTAAATGTGTCATATTTTTGTGAATGTATGCTCATAGAATTGTGATTGAGCCAAAATTTTATTGTGTTATTTCTAGTTGTGTGATCATTTTATTCTAGTGTTTTCCATAGTTTTACGAATTCGACTGACATATCTAGCTCAAAGAAAAATCACCATATTGTTCCTACGTAGCTTTTCATCTCACATGAGGGCACTTTCTATGGCCTTGTGATTTTATGAAAAGTAAACTATCTTACAGTTGCTAAATTCCCATGGATGATTGCATTTGTGGAATTAAGGAAGTGTTTCTCCTATTTTCATTGGTTACCCATCAATTTCTTCGAAAGCTTAACTCACAGACATGTTGTTTTTTGTAGTTTATGTCCATTAGGATTTTTACTTTCATGTTATTTGCTTAATTTTCTCGTTACCTTATCTTTATTATATTCTTTACTAACCCCTTGTTAAAATAGGAATTCATACTAGTTGCATTATTAGATTACATTCATTAAAAAATAGAAACCACAAAACAATAGTTCTTTTGTGTGTTTTATTTTGAAGCAGTGAAAAAATTCTACATCTTATTCAAAGTCATTCAAAACAAAAAAGGCTTCCTTGTGAAAAAAAACATTTATCTTCAACTAAGAAGATTCCAGTAGGTCAAAAGATCGCCCAAAACCTTGGAGTTGATTCACAAGATTGACTTTTCAAGAAAGGAGTTTGAAAGAATTCTTGTCATTTAGCATCATGCATAATGATAGCTCAACAGAAGTGATGCTAGAAGGAGGGTCTCTTGATTTTTAGAATAGAATAAATTTTTTTCCAAAGTTTCAAAATTTTGCACTTGTTACAAATCCTAAACAAAATTTTCTAAGTTTTCAAGAAATTCAATTGCATTGTTGCGCTAAATTTTGTGGTGCGCCTCATTTTCTAAGAAAGTTTACTTCTACAGAGGTGTACTTTTCTAGAGTTGATGTAAACTAGAGGATTTTGATCTAGAATCCCCATTTTAGTGAGCTTTAAGATCTTCACCAAGTGCATGTGAGTTTCTTGAGCTTACCAATTTTTGCAAACCACATAGTGATAAAGGAATATCTCAAATCCAACCACTTCCATTAAAAATTTCATCATCTTCTTCAACTCCCCCTCCACTTCAACCACTTGGTAGACCATCACATCCTCCAATAGTGTGTTATTTATAGTTGTGCAATCATTTAATTTTGGTGTTTGCTATAGTTTTATGAATTCGACTGACATATGTAGCTCGAAGAGAAATCACCATATTGTTCCTACATAGCTTTTCATCTCGCATGAGTGCACTTTCTATGGCCTTGTGATTTTATGAAAAGTAAAATATCTTACAGTTGCTAAATTCTCATGGATGATTACATTTGTGTAATTAAGGAAGCATTGCTCCTATTTTTATTGGTTATCCATCGATTTCTTCAAAAGCTTAACCCACAGACATGTTGTTTTCTATAGTTTATGTCCATTAGGATTTTTACTTTCATGTTATTTTCTTAATTTTATTGTTACCTTATATTCATTATTTGCTTTACTAACCCCTTGTTAAAATAGGAATTCATACTAGTTGCATTATTAGATTACATTCATCAAAAAATAGAAAACACAAAAACATAGTTCTTTTGTGTGTTTTATTTTGAAGTAGAGAACAAATTCTACATCTTATCCAAACTCATTCAAACCAAAAAAGGCCTCCTCATGAAAAGAAACATTTATCTTCAACAAAGTAAATTCTAGTAGGTCGAAATATCACTCAGAACCTTGGTTTCGATTCACAAGATTGACTTTTCAAGAAAGGAGTTTGAAAGAATTCTTGTCATTTAGCATCATGCATAATGATAGCTCAATAGAAGTGATGCTAGAAGGAGGGCCTCTTGATTTTTAGAATAGAAGAAAAAATTACCAAAGTTTCAAAATTTTGCACTTTTGACATGTCCTAAACAAAATTTTTGAAGTTTTCAAGAAATTTAGGTGCATTGTTGCACTAAATTTTGTGGTGCACCTCATTTTCTGAGAAATTTTACTTCTATAGAGGTGTACTTTTTCTAGAGTTGATGCAAACTAGAGGATTTTGATCTAGAATCACCATTTTAGTGAGCTTTAAGATCTTCACCAAGTGCACATGAGTTTCTTGAGCTTACCCATTTTTACAAATCACATAGTGATAAAGGAATACCTGAAATCCAACCACTTCCATTCAACATTTCATCATCTTCTTCAAATCCCCCTCCACTTCAACCACTTGGTAGACCATCACATCCTCCAATAGTTCTACCTCCACAAAAACTACCCTTAGGTCCACCAAATCCTCCGATGGCCTTTTTCACAAAAATTGTAGACTCACCAATCAACTTGAGAGGTACACTCCATGACCTTACCAAGAATCTTGATAAGTTTTGCCCAAGGTTCATTTATGGAGAAACATGAACTATCAAAGATCACATCAAATTATTCAAAGAAATTTGCAGCTGAAAATAGATTGCCAACAAGGATGTGGTTCTTCATTTTTTACCCTACTCTTTGGGGGAAGTTTCTTTTAATTGGTACATTAATTTTCCACCTCAATGTATTAGAGATTGGGATACCTTCAAAAGATTTTTCCTAGAAAAATTAAAAAGGACCCAACTAAGACAATTTTGCGCTTTAATCATCTCTTTCACATGACATATCAATAATTGGAAACACCATATACTATACCTGTTGAAGTAGCTATTTAGATTTATTTGAATGCTATGGACCCTCTTAGTGCTATCTTTCTGAGAAGACTTCCTATAGAAAATATCCATACATTGGAAAAAGTCTTCCCAAAAGCAATAACCTTCACTAAGCAAGCCAATCCTAATGGAGGAGGATTGATGCTTCTAGCTCAAGCTATCACAAAAATACCAACATACCCTATCGAAGTGTCCATGATGCCTAGCCAATTCATACCAATAACCTTCACTAAGCAAGCCAATCCTAATGGAGGAGGATTGATGCTTCTAGCTCAAGCTATCACAACAATACCAACATACCCTATCAAAGTACCCATGATGCCTAGCCAATTCATACCTATGAATCCAATCCCATTACAGCAGGCATGTGCTCTGCAAAACCCTGCTTTAACACATCCAAGGTATGAACCACTGAAAGCTACTTTCTTTAAAAAAAAGGTAGTAGTTTTCGCAAAAGTAGACAATAGCTTTATTTTTGAATTTCCTTAGATGAAAAAGACTATGTCATAGATGAACATCAAGCTAAGCCATCTAAGGTTGTCATAGGGACAAAATAAAATTTTTCAAAGAAACAATGTTGGTCCCTACAACAACAATTATGGCCAAAATTATAATAGGAACTTCAATGGAAACAACAATAGTGGAAGCAACAATACATGAAACAATAATGGAGGGAACAACTTCAATCCCATTGACCATAATAATGGCTTCCAAAGATAAAATTGACAATGGAACACTCATCTAAATAATGAAAGTATTCCTACAAACAATAATACCAATGATTTTTAGTATACAAACATCAATCAATACGATGATGATCAAAATTAACCTAACAACAATGGTTCATACTATGATGGAAATCAAGAGATGGCTTAGAGTTCACAAGTAAATAACGATGCTCCTCTTGTGCAATTTAATGTTGTGCTATTAGAATCCTATGATCTTGCATAGAATACACAAGTAGAATAGCTAGTCAATGAAGAATTCGGATTCCCATTCAGCCAGGAACTTGACTTTCAGCATGAAGAGATGTTTTATTTTTGTAATGATAATCAAAATACATACAATCTGAGAAGTAGAAAAGAACCAATAATAGATGGGATTCCCCTAGTACTACAAGCAACTCCTCCTGATCCAAGAGCATGTAACAATCTGATGCAAATTAGACCATCATATGGAGGAAAATGAAATTAGAACCAAGTAAATGTACCTACAATATTGAAAAACCTTGCTTGGTCTACTGAAAAGTATAGTGCCATAGAAGAGTTGAAGTAAAAAAAGGCCAACATGTCCATGTTTGACATGTTGCAAAATTGTCCACAACAGCGAGAAGCATTGATGAAGACTTTGGATCATTCAAAGACACCTCATAACATGAATATTAGCCCTCAAAATATAGAAACTCAATAGGTTAATGTTGCGGAGGCAATGCCCACTGTGTTTAAAGACAAGGTGGAGGTGCCCCCATTTTTGCTCGACATTAGGATATATAGAAAGAATCTTCACAACTATTTAATCGATTTAGGGGCCTCATGTAACATCATGCCACTATCAATAGTGCAAATGTTAGCATTCAATCCTCAACCTTCTAATTGGATAGTGATACAGCTGCATAAAATAGAGGTGAAAGTCATTCATGTATTAAAGGATGTTTGGATATAGTTAACAGTCGACCCATAGATTCAAGATGTTATTGATATATATGTGGTTGATATCCCAAAAAAATATGGATTAATTCTAAGTAGAGAATGGTAAAAGTGCCTAAGGGGATCGTTTTCCATGGATTTCAGTCAGTTATGGTTGTCGTGGAAGGGATTGAAAAATCAAATCAAGATACATGCAAAACCAAAATTAAAAATGATGATTACAGAATATAATGCCCCAAATGAGATAGCATTCTTACAATCAGATATGGATTCATACAAAGTGATGGTATTTGACATAATTCCAACTAAATATTAGAGGATCGAGATAAAGAAATCAAGATACTGATCCCAAAAGATGAAATTGTGACACAATTAATAGATAGTATGGTGGCTAATTTGTAGTGTTTAGGAGAGGAAGCTGACCATAGCATCCTACTTCTTCTAGGATTTTTTCGATTGGATAAAGTTAGTCAATCTGAATTTGAATGCTCATCATGTCAAGAAGTAGTCTCAAAGGCATTAACACACATGATGGGAGACAAGGATAATAAAATTCTTGAAGATGAACCCACAAAAAATCAAAGTGTTATAAAATCATCTAAATCTATGGAAAAGGTTGAAGAGAAAATTGAAGATCTAAATTTTTCATACAGTGATACCTCTTTAGATGGTCGAGGGTTGTCTTCTCCTCCCTTGAGAATGATCAAAGTTTAGAGAAGAAGATAGTATGTAAAAGGTCAAGGGTGGACTTTAGTAGTCATCCATCCTGAACCTAAAGTTGATGAAATCAAAAAACTAATAGGGGAAATTCAAGACAAACAAGAAAAACATACACTCCCTCTATCAAGAAGTTGCAAAGGGGAATCATCAAGTCCACCTCGTGAGAATTTGCAATGGGTACCCAAGAAATAGTCATTCCAAGTTCAAGTGAAAGAGAAACTAAGGAGAAACAAACACAAAGTTAGGAAACCTAAAGAAAATCTGATTTGGACACTTTTCTTTGATGGTTCCAAATGTAAATTAGGAGTCAGCCTAGGTATTGAGTTGGTTAACCCAAAAGGTAGGTCTTTCTACACAGCATATCAATTACAATTTAGATGTACTAACAATGTTGCAGAATATGAAGCATTGACACAAGGACTTCTTTTCACATTAGAGAAAGGAATCACAACTCTTATATTTGAAGGAGTTTCTCAACTAGTTATATGATAAGTAAAATCATTATACTCTTGCAATGATAAAATGTTTCTTTCTTATAGGAAGAGGGTATGGGATTTACTAGATGATTTTGAAGCTTTAAACATAAAGTCTATCCCAAGGAGGAAAAACATGGTGACAGATGTCTTGCTATTTCAGCTAGTGTATTGCAACTAGTCAAGAGAACCAAATTGAAAAGATTTTTAGTAGAGTTGGTTGCTACCTCATCTATTCCAAAAAATGTCACAAAATTTCAAGTCTTTTAGGATGATCAACACATACTTGAATTTATCATGTGTAGTGGCCACTTTGAAGGGAAAGAGACAGATAATACTCCAGATAATAAAGCCAAAAATGAAGATGGGATATTAAATCTGAAAATAAACACTATTCCGAAGGGAATGGTTGAGTTAGAACACATTTTTGATTGTGATGAATCGAAACTTAATAGAAAAATGACCCAAGAAAAGGGGATCAAAGAATGTGACTCATACAACTTAGGTACTGATGAAGATTCCAGAATGGCAAGGATAGGAAAAGCATGCAATACATAAGAGAGGGAAGACATGCTCAAATTACTCATTGAGTGCAAGGATGTTATTACTTGGATCTATGAAGAGCTTAAAACATATGATCCTAAGATTATCACCCATGATATCCCCTTGAAACCAGATGCCAAATCTTTCCATCAAACGCAAAGACCTATTAATCCTATTATTGAACCACTGATAATGAAAGAAGTCAAGAAGTTATTCGATGCTAAGATCATCTTCCCCATTTTCCATTCCATGTGGATGGCCAATTTGGTTCCTGTACAAAAGAAGACTGGATAGATTTGCCTTTGTGTCAACTTTCATAACTTGAATCTTGCATCTCAAAAGGACAACTATCCTCTACCCTCACTAGATGAGGTTCTACAAATTGTGAATGGTTCAAAGATGATTTCTTTCTTGGATGGATATTTAGGATATAGTCAAGTGATGGTTGATGAAGATGATTGACTTAAGAAAGCTTTTACAACTAAATGGGGAACTTTTTCCTACAGAAGAATGCCTTTTGGATTGATTAATGCAAGGGCAACATTTTAGTGAGCCATGGATGAAGCTTTTAAAAGATTGATAAATAAGTGTGTATTTATCTACATGGATGACTTGATGGTCTTTTCAAAGGATCAAAGTACTCACATCACTAATCTAAGATAGGTATTCAATAGGTGTCATAAATACTACATATCTCTCAATCCCAAGAAATGTTCATATGGGTTCACTAAGGAAAAGCTCCCAGATCATGTCATTTTTGAAGTTGGAATCTCCATTGACCTAATAGAGTCGAGGCTATTCTATAGTTATCACCTCCTTATAGTAAAAAAGAACTCAAGTCTTTCTTCGGGAATACAAATTTTGTGTGAAAATTCATAAGTGGATTTGCTGAGATAGTTCATCCCCTTAATGATTTACTCCAAAAGGGGTCTAAAATAGAATGGGTTCCAAAGATTAAGAAGTCATTTGAAGATATTAAAGTGGCCATTTCTACGGCCCCAGTGCTAGTAAGTCTTGATTATGAACTACCTTTTAAGATATATTCTTTCACTTCAAAATATTCGTGTCCTAGGACCCTAACACAGAAGAACGAAAAGCAAGATGAAAGACCTATTGCTTTTATGATTTTCCCTTTGAAAAAATGTCAAGTTGAATTATTCCAACCTCGATAAAGAGTCTTTTACTTTGATCAAGGTAGTAAAAAAGTTTCATCATTACATACTAAGAAGTAAGGTCTACACAATTGTTCTTGATCCAACAGTAAAGACATTATTGATGCAAAATGAACTCGATGAAAGATGAGGGAAATGGATGGTGATACTTCATGAATTTGATCTAAAAATCCAACCTATGAGGTTAGTCATAGGTCAAGGATTATCATATATGATAGTTGATAACTAGACTAGGGATGAAAATAAATTCTAGTTTGACAGTGAAACAAATGAGAATGACCAAAAGAAAATGATAGTATTTCAAGTTGATATTATTTAGGGTGTAGTAATAGATGTCTAGTATCAGGATATTGATTTTTACCTTTTACAAAATTAGTGCCCCAATTGGATGAATAGTTCAAAGCGTAGGGGACTTAAAATGAAGTGTGAATCCTATATGTTGTGTGATAGAAAGTTGTACAAAAGAACCTATGAAGAAATCTACCTAAAGTTCTTAGGACATAAGGAAGAAAAAGAAGTTTTGGAACAGTTTCATGATAAGTATGGTATGGGGCATGGTTTAGAAGAAGTAACTATGCACAAGATTTTAAGATCAGGTTATTTTTGGCACAAAATATTCAAGGACACTTTTGAGCATGTGTGTTCTTGCCATATTTGTCAAACTAGTGTTAACAAGGAAAGACACCCGATGATGCCATTACAACCAGTGTTTGAGGTACGCCCATTCGCAAAGTGGGGGCTAGATTTCATTGATCTAGTCAATCTACCATCATTAACTAGACACACTTTTATTCTCATAGCCACTAATTATTGTATATGATGGACATAAGTAGAAACTTTCAAAAATTGCACTACTAAGGCGGTAACAGATTTCTTGGAGGAACACATTCTTACTAGATTCAAAATGTCATTTGCCTTAGTATGCGATAATGAATCAGGTTTCACATTAGTATTCTTAACTCAGTGGCTATTTGAAAATTAGGTTATTATCAAGTTCTCTTCAAATTATTACCCACAAGGAACTAGGGTAGCTGAATTGACAAACAAGAACTTGATCACAGTAATAAGATGGTTATTGAAGGAGAATCCTAAAGATTGGCATGCGTAGCTCAAATATGCTCTATGGGCAGATTGAGTGAGGTTTAAGAACTCTTTGGGGACATCCCCATACTCACTTATCTACAGACAAGAGCCAGTATTCTCGCTTAATCTTATGATTCCTATTTTGAAAGTCATGAGTGGGTACACTAAACATGTTGATAGAGTACAAATTAGATTGATGAATCTTTTAGAGATGGATGAGAAATGGATAGTTGCATTGGAGCACATGGCTAAACATTAAGAATTTTTCAAGAGATGGTTTGACAAGAGGGCCATGATAAAATCCTTTAGAATATCTGACCTTGCTCTACTTTGTGATAAGGAAAAAGAAAATTTGGGCAGCCACACTAAGTTTCAACACTTGTGGATTGGTCATTATTAGATTGTGGAGATTCTCAGAGAAAACAATTTTTGGCCTTACAGGTGGAATTAGTTCTGTTGCCAATCAATGGGAAATTTCTAAAGCATTATTTTGAAGCCTAGAAGATTTGCAAAAAAAAAAAAGTTAAATTTCATTTCTACAAGTGTGTGTTTTCTTTCAATCACCTATTTGTTTTCAAAGTTGCATCAATCTAGGGGTACATGCACTCAAGATTTTATCTTTACATGCTTTACTAACTACTCTTTTGGTTCTGATTTCAGGAAGAGGTATTTCTTTGCCAAAATATTTTGGCAATTGTGTGTCTTATACTAGTCGATGAATGGATGTTACTTGTAGTAATAGGGGACTTTCAGTCTTGAATTCAGGATTGTAGATCAATAAGTTGTCGACACATTGCAAATTTAAAGATCAATCACCTCATGTGTTGTTGAACCAAGGTTGAAGATAGCAAGGGATGATCCAAACCCCAATATATTCAAATAGAAGGATCTTCTCGAAGGAATTGCTAAGATCATTGTTTGGCATGAGAGTTTCCAAAAGTTCTAAAAGAGGAACGCAAGGGATGTTCACAAAAGATTGAATTCAAGGATCTAATATTTTTTTCCAACATTTGCAACATAAACAAAAAAATAGAATTTATCTATAGTGCCTCTCATGTTTGCATTTGGTGCCATGGCCTATTTTGATCCAGAGATACTTTATGATATTCATTTTTATGCACATTTGACATGCTTTGATTAATTGAAATTGTTCTAATTAACAATGTCATAGTTGGTAGATGTTAGTTACTACACTATTCAATTTGATCATATCAGCACAATGATGCTAGTGATCTAACATGATGCTTTATAATGATATATGGTTTTTTGTATTCAAATATTAAATTTATTTATGGATTTATAATGGACTTTATTAGACTATATTTGATGTTTTTATGCTATGGACATTTATATTGTTATTTTAGTAAACTTTTATTATGGTGCAAATGAATGATTTAAATATATTATTTTAATGAAATTAATGAAATGATTATCTACACGATTTCGTGCACTATTTCCTTGTATATATTATTATTGAACTATTGGAATAATTTAGAATAATTAAGAGAGGGGTGAATCAGTTATCCAAGGTCCAAATGTACAAAGAAAAATTTCCAATACTTTAGGAAATACATGTGCATGCATTGATTGGATCATAAAATATCTCAAACCTTAGTAAATTACTATCTTAGGTCAAATGAACTTTGAAAAAATGTAAACATGAAATACCAAAAATTCAATCACATAATTCAACACAAGGATTTAACATGGAAACACAATTTGAGATAAACCACCAATAACATGCTATCAATTTTCACTCTTTTGAAGTGAGCTTTGTGAGGAGCCAACCCTATTAAAGATTACAATGCACACTGTTAAATGTGACCTTGATTAAAGGATTTTAATTACCCTGTTAAAAGTGAGCCTTGTTAAAGGACTTTAGAACATTCCATTACAATGTCACCTGATTAAAGGATTTGGTCATGACTGTTAGGTCAACCTTAATCCAAAAGATTTATCCAAAGTGATACATTTGTTTGAAAGTAATAGCAGAACTTGATCTGATAACAAAAGAACTCACTTGCAAATTTCAAACCTCTAACTTAGCTCTCCATTCTATTTCGCTTCCATTCCCCTTCATCTTTGATTTTTTTTTCACCCTTCAATCCTTCAACTCCTTAATCCTTTATGCTTAGTATGTTAACAATAGATTTATTCTTTTAGCCTCCATATGAAGCAATACCTTTAGACTTAGACTTAGGTGCTCTAACATTTTGCTTCTAGCCTTGTATCTTCATTTATACATAATTTAGATCATTTGTCACTTAATTACAATCACCCATCTTAGGGTGTGGTTAGATTCATCGAATCCTCCCTTATTTCCATTATGTTCCCTCTAGAAACTTCTCTTACAATCCTCTTTAAATTCATCTCAAAATGGTTTATCCTAAATTATGTGCCACCAGCTCATACAACTTATCGTCAACACAATTCACACAATTCAAGAAATCAACTAGGTCGACAAAGATTCATCAAATCTTTGATTGAACTCATTTTACTGTCACTTGGAAATAACAAGTTGTTTACTCAACAATATTAGTCTTCTGATGCTTGGTGGACACTAGGTTGCTTGACATGAAATATCTTCACTCGGTCATTACTATCATTCTCTAACGCTTGGCACATAGTAAAGTTTGCTTGGTCACAACTGATATTTTTCTTTTCTTGACAACACTATTTTTTCTTGGTTATAACCATTTTTCTACTTGACCTAAACTAAATGCTCCGCTTACACTATATGTTTAGTCAAGCTTGGCAGACATCTTATTTTTTCTCAATCTCCTTCTTGTCTTTACTTTAATATCTTTTCTTTTTAGCCTTAATTAGATAAATAATTCACTATATCATCAAAGTCTTATTTGGTCTTAGTGCTTCTTTTATACACCATATAACTCAACCTTTCTCTAGGTACTCTTGTTAGCTTTTCTTTTCAAATCATCTTCATCAATCAATCAAATGATAGCATTCTAACCAAAGTAAGTAATTGTCTTACAAGAAAATTGTAGCTTTGACATCAATGACAAAATTATGATTGTTCCATGATAGGTTTCAACAATCTTCTTTTTCAACAATCTCCCTCTTTGGCATTGATGGCAAGTGTATTGAAATCTCTCCCTATGTTAGTATTTGTCCTTCCTCTATATAGGTCAATATTTTCTTTTCAATCTCTCCTCTTCTTTAGATATCTAGTTTAACCTCTTCCTCTTTAACTAATAAAAATCTCCCTCATATAGTCTTCTCCCTCTTTCACAACAATGCCAAAGACTTGTCATCTATTCATGTAGATATCTGCAATTTAAGTTTCCTTGATAAGATTCTCCCTCTATCAAGTTGCTTGTGACTATAAATCTTCTATTTCAGTTCCTTCTCTACTTTAGGTAGTTCCTAAAGTAAGATCCACTACATCAAGTTATAAAGTATGCCATTCAACTCAATTAATGCAGGGCACTACTCTTACTTCTTTAAGTGGCTTGAGATAGGGGTATCACCCCTAGCTTACCTCTAATATATTCATGTGCATCTTTAGGTAAAACATTTGTGAATATATCATCTATATGTTCCAATGTATTCACATATTCCATTCTCACTTCTTTGTCTTGGACCAATGCTCTTAAACAATGATATTTGATTGCAATGTGCTTTGTCTTTGAGTGTATCATGAGATTCTTAAATATGTTTATAGTACTTGTATTGTCATAGTAGATTACCACAAGTTCAGTGGTTTCTTTCTTCATTCCTTTGAGTAATTGTTTGATCCATACCACATTTGTAAAATTCACTACAATAGCCACATATTCAACTTCAGCAATAGATTGTGAAATACAATTCTATTTCTTGCTAGTCTAGCAAACTAATCTATTTCCTAAGAAAAATGCTCCACCACTTGTACATTTCTTGTCATCAATATTTCCAGCCCAATCATCATTTATATAGGCTCTGAAGTAAAACTTGTCATTCTTCTCATAGTATAGACCATAGTCTTTTGTACCTTTTAAGTATCTCATAACTCTTTTAACAACCATTAAGTGATTCTCCTTAGGATTTGCAAAAAATATTGCAACAATCCCAACAACTAGTGCAATATCATGTCTACTAAGAACTACATATTGCAATTTTCCAATCATAAACTTGTACAATGTTTGATTTATCTCAGCAGAATCATTAGTTTTGGATAGTTTCCATCTTGTCACCATGGGAATACTAGTTGGTCTTAGATCTTCCATTCTAAAAGTTTTAAAGATTTCCTTTACATACTTGGATTGAGTAATGTAAATACCATATTTCATCTGATATACTTGTAATCCAACAAAGAACTTTATTTCTCTGAATATGGACATCTCAAATTCTTTCATCATTTCATTTGCAAATTTCTTATGTAATGCATTTTTTCCTCCAAATATGATATCATCAACAAATATTTCGGCTAGTAAAATTACTTTACCTCCTTTTTTCTTCAAGTATAGTTGTTGTCATCAGTCTTCTCAAAACCAATCTTCACAAGATAATTGTGCAGCCTTTCATACCATGCTTTGGGAGCCTATTTTAAACCATATAAACCTTGTGCAATCTACATACCATGTTTTTGTTGTTTGGATCAACAAATCCTTCAAGTTTTTCAATGTAAACCTCCTCTTCTAGTATACCATTTATAAATTTTGACTTGGCATCCATTTGATAAACTTTGAATCCTTTATAAGAAGAATAAGCAAGAAAAGTTCTTACCTTTTTCCAATTTTACAAATTGGAAAAATGTCACTCCATAACCAATTGCCTCTTCTTGTGCATAACCTTAACCTTTCCATATTCCTTGTTACTTCACCATTCTCATCTAATTTATTTTCCATATGCCCACTTTTTTCCAAGAACATTCTTGTTCTCTGGTCTGGGTACTAATGTCCAAATTTTTTTCATCTCAATTTGATCAATTTCTTCATCCATGGCTTGAATCTACTCTTCATTTTCTTGTGCATTCTTCACTATTATATGTTCATGCATGCTTAACAAACATATGTCATTTCTTAATCCATTCCTTTATCATTGGTCCATCCTCCTTTCCTCCAATGATTTATTTAGCAAGATTATGACTTCTAACATATTTTGATAATATTAGCTTTATTCTTCTTTCTTCAATAATAGGTCATTCATGAAGTTAAATCTCAGGTTCACAATGTAATTCTCTACCAAGTTACTCAACATTCCTTTTCTATAGACCGATCTCGACATCAGAATGTAACTCAACATCTGACTGTAACTTGACATCCATTTGATGTGACTCAGTAGTCACTGATGCTTGTTGATTAGCAACCTAGTTCATAGAATCATCAATATAGAAGACATGCCTTTATAGTAGTACATAAAGGTTTTGTAATTTTCTATGTTCCTTCTTTTGTTCATCTTCATGTATTTATGTACATTCATCGACCTTTACATTTTCACTTTTCACAACTTTGTCAATGTTATATTTAAACACTTATAATCTTTACTTCTTGTGGAATATCCTAGGAATATACCTTCTTGACTTTTTGCATGAAGTTTTCCATTTCTATTGTCCTTTAGAATGTAACATTTTCTTCCAAATATCGTAAAATATTAGACTTGTACTTGCTTTAAGGTATAGAGTATTAAACTGACATCTTCTCTACAATATTTCAAAGAAACATTTTTCTCCATCATTAGTGTTCTAGCACAATCCATCATAGATCAGTTTCTCCTTTCAGCTATCCCATTTTTTGGAGGGGTCCTTGGTGCAAAAGTTCATCTTTTGATTCCTCTATCATTGTAGAAATTGTTGAATTCATTTGATGTAAACTCTCCACCTTTATCAGATCTCAAAAATTTTAAGCTTTTACAAGTTTCCTTTTCAACTCTTTCCAAATACCACATAAACTTTTGAAAAGCATCATATTTGCATCTTAAAAATATTACTATCATCATTCTAGAGTAATAATCAAAAAATACAATAAAATGCATCTCACCTTTGTAGCTTTGGACATCAATTGGTTCACATAGATTAGTATGAAATAATTCCAAAATTTCTTTTGAAGTATGAGTCTTACTCTTAAAACTAGATTTTTTCATCTTGCCTAACTGATATTGTTTGCAAGCCACATTATCAAGTTTCTTCAATTTTGGAAAACATCTAACTCTTTTCATCTTACTGATACTAACAAAATTGTCAAAATTTACATGACATAACATTTTGTGTCATAGCCACGCATCATCAAATTGTACAACATGACAAGTTACTTCATTCATTTCAAGATAAAATAGATTACCTCTTGTATGATCACCACTTCTAATGAAGTTTCCATCAATATCATAGATCTTAAAGCCTTCTTGTTATCAAATTCAACTTTGCATCCTGAACTATTCAACTGTGACACAATCAACAGATTATAGTTAAGTCATTCCATGTAGTAAGCATTGTTACACATGATCTTATTTGTCAATCTTATTGATCCTTTACCTTTTATTTGATAGGGTGCATAATTACCAAATCTAAAATTACTTCTATTATAATTCTCAAGGGTAATAAACTTACTTTTGTCTCCAGTCATGTGATGAGAACATCCACTATCAATGATCCATCTTTCACTTTTTCTCACACAAGATACTAGCGTAGTTGCCTCATCTTCATCATAATCATCTTTCATAGCCACATAGACAACTTCTTCATCATGATCATCTGATTCATTATTAGATTCTTCTTCAACAATGTAGCAAGCTTTATTTCCCTTGTCTTTATAGCCTTTGTTACTCTCATCTTTTATGCTTTTGTATTTTTCTTCATTTTTGTTGTTTGTCTTCTTAGAACATCTTACTACAATATGACCAACTTCATTACAATTAAAACATATGATGGGTAACTTACCTTTGTATTTTCCTTTTCCCATGTGAAACTTCCTAGCCATTAGTGCTTCTAGTTCTTCTAGATCTTCATCATCTATTTCACTATTACTAGAAACAATTTTGACCTTTTTCCTTCTCTTATCTTTCAATTTTTTGAGTGTCAGTTTAGCTTTGAAAGAAGATTCAACATCCTTTTCTTTGAAATTATCAAAATTTGAAAGTTCAAAAGAAGCGAGTCTACCAACTAGTCCTTCAAGGATCAGATTAATCCCAAGAGTACACCTTAGTTCTTTTATAGTAGAGACTCTTATAGAATAGATAGGCAACAGGGTTCTCAATACTTTACTAATCATAATCTCATCTTCAATGATTCTATTTGATCCTCTAATTGCATTTAAACATCTTTTATTCTTCTACTACACTGGATTATAGTCTCACCTTCTTGCTTTTTCATATCAACAAATTTTCCTCTTAGACTTTCTGCCTTATCTCTCAGCACATTCTTGTCTCCTCCATATATTTTCTATAGAGCATTGCATATGTATTTAGAATTAGTACATTCTTTTATGTCATCAAACTCTAAATAGCTTAGGGCAGATGTAATATCCAACATTGCCTGATTGTGTTCTTTCTTTTCTTTCAATTATTGAGCAGTGAGGGCTTCAACCACTTCAACATATTTAGTAGTAATAGTTGACTATATAAAATATCTAAGTCCGCCTAGATATAGCCTCATCAAACTTTTCCATGCAGGAAAGTTTTTCTTGTTTAGCTTGAAAATCGAATTTCTATACATCTTGATCTTTAGCTTCAAGTACCTTCAAACTATTTCCTCACAAACACCAAGCACTCTAATACTAATTTTTGGAATAATTTAGAATAATTGAGAGGGGGTGAATTAGTTTTTAAAGGTCCAACTATACAAATAAAAGTTTTTAGTACTTCAAAAAATACATGTGCATATATTGATTAGATCATCCAATATCTCAAGCCTTAGTATATTATTGTCCTCGGTCAAATGAACTTTGTAGAAATGAAAACATGAAACACCACAAACTCAATCACATGATTTGACACAAGGATTTAATGTGGAAATCCAATTTGGGAAAAATCACCAGTAACATGCTACCAATTTTCACTCTTCTAAAGTTATTTCTGTGAGGATCCAACCCTGTTAAAGGTTACAATAGACACTGTTAAATCTGACCTTGATTGAAGGATTTCAATCACCCTATTAAAAGTGAACCTTGTTAGAGGAATTTATAATATTTCATTAGAATGTCACCTGATTAAAGGATTTACTCATGACTATTTGATCAACTTTAATCCAAAGTATTTATCTAAACTGATATATTTGTTAGAAAGTAACAAATCTCTAATTTAGCTCTCCATTCGGCTTGGCATTCATTCCCCTTCATCTCTAATTACTTGTTCACCCTTCAAGCCTTCACCTCCTTAATCCTTTGTGCTTAGTATGCCAGAAAAAAAATTCATTCCTTTAGCTTGCATATGAAGCAACACCTCTAGACTTGGACTTAGGTGCTTTGACATTTTCCTTCCGGCCTTGTATCTCCTTTTAAAGATAATTTAGATCTTTTTTTTCTTAATTATGATCGTATATCTTAGGGTTAGGGTAGATTCATCAAATCCTCCATTTTTTTCCATTATGTCCCCTCTAGAAACTTCTCTTACAATCCTCTTTAGATTCATCTCAAAGTAGTTTATCTTGAATTGTGTGCCACCATCTCATCAAGCTTATCATCAACATGATTTACACAATTCAAGAAATCAACTTTTTTGGCTCAAATTCATCAAATCTTCAATCAAACTCATTTTATTGTCACTCAAAAATAAGATGTTGTTTACTTAGCAATATAGTCTTCTGATTCTCAGTCAACATTGGGTTTCTTGGTATTAACTATGTCTTCACTCATTTATTACTTCCATTCTCTGATGTTCGGCACATACTATATTTTTCTCGATCACTATTTATTTTTTTCATTGCTTGGCACACACTAAACTTTTCTTGGTCATAACCATTTTTCTACTCAGCCTGAACTAAATGCTCAGCTTACACTATTTGTTTAGTCAGGATTGGAAAATATGTTATTTTTGTTCAATATCCTTCTTTTCTTTGCTTCAATATCCTTCCTTTGTATCTTTAACTAGAAAAATAATACACTATATTATCAAAGTCTTATTTGGTCTTAGTGCTCCTTTTATACACCATATAACTCAACCTTTCTCTAGGTACTCGTGTTATCCTTTTTTTTTCAAATCCTCTTCATTAATCAATCAAATGATAGAATTACGACCAAAGTAAGAAATTGTCTTACCAACAAGTAATAGGTTTGACATCAGTGACAAAATAATGATTGTTCCATGATAGGTTTCAACAATCTTCCCCATTTCTATACTTCATCAATCTTCTTTTTCAACATGTACATCCACATTTGATTGGGTTGTGTATTGTGCATGACTTATATCCCTGGAAGTGGAACATGGATTTAGTAATTCATTTCTTCATACTGAGCCAACGTTATCCATGTATAAGAGATGTATATGTGTTAATTAGAATTAAAAAACCCTCTAGTTAATTGGTTAATGCAAACTCATTATCCATTTGTGACTAGATCTGTGAGCATGTCTAGGCATTTAGGAATTTGCAATGGTCACATGTGTTAAAATACTATGATTTAATTATTTAAAGAGAATTTTATATTTGATTTAAATTAATTTCTATTATTGGCTAATTGGATGTAGTCAAATCCCAAGCAATTGGGATTGCTAGATTTATTTGGGTTGAGGGAGCTAATTAGATTGTTTAATTTAAATAATATAATTATATGTCACTTTATAAAAAGTTCATATATTGGCTAAAAGTGAGTATATTCTCACTTATAACATTTTAGTTCAGGATTTTTGGAGCAAATCCTCCAAAACCCCTTGTGAGTTTTTAGTGTTTTGTACATTGGGTGAGTTGTGCTTGTGGGATCGCCATGAGAATAAGCTCACCAAATTTAAAGCAAGAAACTCTTCCATTTTTTAGCATTCTGTTGACTTTGATGCCTTCATTATTTTGTAGCCTTGATTTCTATTTTTGTCCTTTCAGCTATAAAGTAGGGATTTTTTATTTTAATAGTTTTGGCACTTTTCAAAAAAAATTAAATTACTTTAGGCTCAAAGGTTGAGAAATAGTGTTCCCTTCCATTTTTGTATGTTTATTTGGTTCACTTGGACATGTGTCAGAAAATGAGAGTTTTCAACTTTGGAATTTGGAAGTTTTAAGCCGTTATGCTAGTTGATTTTTGCATACGAGCTTGGAACTTTATTTTTATTTGATTATTGGGAGTTTGACCCCTATTTGGATAATGGATTTTAATTTCATAAATTTGTGACAACCTTCATTTTTGAGAGATTTTTGCATTGCCTTGTTTTGTGTGTTACCCAATTTTCTTAGGTATTTCTTGGCACTGATATTGGTCATGGATTTCTAATGTATGTTAGGTTTCTAATCTAACCATATTTTCAATTTATTTTTATTGGGATTCATACAAAACCCACACTATCCTATCATATTCTTAGTTAAGAGTGTTGTACACTTAGTATTCTCTTGTTATTTCTCATCCAACCCTTGTAGTTATATTTTTGTGAAGTTATTTTTTCCGACACATGAGCACATGCATGTGCATATGATAGGATCCTACAAGACTCAAAATCTTGGATATAGGTTGGTTGAGGGGTTGTTCGTTTGGGGGTTAGGTTGGGAACTTGATTTGCCTTTGGGCACTCATTGTATGATGAGCATGGGTATGTCGGGTAGATGTATGGAATGGATTCTCTTCTATACCACGGTGTATATTCTGATAAGGTAGTGTGAAAAAGTTCTAACAAGTGATAAATAAATTAATAAATGGGTAATAAAACTTAATGATAAGATAAGAGAACACATGTATGGTTAATCCTAGGGTGTGTGCCTATGTGGTTAATCCAAGGGCATGGTGTGATGGTTTCCTAAGGTATTCTTTCTACATCAGTGTGATGGTTTCTCAAGGGATTCCTTCTACACCAAATATAGCTTAGGCTTCCTGATGCCAAGTGCTTACATTTTGACTCCACTAGAGTCCCTACATATTAGCTTTAGTGGGTCTGACTAGATACCTAATGTACTGCATTGATTTCATGAGTGTATTGATGTTAGTGTCACTCAATTGGTGTGGATTAGTGATGGGTGATTGTTTTATGTGATTCTGGTTGGGTCACTATCTCCATAAGTATGGTAGGTGTGGACTTGTAGGTATCACATGGTTGGGAGGCATAGTTGTCGATACCAATGTTGGGGACTAGTGTACAGAGATAGTCTACTTCTAGTTTGAGGCCAGTGTTGGATGTTCACTTGGTACTTTTGTGTATCCAAAGTGTGTTTCCCTATGATTTATGCTTTACTTTGGATTTAGTTGATATCTTATTTAGATGATATTAACTATGTTACTTTATGCATTCCTTTATCATGATGTTATATCTTATTGCTTCATTGATTCTCCTTACCATTGCTTTGGATTAGCAATGATATTGGTAGATTAACATTGTAGATGTATCTTGTTTCATGTATTGTTATTGAATGATTTATTGGTAAGAAAGATCTCACAAAGCATCTCTAATGATATTGTTGGTGAAATGAGATTTCATGCTTTGGATATGGTTAGGAACCTTGAGGTCTCATGATTCCATTAAGGTTGGGAGGACATGAGCAAGGTTTATTTTATTTAGAAGTATATCTCTTGCTGACAGATTCCTTTTCACTGCGATGTTTCTTATGTTCATGTTGTATTGGTGATAGTATGGTTTAGATGGATAGATGTTATTGTTCTACTTTCTAGTATGTTAGGTTATTCAATCTTCTCTTATGCATTTGATTTTTTACTCCTTGACTTTGGTGGTTTTGGTACTTCTTGATGTGGAGGTTCTAACCCTACTTTGCCTCTTAGTTGGTCAATTGCCCAAGTATGATCTAAAACTAGGCAATAATGGGACACCATTGTACAATGCTAGAAAAGTATCATGTTGTAGTTATGAAGAGTGTCATATGATACTAATAGAGTATCGTAGTGTTACTATATATAGTACCTATTAGAAATAGGAAATACTAAGAGGGGGGAGTGAATCTGTATTTTACAAACTTTAGCCCAAAACTAGATATTATTAACAATCTTATAACTTTCATATGAAAGTAAACTAACTATGTTGAATAGTAAAAATAACCATGTAATAAGAGAACTGATAACACCATTTTTTTTGACTAGGGAAACCTTGGCCATGGGAAAACCCCGGTGGGGATAGTACCCACAAAATGATCCACTAATCAAAAGTATCTCGGGAAAGATATTGACTCGGTTAACAGTCTATTACATCCATACAGTGTCTTGGTCCTTGTTATAAGCCTCAACCCTATTAAGAGTTGATATATACAAATAAAAAATGTATGCAAGATGAGTCCACTGCCCAAACATTCAGAATATAATGTAGTTCTTTAATACAAAGAGATAGATACACAAACCTCTTTATACTACTATTGATATCTTCAATATCTGATACTACTTTTTTTTCTCATCACATAGTTCACATTCCTTTGATCATACATCAAAATTCACATAACATAGCATTACATCAATGTTTCATTTCTTACTAAACTATACATAACTCCACATTCACAATCTTTCTTTTATACCTTGCTAATTTACAGTTATCTACCCAATCAATCTTAATGCCTTTATACACTTTACAATTTATACAAAATTAACTTTTTCCCTCTTAGGGTCAACATATAATATGTCATCCCTAATTAGTTAAGTAATTATTTTGTAAAGAAAATAATTCCTTAACCCTAAATACCCACTTTTTTGTCTTGCTCTGTTATGCATGTATATTATTGTGACCAGTAATCTTTCCATAACTGTATCTGCAAAGTCTATACTATCATGTGCACTCACATACATCATCACCATAGTTTCAGGTATCCATGCCTAACTTTGTACCTATCCATGACAAGCTTGCGAATCTCTCCAATCAAAACTTTATCTATTCTACTAGATAAACTAAGTAATACTTAGATAATTTTCTAAATATAAATGGAAATACTTCATTTTCATGATATGCCTAATTTATATGACAGATATGTTGCCATAAATGACAACATCAAAATTTCTATCCTAGAAATTTGTCAACAATTTACCTCTTTGGCAGTGATGTCAAGATAGGGAAAATTAGCTAAGTCTCATAAACAAATACTTCTCAAAATTGGCCTTGACAAAATTTCAAAATTTCAAAATTATGGATCAGTAAATACTTACGATCTTTCCTTATATCTCCTAATTATATTGTATTTCCTACTTTGACTATAACTCTAACTTTTAAATTACTCCTCCTTTTACATCAATAAAAAAGGTGTCCAAAATATCTACAAGTCAAAACTATGATGCATTACCTTCAAAGTTGTTGTTGGATGTAATCATCATAAATTTTCTTCAACATGGTGAACTCCATGTCCCATTTTTCCTTTACTACATCTTCCACACTCAAAATTTCATAGAGAGCATAGGATGCTATCTCTATTGCTTCTAAATCTATATAGAAAAACTTGTCATAAGATGCCTTCACTAGTGAGCATTCTTCCAGTTTTCTTTGTACAAGATCAATTTTTAATGCAAGGTGCTCCCTTAGTAATGAAAATCTCTTCAATTTCATCTCCTTCTGTAGATCTAAATTCTTGATATCATCATTAATTTTTCTAATTGTCCTCTCGAGATCAATGATCTTAGCTGAGGGAATTTTTTTTACTTCATTTATAAGTACCTCTAGTTTACTGAGTTTTGTGCACAAACCATCTCATATATCCATGATTGAAGTGTGTGCTCCAACCCACATTCCATATACTATCTGTCCTTATGTATATGGAAAGTGTGTTCCTTGATCTTTTCATCAAGGTTCTTAAAATCATTTCTAATATTGTCACACATCTTTCTGAATATCTCTGCATCATGTAGAGTTTGTACCTTGACTACAGATATATCTGATAAA
The DNA here is from genome assembly GCA_028749045.1 of Cupressus sempervirens. Taxonomy (NCBI): domain Eukaryota; kingdom Viridiplantae; phylum Streptophyta; class Pinopsida; order Cupressales; family Cupressaceae; genus Cupressus; species Cupressus sempervirens. Next base: position 626,687,529 of record CM053784.1, read on the forward strand.
TTTTTTAACTCAATGTCAAAAGCTTTGATTACAAATTTTTCTCTATCTCATGGATCTACCTCTATCATCTATACTAATATTGTATTGTGTATTCTATCTGTCACTTTGTTCGTCAATAGTGTGTTCTCCTATTAGATTTTATAATCCTAACTCTTTAGTATCCAATGTTTTGGAGATACAAAAGGATGTTACCAATAAATGGGTTAGTGTATGTATTCTATCACCGCCCTCTGAATTACAAGGTACATTTCCCTTAAGACTTGAAATGATGTGAATTGAATATACTTTTCTTAGATCAGAAGTTCTAACAGAATAAGCTCTTAACCTGAGAGCAGTAAAGGATAACCAAATTGTTTGTAGGCACAAAAAATTCAAGCAAAATGGATTTGGAAAACCTATCACACTTAATGGAATAATTTCAATAGATTATCTTGAGATTTATGACTCTTAATCCCATTCTAAATGCAAATTAATTGTCTAAATGCAAAAGAGGGAAAGAAGAAGAAATGCATATGAGGAAAAATGGAATTACTTTAGCTATCAGTCTTGAATGAAATGGAATCCAACAAGTTACTAATAGATTCTTTCACACTTATACTCCAATTCACAATGAAACTATCTAATATGCCATGAAACCAGTAAGAGGAGAATCAGTATCACGTATGAAAAAGAAAATGGAATGCATTATACTATAACTGCCATAGTGAAATGGAATCCACATAGTTATCACAAGATCACATATAATTTTCCTTCAACTCTTAATGCAAAATTAATCTATGAATGGGCAACAAAGCATGACAAGAAAATAGGGTAAATGGAATTATAGAGCCAATTCACCATCAAGTATTTTGACCTTTGTATTATCAAAAGAAATTACAATTATAGTTTTTTGTCATCCCTCAAAAATGGCAGAGCAACAATCACATAATAGAAATAAAATAAGAATAAAACATGGAAAATATCTTATTTTCAGCATGGTATGAGCATGTGGCATCTTCTCTATCGATGATTATGAATCCATGACACTTCTGGAAATACACAAGGATTTTTTATCTTCATATGGCTTCAACAAACCCTATAAAAATCTCATTTCTCCTATATTCTTCCTTTGGCACCAAGTCCATATAATTCATATTCCAACAGTCACTTCCATTTTGAAATCTCATTGTCAATCTCAAATCAATGGTCATGATTAAAACATAACAACCTCCTTTATTTTTCTTTTGTAATCTCCTCTATTGGTCCCTCTATGTACACATGTCGTGTGCCTGTATTCACATCACATGCTCATATTTCCACATTATTTAAACCTCGTGAATCTTTGAAAAGTAGGAATATGATAGATGTTAATGTTTTCAAATCTAACAACTGAGGTCAGAAGACCTAAGCTTTCTTTTCATGTAGCATTTTTGCAACTCTCATTCGTTTGATACCTTCATTATGTGCAATGATGAAACCAATTGATTTTCACTCCATCATTTTCTTGACTCAAGGTTTCATTTAACCCTTTGAGAACATGTGAATGCCTAGATCCTTAACTGTTGTAGTTAACTCTTTATCAAAAGAACAAGATGTCACTTCTTTCAATACCTTTACTTGATACAATGATATGATTAATCTTTATCATCTTCATTGGATCACAACTTAACATGTCTCCATTATACTAACCATAGAGACTTAGTGACAACTGCACATCAACTGTGATCATGATTTTTACACATTAAACTTAATTGTTACTTTTAACCTATGACCATGTGACCTCAAGCCTTTTACTATATCACAACCTTAACTATAGATTACTCTTAACCTCTTTCACTTTGTCACTGCCTTAACTCTAGGTTTCCTTCAACTGCCAATGATCATGTGATGATAATTGATCTTTAGGATTTGATGGCTAAGATTAGAAGACTTAATTCTCTATTTTTCTTTGTAATTTGGGTCCATCTATTCCACCTTTCAAATTCTCATTTTCCCACATTAAACCTCAAGCATCTTTGGAAAGCAAGGAAGTGCCAAGCATTGATCAACTGAGATCTAATGGTCATCATGAAACCAAAAGAAACCTTTTTCATTATGCCTTGTAATCCTACGATCATACAATCTAAAGATATATGATCTTACAATACCCTTGCTATCATATAGTCAAGAGGCTTCTTTCTAACCCTTGTGATCATACATTGACCACGATGCTATGGAAACCTGATATATCATAAGATCAGAATACCCATCCCTTTTCCTTTATGATCCCATGATCCTTTAATTCATAACATTAAAATATTTTATTCTATATGTTTATGTGTTGGGCCTTACTCAACTTTAATATTTCTTCATTTAGGATCTTATGATCTCCTCATAGCATTTCAACTCTAAAATTCAAGGCTTCCAATCTCATGACTATCATAGCTTCACAATCTCATCTTTACTTTGCATCCACTAACACATGTGGTATCACCTCACTTCCCCACATTTATTAAACTCCATCCATCAATGAAAAGTGGGAAAGAGAGAGACATCAATATTCTAGAATTTGATAGTTGGGAAAATAAATCTCTAAGGACCATTATAATTTCATCTTAAAATGTTATTCATCAATCTTGTCTTCATCTGATGATCTAAATTTAATCTCTGAGCTATTTGACTCTTCAACTTTGCAATGTAGATTCACGAATTAAATATAAGTTGTCAATTGAAATTCAAGGAGAGTCATACCACCTTGACCTGGTTCTTTTCATCATTTCTGAGTATTTATCTATTTCTCTTACATTCGATTTGATTTCTCTAGTTTCCATAATTTTTCTATAATCGGTATTGTCCTAAGCTTCAATCCAAATGTTTTTAGACATCATCTATTCTAAATGCAATGTGATTTCTTCTTTCATATGTATCATGCCTTCAATGAAATACTTGATTAAACATTAGGGTTTCAGAACAACTCTCTTCTCATCTAGGAAAAGTGTAAACTTACCCTTCCTAACTTAATCACCTAGCCTTGGACTAGAGAATTGCTCACATGATTTCCCACATTAGGTTAGCTCAAAGGGGTGATTAGAAGAGAGGCTATCCTATGGGAATTCTAGACTCAAACTCAAGAAATTGACACTTTTATTTGACTCAGACCTAAAGCCAAGAGGGATGAGCCAAGAATTGGGCAACACACTTCCATTAGTGAACTCTACAGACTCTTCACCTTCTTTTTCTTCTCCATGATCTTGTTGAGTGGTGAGGTCAACTCTATTTGATCATCATCATCAAATCCTATTAATGATTCTAGTGCAAAGGGTGTCCTAGAAGAACAAGCTATACTTGCCTTCTTTTCTTCCTCTTTTTTCTTCTTCTCTTCTTTCTCCTTTTTGTTTTTCTCTTCTTCCTCTTTTCTCATCTTTTCTTCAGTTGTCTCTCTATTCTTATTCATTTATTCCTCCTCCTTCTTCATATCTTCTCTTATTTTCTTCTTCTTCTTCTTTCCTCTTTTTCTCCTCTTCTTCCAATTTTTTTCTTTTCATCCTCTTCTAACTTCTTAGATGTCTCTTCATTTCTTTTCTTTTCTTCTTCTATTATTCTCTACTTTTCTTCTTCCTTTCTTTTCCTTTCTTCTTCTTTTATACTTATTTCTTATAGTCTCTTATTTTTCTTTTCTTCTTTCTTTCTTTCTTTCTTCTTCTTCTTCTTCCTTGCTCTTTTTCTCTCCATTATCTTTTGAACTCATATAGTTGACCAAATTGTTAAAATTTGTGCCACAATCCTTAAAATGGATCATACAACCTATCTAAATTGATCCTTGTACTATCCACTTTCATGATATTAGTACCTATAGTGACTTGTGGAATTGATTTTGACATTGTTACTATTGCTACTATTGCTCCTTGTTCTTGGCTTGATGTGGAGGTCATGAATTTTATAATAGGTTTGTCAGTATCCTAGTTCACTTCTTCATAATTTCCTCCTATTATCAAAATCACTCGTCTCTTGTTTCTTGGTAGGGTCTTAATAGCCTTCACTATACTTTCATGATGTTCATCATTCTTTACTTCACACAATTTCCTTATCTCTTTTTTCCTAGTCTTCTTATCTTCATCAATTACTCTTCTCTTTCTATTAATTAATTTGTCATACATGTTTTTAGGAACTTGATCTTGAATAATTCAAAATTCTTATTAGAAAGGATCATATGTCTAATAACGACATTCTCAAGCTCTAATCTCTCAATGTCAATGTATAAGGGGTAATATTTGTTTAATTGCACAAAATTACCTTAATCAATGATTATGCAATTCATTTTCTAAATTTTAGGCTTCCAAGCCTTTCTTTCTTTGATCAAAATCTCTAATTTTTATTTTTCTACCTTTTCTAACTCATTTTTGTTTTCTTTCTCAAGTGTCTCTACTTGACCTCGCATTCTCTTTCCCTCAATGGTCATTAAGGCCTTTTTCCTTTTTCCTAGCCTAGCTTCCATTTTCCTTACTCTTCATTGTTTGTGAGGATATGTTGGCTCTTGCTTAATTTCAGCTAATCTTTCTGACTTTCTTACCTTAACATCTTATGTTTCTTCTTCTTCTTCTACAAGTGAGACAACAACCATGGCTTGGGGTTGCATGTGTAAAACTATTGCATAAGGTGCAATAGGTGCATGTGTCGATGGTATTGCAACTATAACACCTTCTAATGGTCCTACTACTATAAGTGGTGGCACATACATGATACTTTTTTTTTTCCACTTTGCTTCATTCTAGCTACAATCTATCTTTTTGCTACTACCTCATTAGGAGTTATTTGGGATTCTTTGATGATCTTCCTCACGATGGCCTCTACCTTTTTCTTTGTAGACTTCTTAAATTGAGCTTGATTAGTCATTTGCATGACTTCTCCATAGGTTCAAAACCTATTGAACTCTTCATCTCTTGATGATTTTAGTATCACTTTCATTTATCCTTCATCTTGTTCTTGAGTGACCTCATAACCAAGAGGCTCTACATATAACATCCAATGTTCAACTAGCTCTATGTAGGTAAAGTTAGTGTCAACCATAGAACTTATATTATTCCTATACTTCCTTACAACTAGGGGTGAAATCATGCACCTTTGCTTCATTTCTACTTGAAAGGTCTTCACAACTAGATCCACACTTCTTTCAATCTTTTCAATGGAACATCTTCTTTATAAATTTGGTTATCTTCTCAATAGTATACTTTTCATTGTCAAGAAACTCAATCATAGATAAGAATGGAAATCTCTTAATCAAGTTGGAAAATGTCCAAGTAATCAGTTATTTAAATTTGAATTGGTTGTTCTTTACTTTCTTTATCCTCTCTAGGTTCTGTATCAACTACATTCTCAATATTTCACACATATTTATCTTTACTCTTTCTACACACATCTTATAGATCACATGGATAAATCTTGTTTTCATGCCATCCTCTCTAGAGCTAACACAAATATTTTATGTTTTGATTTTGTCTATAAATCTTATAGCATGTTGTGTAATCTTACTAATCACAACTCCTCTCTCATTCTACTCATACTTATTATCCTATAGCACAAGTTTGTTTACATTATTTTCATCGACTGGTATTGATCTTTCATTACACAAATTAATTACTTCATGAATCAGATTGGCTGATATGACTACCACATTGTCTCCCAACCAGAATTGTCCATCATGAATTCTATTCAATATTAGCATTGCCCAATCCTCATTGTAAAAATCATGTGAAAATATGAACTTCACTAACTAATTTTGTTCCACATGCCCATATCCACTATTAAAGCTCTTATCTTGGTTGTAAATTAGGTCAAACTCATTTGATATACTTCCTTCTCCTACTATCTCAAGTTTACTCTTGAGGTAATTGCCAAGGTTTTCTAAATACAAAACTTCATCTGGGATAACAAAAAATGTTGTTGTAGGGTCTTCTTCCAAGGTTGAATAGGATTTATCTTGACCTTAGGTTTTTCCTCATCCTCAACATTGTGAATCAAACTTCTATCCATGTCTTAGTTAATTCTAAACTCAAATTCATAATGTAAACTTTCAAAATTTATAAAATCTCTCAAATTTGTAGAAATAGGGTTTGCTGGAAAATTCTCTTTTAATGTTTCTTTGATTTCCTTGGATTCTCTCTCAATTCAATCCTTAACTCCTCATGTGCTCAAATGATGCTCAAAATCTTGATTTTGATTTTTAGGTCCTTTCTATTTACCTACTCCATTAATTGCATGAGTACATAATCCTCAAAAAGTTTCTTCTAATACCAAGAGACTTGTTTTCTTTTGTGTTTTGACATATGAACTCCAAAAACTTTGTGATCTTAACCATAGATTTAAGACATCACATTTTAACTCATACTAACTGTGCACAGGTTAACTCTTTCTCTAACATCTCAATTACCTTTCTAATGTTTGATTTTTTGTGAAAAGTAATTAATTCAAACAAGATGTATCAAATGTAAATATTGTCTTCAATTTTCTTCTAGATGCTTCATTTAACTATTACTCTAACACTACATGTGAACTATATGGATCTTTAGCTTTGCCAAATACCTCTTTGAATTCCTCTACATGTCCTCTTATGTTTTCTTTGTGACTATCACTATTGCTATCAGTCCTTCTAGCATTCCTTCTTATACTCCTTCTGAAGTTTGGATTCCTTGTGTTGTGCCTCATTTCCATTCTATAGAATGTTTCTATATGACCAAATTTGTTACACAACTACCATACTAGTGCATTGTTTCCAAATCTAGGTCTAGGCTCGTTTACAGGTGCTCTACAATTTCTAGCAATATGTCCTAAGTTGTTGCAATTGTAACATATAATGTTGCTTCTCATTTCATTGTTTCCTTCTTTGGATCTTCTTCCTATAGGGTTAGTTCTTCTAAACATTCTACTATTTCTATTACTACTATCAAACTTAGGTTTCTTAGAAATTAACTTCTGTATGACCAAAACCATGACAATTATAACAATAAAAATTAGTGATTAGTTTGAATTGCTTACCTATGTAATCTCTTTTCATATGACCAATCTCATTACATGTAAAAAATATACATTTGAATTCATATCTCACTTCTTTAGGTGATTCAACTTGCTCATGTTTCTTAGGTTCATCAAATTGTTCAAGTTGGTTGACTTGTTCAACTTCCTTAGGTGCATTATTAGGTTGATTTGACTCAATCTTATTTAGATCTTCTTCATTTTGCATAGGTTGATGAATTTTAGGATTAGGTCCCTTTCTAGCTTCACATTTCTTAGCTGACTTTTCTCCAATGAAATATGCAAGACCATTTTTATCATTAGAAGGTCTATGAAAGGACATTTGTTCATCAATATTCTCACTATTGGAATATAACTTCTCAAGTTGTTTCTTAGTTTAGGTTAGCTCTCCTTTCACACTAATATTATGCTTCTCAATTTTTACATACTACAACTTAGTATATTCAATTTCAAATATAACTTTTGTAAGGTTAGATCTCAAATCTGCATTCTCAGATTTAAGATCTAACTCAATTTTGCTATCATCTTTCTTCAAACTAAATTTCAGATTAGTAATCTTTAGTTCATGCTTTAGGATCTCAGATTCTTTCTTCAATCAGAAAACTTCATTACTTTCCTTGATTTGATCTTTTGGTTCTTTCTCATATTTGAGATAATTAATCTTATCTTTCATCTTTCCAATGTAGTCCTTTGCATCCTCAAATTTTTAATTTAAAGCATCTCTTTCTTTAGTAAGAATGTCAATCTGCTAAAGAGTTCTCTCTAGCTTCTTCTGTAGCTCATCCATATCCATAGGGATCCTACTCAAGTTGTTAAGCCTTCTCTTAGTAATTGTGCTCTTATACCAATTGTTGGAAATAAGAAATACCGAGAGAGGGGGATGAATAAATATTTTAAAAACTTTAGCCCAAAACTAGATATTATTAACAATTTTATAACTTGCATATGAAAGTAAACAAATGATGTTGAAAACCATACTATAAGAGAACTCATAACACCATTTTTTTAAACTAGGGAAACCTTGGGAAAGGGAAAAGCCTAGTGGGGATAGTACCCACTAAATTATCCACTAATCATAAGTGTCTTGTGAAAGATATTGACCCGGTTAAGAGTCTATTACATTCGTATAGTGTCATGGTCCTTGTTCAAGGACTAGGATTTGTTAGAAGCCTCAACCCTATCAGGAGTTAGTATATACAAATAAAAAATGTATGCAAGATGAGTCCTCTACCCAAACATACAATATATAATGTAGTTCTTTAATACAAAGAGATAGATACAAATACCTCTTTGCACTGTTATTAATATCTTTAATATATGATATTACCTTTATTTATCATCACATAATTCACATTCCTCTAATCATACATCAAAATTTGCATCACATAGCATTACTATATTACATTCAACTTTACATTCACAATCTTTCCTTTATCCTTTGATAATTTAAAATTATCTATCCAATTGACCTTCATGTCTTTATACACTTTACAAACTATAAAATTAACTTTTTCCCTCTAAAGGTTATTATCCAGGATGATATCCCTAATTATTAAGTAATTATTTCATTAAAAAAATTTCCTTAACCTTAAATACCCTTTTCTCTATATTGCTCTATTCTCTCTATATAATAATGTGACGGGTAATCTGTCCATAACTTTGTCCATACAGTCTATATTGTTTTGTACACATGCATACATCATCATCATAGTGTCAAGAATCTCTACCTAGCCACTCACTTGTACATGATAAGCTTGTGAAGCTCACCAATCAAAAATTTATCTATTTTGCCAAATAAACTAAGTGATACTTAGACAATTTTCTAAGTATACATGCCAACACTTCATCTTCATGATTTGTGCACTTCATATGATTGATATGTTGTCATAAATGACAACATCAAATGTCTAACCAAGCCAAATTGTCAACAATATTGTAAGATACTAGTAAAGTTGTTGGAAATATAGATGGAGTAACTGGGAGGGGGGGTGAATTAGTTACCACAAAAAAAAATCCACAGATCCCTTAGATGTCTTATAAGCTAGTGACTACTGTCACTTGATAAACATATAGAAAAATGATGTAACTCAGTAGATGCAGTGTATGTTAACTTATTACTGATCTTTAAGTATTCACGGTGATTATCATGCAATCATAAAAGAAATAATATGAACACATGAGACACCAGATTTAACATGGAAACCCAATATGGGAAAAACCACCAAGTAATTAGCTACTAATTTTCACTCTTTTGAAGTGAGCCCTGTTAGGAGCCAACCCTATTAAAGGTTACAAAACACACTGTTAGGTGTGACCTTGTTAAAGGATTTAATCACCTTGTTAGGAGTTCCCTTGTTAGAGGACTTTAGAAAAATTCAATAGAACTATCACCTTGTTAGAGGATTTATAAAATGGATGTTAGACCAACTCTATTAAGAGATTTAGAAATCACTGCTACAATGGTGACAAAGTAACAATGAATAGATCTGAATGAGATGCAACCGATTTGCTAATATAGATCTTTTTTCTACTCCACTAGATCCTCTCTAATCAAATAAAAATTTTATGCTCCTCAAGGATATCTGAGCATCCTTCAAAATTTGCTCACACTTTCTTCTTCAATCAATACACTTGCATGCTCGTTCATTTCACTCTAGAATTCACAACTTGACCTTTCATATATACCTTACAAATTGTCAAGTTGCCTCATTTACAACTTAAAATTATCAATAATCATTACATCAATTGGCTACAAACATTACATGAAATAATTAAACTTTATTTCTCAAAACAATGAAATCCTTCATTGGCCGACCCTATTTGGTAAACACTATTCCAGAATTGATTTCCAGTGCTAACCAATTAAAGCTCAGTGAACACTACAAACTCTACAAAATTCTTAACCTTGTGAGCTTGCTTACCATTGAATTCTACCACAAAATCCTTCAACACTCGAGTGAGCTTGGTAAAAACTATTTCCATAGAGTAATTTTCAGGAACACTCGATAGACTCTAGAATTTGCTTCGCTAACCAACTATGCTCAATAGACTCTATCTGCCAATTGATATGACATTTGTATAACATAAAAAAAAAAATACAATTAAACAATTATATCCAATAATCTCCCTCTTTAGCATTGATGGCAACACAACATGTCATAGAAAAATGAAATTTGAAAGTTCCTGATAGAACATTTCTCCCTCTTAGATTTTATGCCACAAACTTCTCTAATGCAATATTCTCCCTCTGTGAAGGAATTCCATAGCTTCTTTTCAAATAGTAAACTTTGCCTCATACAAGTTCAAATTTCAGAAAGATATGACAGTAAACTCTCCCTCTTTGACAACAAATGCCAACGACAACACATACCAAATGACTAACAATGTACCTTAAGTATTGATTCATATGCAATGTTTCCATAGCTATGTTGTATCAACTGATAGATCTTCAACTTGGTTCTTCTTGATGCATTACTAAAACTTTATTTTAGTGAGCTTCAGATAGGGGAATAACCCCTAGCTTACCTCTTAGATACAAGAATGCATCCTTGGGTAATGGCTTGGTGAATATGTCAGCAATCTATTCTTTTTTCTGGACATTTTCCAATATGACCTCCTTATCTTACACCAATTCTCTGACAAAGTGATACTTTATTGCAATGTGCTTGGTTTTTGAATGCATCACTAGATTTTTAGATATGTTAATTGCACTTGTATTATCACAAAACATAACAACTGGTTCTTTGATTTCAACCTTCATGCCTTCCAACAACTATTTAAACCAAACAACATTAGAATAGTTCACTACTACTGCAACATATTTTGCTTCAGCTATAGATTGGAATGTACGATTTTGTTTTTTATTCATCCAAGAAACCAACCTCTTTCCAAGAAATAATTCTCCACCACTTGTACTCTTTTTGTCATCAATGTTTCCTACCCAATCAGCATCATTAAAAACTTTCAAGTCCAAATTTTCTCCAAATTTATACTGCAATCCATAATCTGCAGTGCCTTTCAAGTATCTCAAGATCCTTTTGATTCCCATCATGTGATTCTCTCTGGGTTTTTTTGAAAATCTTGCCACTATACCAATTGCAAGAGCAATATCAGGCCTTGTATGAACTACATATTGCAATTTTCTAATCATTAATCTATATAAGGTTTGATCTACCTCTTTTGAATCATCATCCTTGGTAATCTTTAGTCCAATATACTTGTGAGTTCCAACTAGTTTACAATCTTCCATACCAAACTTCTTGAGTATCTCCTTGATATACTTAGACTAAGTGATGTAGATACCATTCTTGCTCTACTGAATTTGAAGACCAACAAAGAATTTAATCTCACCAAACATAGACATTTCAAATTCTTTATTCATTTGCTCTAAAAAATATTTGCATAGATCATCATTTCTTGTAAACAAAGTATCATCCACAAATATTTCTGCCAAAACAATCTTGTTATCTATTCCTTCCTTGATGTACAAGCTACTATTATCATTAGTTCTCTAAAAAATAGTCTAAATAAGATAGTTATGCAATCTTTCATACCATGCTCTAAGGGCTTGTTTCAAACCATACAATGCTTTGTGTAATTTGTAGACCATGTCCTTCTTGTCTGGATCAACAAAACCTTCAGGTTGCTCAATGTAGACTTCTTCATCCAAAATACCATTGAGAAATTCATATTTGACATCCATCTTATATACCTTAAATCCTTTGTGTGTAGCATATGCAAGTAAGGTCCTGACACCTTCCAATCTTGCAACAGGAGAAAAAGTCTCTCCATAATCAATTCTTTCTTCTTGAGAGTAGCCTTTACATACCATTCTAGCTTTATTTCTTGATACCTTACCATCTTCATTCAACTTATTTCTGAATACCCACTTAGTTCCAATCACATTTTTATCTTTAGACCTGGTTACAAGATTCCATGTTTTCTTTTTCTCTATTTTCCCTATTTGTTCATTCATGGCCTTAATCCAACTTTCATTTTCAAATGCATCTTTGACATTTGTAGGTTCAAAATCAGCACATAAACAAGTACCTTTTAGCTTACTTCTTGTCATAGTACCCTCAGATTTGTCTCCAATAATCTGATATGGTGCATGATGTCTCCTGACATACTTGGCCAATACAGCTTCCTTGCCTTTTGAATGAATTGAATTGTCATCCTCTTGCACTTCAATTTCAGGTTCTAGCTACTCTGGCTCAGTAGGCATTGGCTTGGTAGCATTTGAATGTGACTCAAGTTCCTGTAACTCAGTTTGAACTTCCTGCAACTCTGTGACTAAAGACTCGGGAGTAGAAGTCACTTAATTAACAAATGTATCTAGTATTGTGTTAGGTTCAATGAAAAAAAATCTCTTGTAGTCTTCTAGTTCCTCTTTGCTTTCTTCTTCAGTCCTTTCTGCAAACTCATCAACTTTCACATGTGCACTTTCTATGATTTTGTGAGTAGACAAATTCAAACCTCTATATGCCTTACTTTTGCAAGAATATCTCAAAAATATACCTTCATCACCCTTCACATCAAATTTTCCTTTTCTAGATTCTTTCAAGATACAACATTTACTTCCAAATACTTTTAGGTAACTTACATTGGGTTTATAGCCATACCATAACTCATGGAGGGTTTTGAATGAGTCCTTCTTCAACTGTACTCAGTTCAAGGTATGAACTGCAATGTTGATAGCTTCCTTCTAGTATTTGATAGAAATGTTCTTTTCAATCATTAGAGTTCTCACACAATCCATGATGGATCTGTTCCTCCTTTTAGCTATTCCATTCTGGTTAGGAGTTCTAGGGGTTGATACCTATCTTTTGATTCCTCTTTCAATGCAAAAGTTATTGAATTCATGGGAGACGAATTCACCACCTTTGTCTAATCTCAAACATTTTAGTCTTTTCCTTGTTTCCTTTTCTACTTTGGCCAAATACCATTTGAACTTCTCAAATGCTTCTAACTTCTCTCTTAGATACATAATAGTCATCATTCTAGAGTAGTCATCAACAAAAGAATGAAGAACTTTTCTCCAGTATAGCTCTCAATTCCAATAGGTCCACACAAATCAATATGCACAATTTCCAAAATTTCTTCAGACTGGTAGTTTTTACTTTTAAAGCTAGTCTTTCCCATCTTACCAATCTGACAATTATACTAGGAATGCCTCTTACTTTCCTTTTGTTTGTATTCCTGGTCCAATCAGCTTTCCTTTTTCATCAAGCAATCTTGCTTTTCATGCATGAATTCCACCTTAAATCCAATATTGATTAGTTGTGCCACACTCAATAGATTATGTTTTACTCCTTTGACCCAATAGGCATTATCACATACAAGCTCTAATACCAATTTTTGGAAATATAGATGGGTTAACTAAGAGAGGGGTTGAATCAGTTACCACAAAAAAAAATCCACAGATCCCTTAGATGTCTTATAAACTAGTTACTACTATCACTTGATAAACATATAGAAAAATGTTGTAACTTGGTAGATGTAGTGTATGTTAACTTATTACTGAGCTTTAAGCATTTACAGTGATAAACATGAAATCATAAAAGAAATAATATGAACACATGAGACACCAAATTTAATGTGGAAACCCAATATGGGAAAAACCACCAAGTAACTAGTTGTTGATTTTCACTCTTCTAAAGTGAGCCCTGTTAAAAACCAACCATGTTAAAGTTTACAAAACACATTGTTAGGTGTGACCTTGTTAAAGGATTTAACCACCCTACTAGGAGTGGCCTTGCTAGAGGAATTTAGAACAATTCAATAGAACTATCACCTTGTTAGAGGATTTACAAAATGGCTATTAGACCAACTCTATTAAGAGATTTAGAAATCACTGCTACAATGGTGAGAGAGTGACAATGAATAGACCTAAATGAGATGCAATTGATTTGTTGATATAGATCTTTGTTCTACTCCACTATATCCTCTTTGATCGAATAAAACTTTTCTGCTCCTTAGGGATATCTAACCATCCTTCAAAATTTGCTCACACTTTCTTCTTCAATCAATACACTTGCATGCTCATTCATTTCACTCTAGAATTCACAACTTGACCTTTCATATATACCTTACAAATTGTCAAGTCAGCTCATTTACAACTTACAATTATAAATAATCATTACATCAGTCGGCTACAAACATTACATGAAATAATTAAACTTTATTTCTCAAAATAATGAAATCCTTCATTGGCTGACCTTGCTCAATAAACATTGTTCCAAAACTAATTTCCAGTGCTAAACAACTAAAGCACAATGAACATTGCAAACTCTACAAAATTCTTTGGAGACCAAGTGAACTTGGTAAATAGTGACTTTCCTTTGCTAACCTTGTGAGCTTGGTTACCACTAACTTCTACCACAAAATCCTTCAATGTCTGAGTGAGCTCAGTAAAAACTATTTCCATAGATTAATTTTCAAGAATGCTTGGTAAACTCTAGAATTTTCTTTTTTGACCAACTAAGCTTCATAGACTCTATCTGCCAACTAATATCACATTTTTGTAACATCAAAGACAACACACAATTGAATAATTGTATCCAACAAAAGTATCATACTATCCTTGTGAAGTCTATTGTATGACCTTGGTATAGTCTATTTCCTATAAGTATTTGGAAGTATTGTATTAGGCTTATTGGAAGACCTACTTGGCATAATAATGGGTACTTCCTAATGTATCCAATAATTCTTAGAATATAATTTGGGTACCCTTTTGAGAGTTCTTTCTCCCTATAGCTTGACCATTTAGTTATGGGATATATAAAATAGATCATTTAAGTATAATTTGGCATACTTTTCTTTGTTATATGTAATATATTATATATATATGAATGATGATTCATTTGAGATAAGTGTTAGCATTTTTTCCCCTCTCACCAAAGAATTGAATCCAAAGGTATAACATACCCAACAATCATATAAATACAAATATTCAAATGGTCATGACATAGGGATACATGAAAACCTTGGACTATCTACTTATTCCTAAGTCTACCACCTTTCATGTTATATTTCATGCTCATGGTTCAAGTTGCAATCATGCAACTAACTTTTTGTATGATCACATGTAGTCAAGGTCTATTTGTCTAAACCATCGTGAAGTTATGAGGTGGTTAAAATTTGCAGTTGGTGTAAGGTTGTGATTTATAATGATAATATCTAAATAATGGTTATGACACCATAAAGGGAAGACACATGTTCAGTAGGCCCTAGGTTATCTCAATTCCATTCTTATTGCATCATCGCAAGGACAAATGCATCTCATTGTATGAAGTCTTTTATATTAATTCAAAATATTGTTCTAAAAAGCTTTAATTTTTCAAGTTGTGATGTTGTGAAATTCACCAGACCATGGTCAAAACTCATGCTCATTGCATCATCACAAGTGATTAAGGTTCACCTCAAGTTAATGTTGTAAGACTACAAAATGCCTTGGTCACATAGTCACAATGAGTTAATGCAAATCCATGGTTGAAAAGAAATGTTGTGAATCTCATATCGTCACATTGTTAAGTGGTCAGGTTAAGGAGTCAAGTTGTCACATTTTGGCAATTCATCTTGTAGTTAAGTTCATCCTTGTTGCATAATTGCAAGCATTTTATACTATTGTCAATTTCAATTTGCAAGGTTACAACCAAAGCATTTTTGTTGATCACATCATTTCATGGTTAGAAGGTTATTAGGCCTTAACCGTTGTGATGATGATATCGATAAAGTTCACATTGTCACCCGATCGCAATAGTTAAATAGAAAATGTTAGAATAAGCTATGAAGGAATGATGTCAGCAACATGATGGTGTCATGGTTTTGCAAGGGTAAATAGATAATGGAAATAAAAGGTTGCAAGGTTCTAATCCAAGGGAGTTAAAGAGTCAGACATAAAAGATGGAAAAATGGCTAGGTGGCAAAATGATATAACATGATTGGTACATGTGTTGAATTATGAGGGATTGACTCCACTTGACTATATCATATCTAACATGGTGTGCTAATTATGAGAAAAGAACATTTTTTTAATGGTAAATCTGATCTGCTCGATCATTTATTGGTTATTCTCAATGTTTCTCATGCTTGATAAATGAAAGAAATGCTCCATCATTTCTTGGTTATCCATCTACTTAGCTAATTCATTAATGGTCATCATTTCTATCTTCTCAAGGTTGTTCTTTTGGTGAAATATTATTTTCCTTCATCTAGATGTGTACCATGATCAGATCCTTCTTAGATTTGCAGTGATTATTCTCTATAACCTTAAATGTAGTGGTTTATCTTTAGCTTCTAATAGAAGCCATATCAGTTGAGCTTGCACTATAAAAGTAGATTTTTTAATCCTTATTTGGGTTTTTTTTCTCTCTGATTCTATAGAATTGTATTCCATACTCTATTATTTTAATTTCATGTGCCTTTGAGTTAACATAGTTATCTAATTATATATCTTTCTTCCATTACTATAATATGAAATATCTTCTTACCTTTTGTTAGTGTATTGTCTTATTCTTCAACTGCATGATTGTATCTATTTGGCCCTTTGAATGATATAGAGTGAAGTCTCTTCCTTATAGAATTCCTTTGGTTTTTTATCTGTATTTAGTTTTTGGATGAAGCAAGGATTGAACCTATATAGTTTGAGGTTATATTGGTGAATTGTGCATCCTTAGGCAAGGATAAGATTGAATAACTATTTTTATGTATCACCAACTTTATATTAGATTAGGTAGTTTTCTTTCATTCATTCCTTCTCTCTTTTCCTCTCAAAAAGTAGTTAGGTGCACCCTAATAGTAAGGAATTTGGCCTTCTCCGAAGACTCAATCTCATAGTCCAAGTCCCACAGCTTGGAGGTTATTTCCATGTTTCACAATCTTGCCTTTATGTAAAAACCTTAGGAAAGGTGCAAGCTATTGTGACAATATTTTTTGGTCTGCTTGGTGGGACTGATATTGAAGCATTGTAAGTTTAGTGGTGTCAAAGAAGAGAGCTTCAAATTCATACTGAGAAGATAGTGTTGCACTTAGTATTCTAGGCCTTCAAGAGGCTCATTTTCAAGTACTTGGCAACTCTACTCCATCTCTACTTTCATTTTTCTAGACCAAAGTTGTTTTGATTCATGCCCAAGGCTTATACAAAAGCATCTTCTAGAGGTAAATTTCAATACACTAAGCTCTCATTTTCAAACCCTAGAAGAAAGAGAAATAGATTATCCCTATTACACACATACACTTACAAGATCTGTCTGCACTCCACCTATTGATAGATCACAACCAAGGTTGCCATATTTTCATTTAAATAGATCATTATTCCATATGGACCAACCTATAGTACATTAATTTGTCACCTTTAATGATGGGAGTCCCCTCCTTTTGGCTCAAAGACATGATATCCCATTATCGGCTCTCAAAAGTATACCTAATTTTACTAGTGAAACTTCCATCTCCATTGTAAAACATATTTAAGAGATTTCAAATATTTGTAGCATACATGGCATTATAGAGGATGATATTTTTGTTAGGCTTCTAGCTTTATCCTTAAAGGTAAAAACATTACAATGGTATAAAGGTTTTCCATACAGCTCTATGACTAATTGGGATGGGTTAGGAGTAGGGCTTTGCAAACATTTTGAGGACAAAAGTAATCACCTATCACTTTTAGAGAAGCTAACAACTATTGAGAGAGCACCCCATGAATACATGACTGATTTTAATTACATATTTTAGGAAACATGGGATAGAATATCTATTGCAATAAAGCTTGTTGGACTAACCACCAACATTCCCCTTTAGGATTCGTGACTTGGCTTAACTGCCTCCTGTATTTTATAATTCTACTAATTGTATTAGGAATTGATTGATCAGTCTTTTGGTGCAATGCAACTCTAGCTTGTAACAAGTGGTATCAAAGCTTGGTCATAGGTTTGAATCTCCTTAGGTAACATTGAGGGGGGGATTGTTGGACTAACCTCCAACATTCCCCTTTAGGATTTGTGGCATGGCTTAACCACCTTCTATGTTCTATTAGTCTAGTGGTTGTATCAAGCATTGATAGGTTGATATTTTGGTGTAATGGCAACTCTACCTTTTAACAAAGCCTTCCCCTAGTAATGCTTTCTTACATTACCATAGAACTTTCAATAGTGACATAGCCACCATAGTGCAAACTATGGGAGGGGATACTTTATCAAATGCTTTTGAGATTGCCATAAAGGCAGAAAATATATTAATACAAGGAGGGAAATTAGCTCCAAGGCCTCATTTTCCTTTCTTTCTTGATATGCCTAACCATCAACCTATAATCGCCCCTATCCCTACTACTTCCACATGTCAACCTCTTGTTATAGGTACTCAATCCTCTACATCTACTAGTGAGTTAGCAAAGTTGAAGGCTTTGATGCAAAATATCGATAAGAAGTTACAAATTCAAGACAAGAAGTTAGAGGATAGCTTCTTAGTAATATAAAAGGTGAGCAATAAGGTGGTGATTTTAGAGAGGCAACAAGCTCAAAGCAACAAGCCTCCCCAACTTCAATGTCAAGCCCTTATGCATAATAGACCCCCAAATCAAAACTAGGTTCATGTCCCATACAATCAAAATAGACCTATGGGTAATACCCCTACTACAAATGTAAACAAAATCAAGGCTTTAGTCCTTCAAAATAATCTTGTTCAAGATCAAGACTTATGCCCTTCTTGCACCTATTCATATGCTTATTTTATTTTCTAGAAGGCTGAGTCTTACTTAGCATTGACTACACAAGAGAAAGTAGCAGGATAGCAATATAATGTTAGCCAACCTACTAAGGGCTCTCATACACAACAACAAGGTGATTGTTCCTTCATGAACCATCAACTAGAGGAGCATTGTCATGCTAGTCATGATGCTATAGCTCATAACACTAGAAGTAAAAGGAGAGATATTGAAGATGTTACATCTCTCTCACCTAATCAAGCCTCAACCTCAAATGTTGCTCCGCATGTGCCAGTAATAAATACACAATCTAATGTTGCTTCTTAGTAGCAGCAGAACATAAGCAACAAGGAGTTTGCTAAGCCTTGGGCTATTCCATTTTAGCTGCCAATCCATATAGTTCCTAAAGTTTCAACCAAAGAAGTGAGTTCCCCTTTCAACATTGTAGATTAGATAAAGAGGAGTACTATCAATCTCTCCATGTGGGATGTTGTTGCTGCCATGCCATCATAGAGGAAGCTATTGCAGCAAGAGTTGGAGGGCATAGAAGCAAAGAATCAGCCACCTAGAGAGGAGAATGGCACAAGTTTGATACAACCAATAAAAGAAGGAGAAACAAGTAAGAAAACCCAGCCTTCTCCCTTTTATGTTTCCTTGATCATAGGATATAAACTAGTCCACAATTGTATAATAGATTTAGGGGCTGGTAGTTCTATACTACCTAAAAGTGTAGTTGATCTCCTTGGCATATTCAAGTATGAGACCATAGTTAGGGATGTCCTTCAGCTACATGAAAGCTCTGTCAAGACTATAGGGATCCTAAGAAATGTGGAAATGACATTGCATGCTTTCCCTAGTTGTACTATAACACAAGATATATCAGTTTCTGAGGTAGAACCTTATTTTTCCATCTATCATTCTAGAGACTTCACCACACAAATAAGAGGTCACATTGTAGCAGATTGGTCATCTATGGATTTTAGGACAAGATATGAGGTAGGAGATTATTTAAGAATAGAGTCTTTGGCCATTAACCACATAGAAATTAATACTCCTATCCCTATAAACATGAATTGTACAACTAGGGAGGAGGATGAAGGGTACACATCTCATGATCTTGCTACTTCCTTGGCAGAAGTGGCTAACTATCTTTTGGATGAGTGGGCCACTACTTATCAATTTGATTTAGAACAAGAGGCTCTAGAGAAAAGCCTTGGTACATATTGCATATTAGAGAAGGGCACTCCTATTCCTAGTCTCATAAAGACACGAGAGGACTCTAATGGAACATGGAGCATGTTATTTGATGACTCAAGAAAAAAGAATGGTTCAGGGGTTGCTATCATGCTAATTTCTCTTGAATTGGAGAAATATTATTTATCTTATAGGTTCCAATTCAGCTACACCAATAACGTGGTAGAATATGAGGCTCTAATCCAAGGTCTTCAACTAGCACAAAGGAGAGGTATCAAATCTTTTAAGGTATATGGGGATAGTGAGTTGGTTGTTCATCAAGTTATAAATTAGAATATTAAAAAGAACAACCTTCTCAAATCTTACAAGCATACGGTATGGGATTTACTTGAGGGCTTTTAGGCATTTAACATCCAAAGCATCCCTAGAAGAGAGAATAAACATGTTGAAAAATTGCAGCAATTGGTGCTTCTTATGATGTACCAAATCCTATTGAATTTGAAAATGAGTAGCAAATTAGAGTGGTTGCCAGACTTGCAATCCCAGAAAATAATACCAATTGGCAAGTATTTGACTCTGATGTGTAGATTGTCAATTTTTTGCAAAATAAGACAGAATTCTCTGATAGAAACCAATCCAAATTACAAGGCCAATATGGTAATCAAATCATCAACCTTGGTTCCAATTATTTACACAAATTTTTAATCAACTTAGAGAGTTTCTTGAATCTTGATGATCAAGCAAGGGATGGAGGTATGAACTTAGCTACCAAAAAAGATGATCATATACCAGCTGTTGTTGTTGATGGGATAAATCTCACTATGGGAAAGGTATTCTATGAAATTGAACAAGAAAATTTTATTCATTTATGTCAAGAATTCAATGATGTATTTGCATGGACATATGATGATTTAAAGGGTTTTGACCCGAGCTTTTTTCAGCACACCATATATTTGAATGATAATTCCAAACTTGCCAGACAAAAATAGAGGCCACTTAATCCTAGAATTGAACCATCAATGAGAAAGGAGTTATCCAAGCTAATAGAGGCCAACATAATTTTTCCCATTAAGCATTCCTATTGGGTAGCTAACCTTGCTCCTATTATGAAGAACAATGGGGAGATTAGACTATGTGTAGACTTTAGAGATCTAAGTCACCATCATCTCCCTTCCATGGAGAAAATATTATATAAAGTTAGTGGTTCAGAAATATTTTCATTCTTAGATGGGTTCTTTGGTTATAACCAAGTACTAGTCAAGGAGTCTGATAGGTATAAGAAAACCTTTACAACTAAATAGGTCACCTATGCCTATAGTAAAATTCTATTTGGGCTAACCAATTTAGGTTCTACCTTTCAAAAAGCAATGGAGATGGATTTCAAGAAGATGCTTGAAAGGTTTGTGTTGGTCTACCTTGGTGATATGACAGTTTATTCAAAGAATGTGGTAAACTATTTTGGCCATCTAAGGAAAATTTTCATAAAGTATAGAGAATATGGTGTATCCCTAAATCTAAGTGTTTGTTTGCCACTAATCAAGGAAAATTGCATGGGCATATTGTGTCCAAAGATGGTTTGACCATTGATCTAGAGAGAACAAAGGCAGTCCTTTCCCTTTCACTTCCTAGTCATAAGAAAGGATTGTAGAGCTTCCTTGGTAGAATCAACTTTGTGAGAAAGTGCATCCCTAATCTTGCTACCATGGGCAAGCCTCTCATAAACATACTAAAGAAGAACATGCTGTTCACTTGGACAAAGGAGGGAAGGGCCATTTTTGAAGATATAAAGGCATCAATAGCATTAGCCCCCACCCTTATCAACAATAATATTGATAAGGACTTCATTCTCTACACCCTAGGGGGTGATTTAAGCATCTCAACTATTTTGACTTAGTTAAATGATGCAAATGAAGAGTAACCTATAACCTTTTTTCAGTGAAGGGCTAAAGGATTATGAGGATAAGTATAGCAATGTGGAGAAGCAATATGTAGAGCCTCATCTTGGAAAACTTAGGAAGAAATTAATCACTCGAGTAAGTTACATCAAGGGTTACATAGACCTTTATGAACGATTAATAAACTTCCTCAGATTGTTAATCAACTGACTTTCTCAATACTCACTAACAAACTGACATGCAACATGAACTTTCTTAACCTCATTTTGCCACATTTTGTCTTCCCATATCAACTTAATAGAGACTAACCTGAATCTTCTAAAATGTACTTGGAATACATATTCAGGAAAATAAAACTTAATATCAACCTGACTACAAAAAGGCTACCAAATACCATTTACTCATAGTCAAATCTACACCACCTTTTCTACTTGAGTGAATTTAAAAACTTAAGCATAACCCAACCACCAATTATGAAATATTCAGGCACTTACAACTTCTACATATTCCACACACACACACACACACACACACACACACAGATATATATATATATATATATATATATATATATATATATATATATATATATATATATATATATATATATATATATATATATATATATATATATATATATATATATATATATATATATATATATATATATATATATATATATATATATATATATATATATATATATATATATCCTCTTATTACATATTAATTATGTGATTTTAACAATCTAGTGAATACATGGATATATTTACCATTAACATGAAATTCCTTTTTGCATGGGCATAGATTGAATCAATCGAAACATAAAAAAACAAATGCAAAATAAAAATATAAAATAGATGACTCTCCTACAATCCTAGAAAAATAGATCGCAGAGAATCTAATAGGCTACCATCCACTAATGTGACCCTCAAAACAACAACAATTTACATTCATAGTTCAAAAATTGGGTTTTCCTAGACAAATTCCAAAACAACAAATTTAACTTGGATTCAAAACTCGATCAATGTGTTGCTACTCTAAAACAAAGGCATCAATATGTTCTTAGGATTAAAAATGTTGATTTTGGAAAGAAACAAAGAAAATATCACACATTCAAATCACAGATAATAAAAAACTTAGAAGCTTTCTATTCCTTTCCCTAAATCTAATCTCCCCAAATTACATACTAAATCAGCTTTCTTTTCACATCTTTTCTTTCTTTCCATCCAAAACATGAAACATCAACAACCAAGAATCAAAAGCCATTTTTTTTCAAATCATTGGAAATGGTCAAAAGTGAGAATCTACCACCAAATTTTTCTAGCTATTGGAAGTTTGTTGTTGCTATCAATTTCATAGTTGGTCTTTTAATTATCAAACACACACAAATACTCTTAAAGAAAATTGACTCAACATAAAACTGAAATTAACTTTGTCCTAAGTGGCTATAATTGGAGAGCTTATATGCTTGCTATTCCATTTATGCCACCACATTGTAGGACTTTATTATAAACATCAAAATTTATACACACTTTAAAACATGACATTAACTTTCTACATAACTTCCTGTAGCATTTTAAATTCTATTAGTTCTTATAGAAGAAACTATCTGGTCTGCCACTACAGCAAAGTAGACTCTTGCAGTCATAAGAGCTCTAAAGAATTTTAGGAACCTACTATCACAAAACAAAATCCAACTGCCGATTCATCATGCAAGTTTGAAGGACTTTCTTTTAAATAAGGATGTTAGTGAGAAGAGGGTTGGATGGATCACTAAGGTCATGGAGTATGACATTGATATCTAGACCACCAAGTTGGTTAAAGGTAAAGGATTGTCTAAATAGATGATTTCATCTCAAGAGAAAATTAAGGAGGTTGTACTAGTAGTGACAGATGAGCAACTAGGAGGAGATAAAATCCAAAAAGTTGGATGCATGACATGACAACCATCTTATTACGAGGATGATATCCACAAGGGTTAAGTAAGGGAAAAAGAAGATAATATAAATTACAATCTATCTCTTTTGCCCTAATGGATGGGATTCTTTTTAGGAAAGATTTCAATGGAGTCCTATTGAGATATATTGAACTAGATTAGATTGATAAGATGATCAAAGAATTTGATGATGGCCTTGATGGTGGTCACTTCTCAGGAACAACAATAGCTATGAAAGTCATGAGAGTTGGTTATTACTAGCCAACTCTATCCAGGACTATTATAAGTATATAAGGAAATGTGAGAAATGTGCTTTCCTTTCAGGAAAATAGAGATTAGTAACTCTTCTTTTGCATCCTATTTAAGTTGATCAACCATTTTCTTAATGGGGACTAGATTTCATTGGTCCAATCAATCCACCTTCTAGCTTTGGTCACAAGTGGATCCTAGATGCTACTGATTATTTTACAAGGTGGAAAGAGGCAATTGCCTTGAAGGATGCCACAGAGATTTCAGTAGTTGAATTCCTTGATGGAATTGTAACCAAATCTAGCACCCCTTCAACAATTATATCTAACAATGCAAAGTACTTTGTTGGGACTCATATTTACTCTTCGGTAGTTGATCATGGAATATATTTGAGTACACACTCAAAACTATCCCCAAGACAATGGCTTGACTGAGTCCTCTAATAAGAACTTGATCAGAATCATGAAAAGGACCATTGAAGAAAATCAAAGGTGTTGGCATTAGAAGCTAAGAACAACCCTTTGGACTGACATAATTACACCTAGTAGGGATATTGGGAACTCTTCTTTCATGCTAGTATATGGAAGGGAAGCAAGGTTTCCTATCTCACTTGAGGTCCCCTCCCTAGAATTAGCTCATTAATTGGAACTGATTGAAGATGATGCTATGACCATTAGGATGGCAGAATTGATGGAGCTAGAAGAGAAGAGATAATAGGCTATGAAAACACTTGAAGCACATCAGCAATAGGTAAAAAAAAATTCACAAGAAGGCCAAAGATAGGTTTTTTAGAGAAGAAGACCTTGTTCTCAAGTGGGATTCAAATAGATCCAAACTAGGCAGACACTACAAAGTTTGATTCTATCTAGAGTGGACATTATGTTATCACTAGTTGTAAGGAGGCCAATGTCTTTCAATTATCCAGGCCCAATGGTGATGTCTTACCAATTCCAATCAATAGAATTTACCTCAAACCCTACTTCTAGAGAGGGTTAGGGTTTTATGTACATATTATTTTAAATTTCCATTTATCCAAAAAGTGTTGAGCACATGTTGTTTCCTCTAGAGATAACAATTTTTTGAAGTTTTGCAAGTTGCAGAGAAGATAGGGGGTAGGGTTATGGTGTTTCACAATGCTTAGGTTTCATGCTTTTCATAACTTTGTAGTCCAATAGATCCTTAATTCTTAGCAAGCTAGCATCCCCTCTAAGTTGCCAGAATTGTTATCTTTTTTTTGCCCTCCTATCAAAGAATTCAATTCAACAGTATTGCATGCCCAAAGGTCATATAAATTTGAATATTCAAATGTTCATTGATGAGAGACATTTACAACCCATTTTATACTATATTTTAATCCATTTCATTTAGTTTCATACCCACTTCCCTATTCCATTTCATCTCATTATTACCATTTTTACATTGCATGTGATTTAATATATAAGTTATGTTTAATATAGTTTTGAAGTTAAATAATGAAAATTAATTATTGATTGTCTTTATTAAAGAGCATTGCTATTTTATGTTTGGAAATTTATATTTGCAACATACTTCCTGTCACCTTCTATGTAAGAATCATATTGGCATTCATTATTTCCTCAACAATTTTAAGCATTATTCCTTCCAAGAATATTGACCAAGGAGTATGTTGAGAAAGAATTTGACAGGAATAATTACCAACTAAAAATAAGGAAATTCAATTTTGCATTTCCTTTTGCAAACAGATACGGATGAATCTCAAAAATCCAAGACATGGGTATTGTCCAAAACATGCCCAATTACAATCCCACGTGGTAAAATCTTTAGAAAATGGAGGATGATAAAGTTAGAGGCTATTTTCAAAACGTGATTTTTCTAGTTTACTATTACGAGTTTGGATTTCAATTTTCAAAGTTTAATATATATTTTGTTGCTGTTATGACCATATTACTAGCTCAACATAGAACTCCACTAGCTCAGCTGAATTCATATGTGGACAGAAAAGAATCCAACCAAGCATAAGAGGCTATTGCTACCAAGGAGATGAGATAGTATAGTCTCACATGAAAATCAAGACCACTAAACTCCAAAACATTTCGAATCCATATTGTTGCAAAAAAAAATTATTGAAGACAATGTTGATTGTTGGAATAGTAACAAATGTTTCCTATTCTTGTCATGAGATTGAGATTTGTTATATTACTACATAGTTGTTATTGTTTGTATGGTACATATCATTAAAATAGCTATAAAAGCTGTTGCAGCTGCATATGTATAAGCAGCCCAATACGGATTGAAATGTACTACTCTCCCTTTGTAAACTATGGGAATGAAATAAAAGTTCTGCTAATTAATCCAACATAGAACATCAAAGTTTCTTCAACTCACCTTGTAGACCAAAGAAAGGTCTCGCTCTTGGAATGTTCAATGAGGTTGTTAATATTGTGAGTTATTTTGGATTTTTTGCTAAGTGATTTATGTAGCTTAAGTTTGGTGTGCTTGAGTTGCTATAGAATACTATTTTATTTTAAAATAATAGTTAGTTCATATTAATACATTTGCAATATAATTAATATCACAGCTAAGTAAGACATATTATCAAATTCTCATTATTATACAGATTATTAACAGCAACCAACATATTCTAAACATGCTATCATATTAAGAGATAAATCAATATAGCAATACCAGATTTATATTAGTAAATTATTATATTAGATTAGTTATATGCCTCATGTTGGTATTGTTTCCTATAGATTAGTTGAATTTGTGAATTGTTACCTTTGTTGTCATCATAGTTTTTAATGTTTATTTCCATTTCTAATGTTCCTGTTGCCAGGAAGTGATAGTTCCTATCGTTGGGATTTACTTGGGTTTTCATAGATTCAATTTTGTGTGTTGTAGATGCACTCATAAGCTCTCATCTCACAACTATCACCCCTTGATAGCATATTGCTCAAACACCTTTTGCAAGTGTATGTTCTCAGATTGACATGTATAGACCAGTCAAACTTCATCATAAAATTGTTAATTATTTTGTTATTATTTGCCCCGACATTGGCCTATCATTCATGACATAGAGATACATGTTATATTTCATGCTTATTCCTAAGTCTATCACCCTTTATGTTATATTTCATGCTCATGGTTCAATTTGTGATCATGCGACTACCTTTTTGCATGATTGCATGCAGTCAAGGTCTATTTGTCTAAACTGCCTTGAGGTTTTGAGGTGATTACCTTTGCAGTTGGCATAAGGCCATAGTGTATAATGATAACATCTAGTTAATGGTTGTGACACCACAGAGGGAAGACACATGTTTAGTGACCCTAGGATATCTTAAGACCATTCTCATCGCATCATCACAAGGACAAATGCATCTCATTATATGAATTCTTTTGTATTCAATCAAAATATTCTTACATAAAGCTTCAATGTTCCAGGTTGTGATGTTGTGAAAGTCAACAGACCATAGTAAAAACTCAAGTACATTGCATCATCACAAATGATTAAGGTTCACCCCAGGTTAATGTTGTGAGACTGCAAAATTCCTTGGTCGCATAGTCACAATGGGTTAATGCTAATCCATGGTTCAATGAGAAAAGTTGTGAATCTTATATCATCACATGGTTAAGTGGTCAAGTCAAGGAGTTAGGTTGCAATGTTGCAAAAATTCATCTTGTAGTTAAGATTGTTCTTGTGGCATAGTCATGGGCATTTTATATTATTATCAATTTCAAGCTGTGATGTTGCCACCAAAGCATTTTAGTTAATTGCATCATCACATGGTTAGAAGGTTGTTAGGCCTTAACCACTACAGTGATGTGATTGATCAAGTTCACATTTTTTCTTGATTGCAGTAGTTAAAGAGAAAATGTTAGACTAAGCTATGAAGTAGTGATGACAGCCATGTGATGGTGTTGCAGTTTTGCAAGAGTAAACGACTAGTAGAAATAAAAGGTTGCAAGGTGTTGATCTAGGGAAGTCAAAGAGTCAAGCATGAAAGATGGATGAATGGTTGGGTAGAAAAATGATATAAAATGATTACTCCACATGGAAAACACTAAGGGATTGACTCAAATTGATTGTTTACATATCTGACTTGGCATGCTAATTGTGAGAAAATAACTTTTTTTCAATGGTAAATATGATCTGCTTGATCATTTAATGGTTATTCTCTATGCCTCACATGCCTAATAAATGAAAGGGATACTCTATTATTTCCTAGTTATCCATCTACTCATATAATGCATTAATAGTTGTTGTTTCTATCTTTTCAAGGATGTTCTTTCAGTGAAATGTGATTTTCCTACATCTGGATGTGTACCATGATCAGATCCTTCCCAGATTTGTAATAGTTGTTCTCTACAACCTTAAATGTAATGGTTTATTTTTGGCTTCCAGTAGAAGCTATCTCAATTATTCTTGCACTATAAAAGAATATTGTGTAACCCTTGTTACGGTTGATTTTTTTTTTGATTCTATAGCATTGTATTCCATACTCTGATATTGTAATTTCCTATGCCTTTGAGTTAACATAATTATCTAATTATATCTCTTTCCTCCATTAATATACTTTGAATATCTTCTTTCCTTTTTTTGATGTATTTTCTTATTCTTCAAATCTGTGATTGTATCTATTTGGGCCTTTCAATGATATAGAGTGAAGTCTCTTCCTTATAGCATTCCTTTGGCTTCTGATCTGCATGTCGTTATTGGATGAAGCAAGCATTGAACCTGTATACTTTAAGGTTATGTTGATGAACTGTACATCCTTAGGTATAGATAAGATTGAACAACTATTTCAGTGTATCACTCCCTTTAGATTAGATTAGGTAGTTTTCTTCCATGCATTCCTTCTCGCTTTTTCCTCTCAAAGAGTAGTTAGGTGCACCTTGATAGTAAGGAATTCAGCCTTCTCTAAACACTCAATCTCATAGTTCAAGTCCCACAGCTTGGAAGTTGTTTCCATGTTTCACAAGGTTTCCTTTAGGTAAAAACTTTAGGCAAGGGTGCAAGATTTTGTGACAACAATGCATTCCAACTCTCTAGGAGTTAAGATAAAGATTCTAGAATTTTTAAGTTGATAGGATTTTAGACTTAGCCAAATTTTAGGACTCATCATTTTTTTTCTAGCATGGTGTCCAATAGATGAGTGGTTGTAACCTTGAGCCCTCATCTTGTGCATGACCATTCAAGGGTCTCTGCTTAGTATTCTTGATTATGTTATGGTTAGTTGGAAATGGACAAGTATTTTTAATCATGCTAGGAACTTTTACTATGGGCTTAAAAGAGCATCATATTTGGGATTGATGGTTCAATATTCCTATCCTAGGATCCTTTGATGTTATCTAGATCTCCTTTGGGTATTCTCATGATTTGTGTGATCTTTGAATCAAAGTTGGTAAGTACTAACACTTAGGGATCTTTGGAATTTTTTTAATCTTAGTGTTTTGTTTCTTTTGGTGTAATTTGTTGCTTCTTACCTTTTAAAATAATATTAGCCTTTGTATATCCTTGTTCCTCTAGATAGGGCATTACTAACATAAAATCTGATGATTGTTCCATTTTGATTAGTAATGATATCAGTTTAAAAACATTCTATGAGCACTTCAAAAATATTTTTATTGATGAGGCTTCCAAAAATGATCTTCTTCACATCCTTGAGGAGACTTTATCTAGTTACATTGCTCAAAGAGGTGGTCCAGAATATTGCAAATTCCTTGACCATATTGTTCCCCGAGACTAATGTCCTTCTTCACTAT
This sequence comes from Cupressus sempervirens, assembly GCA_028749045.1. Classification (NCBI taxonomy): domain Eukaryota; kingdom Viridiplantae; phylum Streptophyta; class Pinopsida; order Cupressales; family Cupressaceae; genus Cupressus; species Cupressus sempervirens. Next base: position 626,717,233 of record CM053784.1, read on the forward strand.
ATGGCAGCAAAAAAATCCTAAAACTAATGGCCTCAAAATGGAGTTCTATAAAGCTATGTGGCCCTACATTATTAAAAAAATTCTATAATGTCTACCTTGAAGGGATTCAATGTGGTTAATTGGGTTCTTTTATTAAACATAAAATGATTAAACTTATTTCTAAAGAAAAGGATGAAGATACTAGTAATGGTTGGCATCCTATTACACTCATCAACACTACTTACAAAATTATAGCTAAATCACTCGCTCATAGAATTAAACAAATTACCCAAGACATAGTCTGACCTAAACAAAATGAATTTTTAGGAGGAAGATTCATCCTTAACAATCTCATTCTTTCTTGGGAAACTATTGAATGGATCCAAAAAACCACCTTTGATTGTTAAGTTAGACTTTGGTAAAGCTTATGTTAAGATTCATTGGCCATTTATTTTGAAAATCTTACAATGGCTTGGCTTTGGTCCTAAACCACAAAAGAAAATCAATATGCTCTTTGTTGGGGAAATGAAAAAAATGTTGTAAATGGATCTCTCTCTTCTCAATTCCCTTTACAAAAAATCCATTTTCCAAAGTTGCTCACTCACTCCTTCCTTGTTTGTGTTAGAAATAGATAATACTAAGAGGGGGGTGTAAGGTGTTGGAATTATAGATGAAGTAACTGAGGTGGGGGTGAATCAGTTACCACAAAAACAAATCTTGATCCCTTAGATGTCTTAAATAACTAGTTACCATTGTCACTCAGTAAACACAACACAAAAATTTTGTAACTCGGTAGATTAACTTGTTACTGATCTTTAAGCATTCATAATTATTAGCATGCATGCAAAAGTAAATAACATGAACACAAGAGACACTAGATTTAACGTGAAAACCCAATATGGGAAAAGCCACCAAGTAACTAGCTACCAATTTTCACTTTTCTAAAGTGAGCTCTATTAGGAGCCAACCCTGTTAAAGGTTACAATACACACTATTAGGTGTGACCCTATTAGAGGATTTAATCACCCTATTAGGAGTGGCCTTGCTAGAGGTCTTTAGAATAATTCAACTGAACTGTCACCTTGTTAGAAGGTTTACAAAATGGTTGTTAAACCAACTCTATTAAGAGATTTTGAAATCACTGCTACAATGGTTAGAAAGTAACAATGAATTGACCTAAATATGATGCAACTAAATTTGCTGATTACAAATCTCTATTCTGCACCATTAGATCCTCCTCGATCAAATATAGTTTTCCTGCTCCTCAATGTTCTCTGATCATCCTTCAAAATTCACTTTCACAATAATTAGTCCTCCTTCACACTTGTATCACATCAAATTCATCACGCACTAAGATTTTGCAACTTGACTTCTTATATATACTATTCAAATTATCAAGTAATCTCATTCATACATTACATTTACCAATAAACCATACATCAGTCGACTACAGATATTACATTAAACAAATAAAATTTATTTCACAAAATAATGAAATCCTTCATTGGCCAACCCTGCTCGGTAAGCACTACTTCCAAAAATAATTTCCTAAGTTAACCATCTCAACTCAGTTAACATTGCAAAATCTACAAAATCCTTTGGTTGTCAAGTTAACTCGATAAGAACTAAATTTCCTTTGCTAACCATGAGAGCTTGATAAGAACTATCTCTGCCATATTTCCCTTTGATGACTAAGTGAGATTGGTAACAACTAAATTTCCTTGCTTAACCTTGAAAGCTCGATAACAACTATCTGCACAAGGTAAAGCCTGAGAATGCTTGGTAGACATTGTAAATCTTCTTTGCTAACCTTCTAAGCTTGGTAGACTCTATCTTTTGCCTTGTTGACCAACTAAGCTTGGTAGACTCTATCTGATGACTGATATGACATTTTTGTAACATCAAAGACAACACACAATTGAACAATTGTATCCAACAATCTCCCTCTTTGGCATTAATGGCAACACAACATGTCATAGTAGAATGAAATTTGAGAACTAGTCTTTTATGATAGAATGCTTCTTCTATTTTATTATAGTAATCTCCCTCTTTCGTAGTAATCTCTCCCTCTTACATAAACTCTCTTTTTCTTGCAAATTTTAGAAAGATATGATAGTAAACTCTCCCTCTTTGACAACACATGCCAAAGATAACACAACTCAAGCTTAAATTTCACTGTAACTTAAGTATTGATTCATATGCAATGTCTTCATTACTTTGTTGCATCAACTAATAGATCTTCAATTTTGTTTCTATTGATGCATCACTAAAATTTTATTTTAGTGACATTGAAATAGGTGAATGACCACTAACTTACCTCTTAGATACAAAAATGCATCCTTAGGTAAAGGCTTTGTGAATATGTCAACAATTTGTTCCTTTGTACGGACATATTCCAATCTGATTTCCTTTTCCTGTACCAATTCTCTAACAAAGTGATACTTTATAGCAATATGCTTGGTTTTTTAATGCATCACTAGATTCTTGGATATGTTAATTGCACTTGTGTTGTCACAAAACATGACAACAAGTTCTTTGATTTCTTGCTTCATACCTTCCAATAATTGTTTAAATCAAAAAACGTTTGAACAGTTTACTACTACTGCAACATCTTTAGCCTCTACTGTGGACTGGGATGTACAGTATTACTTTTTACTTGTCCAAGAAACCAACCTCTTTCCAAGAAAGAAAGCTCCTCTACTTGTACTCTTTTTGTTATCAACGTTCCCTGCCCAATCTGCATCATTGAACACTTTTAAATCCAAATTTCCTCCAATTTTATACCATAATCTGTAATCTTCAATTCCTTTGAAATATCTCATGATCCTTTTGATTGCCATCATATGATTTTCTTTTGGTTTTACTGAGAATCTTGCTACAATTCCTGCTACAAGGGCAATGTTTGCTCTTGTATGTACTACATACTACAACTTTCCAATCATAGATCTAATCAATGTCTGATCCACTTCCTTTGATTCATCATCCTTGGTAAGTTTCAGTCTAGTACACATAGGAGTCCCAGCTGGTTTGTAGTCTTCCATACCAAAAAAATTTAGTATCTCCTTGATGTATTTAGATTGAGTGATGTAGATGCTATTCTTACTTTGATGAATTTGAAGACCAACAAAGAATTTGATCTCACCAAACATTGAAATTTCAAATTCCTTGTTCATTTGTTTTAAGAATTCTTTGCAAAGATCATCATTTCCTATAAACAAAGTATCATCTACAAATATTTTTGCCAAAACAATCTTATTATCTGGTCCTTCCTTGATGTACAAGCTACTATTATCATTAGTTCTTTGAAAACTAATCTAAATAAGATAGTTATGCAATCTTTCATACCATGCTCTAGGGGCTTGTTTCAAACCATATAATGCTTTATGTAATTTGTAGACCATGTCCTTCTTGTCTGGATCAACAAAACCTTCAGGTTGTTCAATGTAAACCTCTTCATCCAGTATACCATTGAGAAATTCTGACTTGACATCCATCTGATAAACTTTGAATCCTTTGCATGTAGCATATGCAAGTAAGGTTCTAACACCTTCAATCTTGAAATAGGAGCAAAAATCTCTCCATAGTCTACACCTTCTTCTTGAGAGTATCCTTTGCATACTAGTCTACTTTTTTCCTTGACACCTTACCATCTTCATTTAACTTGTTTATGAATACCCACTTAGTTCCAATCACATTTTTGTCTTTAGGCCTAGGTACAAGAGTCCATTTTTTTTTTCTCTATTCATTTTATCTCTTCATTCATAGCTTCAATCCAACTTTTATTTTCTAATGCATCTTTGAAATTTCTAGGTTCAAAATTAGCAAGTAAAAAAATGCCTTTCAAATTACTTCTTGTCATTGTTCCTTCATATTTTTCTCCAATGATCTGATCTTGTGCATGATACTTGCTGACATATTTGGCTAGCATAGGCTCCTTGCCTTTTGAATGACTTGTATTGATTTCCTTCGGTGCTTCAATTTCTAGTTCTGGTTCTGGTTGCTCAGGCTCGGTAGCTATTTATTTGGTAGCTTCTATTTGCAACTCGGGTCCTTGCAACTTGGTAGGCATTAGCTTGGTTTGAACTTCCTACGACTTAGTTACAAAAGACTTTGTAGTAGAAGATTTATGAATGACAAGTGTACCTGGCACTAAATCAGGTTTAATGAAAAAAAATCCCCTGTAGTCTTCAGGTTCCCTTTTGCTTTCTTCTTTAGTTCTTTATGCAAACTCATCAACTTTTACATGTGCACTTTCTATGACTTTGTGAGTAGACAAATACAAACATCTATATGCTTTACTTTTGCAAGAATATCCCAAAAATATTCCTTCATCACCCTTCACATCAAACTTAACTTTTCTAGATTCTTTCAAAATGTAACATTTACTTCCAAATACTTTTACGTAACTTACATTGGGTTTATAGCCATACCATAACTCATAGGGGGTTTTGAATGAGTCTTTTTTTAGTTGTACTCGGTTCAAGGTATGAACTGTAGTGCTAATAGCTTCCTTCTAGTATTTGATAGCAATGCTCTTTTCAATCATTAAGGTTCATGCATAGTCCATGATAGATCTATTCCTTCTTTCAGCTATTCCATTTTGTTCAAGAGTTCCTAGTGCTAAAACCTATCTTTTGATTCCCCTTTCAATGCAAAAGTTATTGAACTCATGTGAAATGAATTCTCCACCTCTGTCTGACCTCAAACATTTTAGTCTTTTTCCTATTTCCTTCTCTACTCTAACCAAATACCATTTGAACTTTTCAAATGCTTCTGATTTCTCTCTTAGGTACATGACAGTCATCATTCTTGAGTAATCATCAACAAAAAGAATGAAGAACTTTTCACCAGTATAACTTTCAATTCTAATAAGTCCACATAAATCAGTATGCACAATTTCTAAAATTTCTTTATACTGATAGTTCTTGCTTTTAAAGCTAGTCTTTCCCATCTTGCCAATTTGACAATTCTTGCATAGACCAACCTTAGGTTTTTTTATGTTAGAAATGCCTCTTATTTTCCTAAATTTACTTATTTTTACCAAGTTATCGAAGTTCACATGACACAACCTCCTATGCCATAACCAACTTTCTTCAACTTGAGCAATAAAACATGAACATTCACCAAGTTCAAGATAAAACAAGTTACCTTTTGTTTGAGTGCCTGATCCAATCAGCTTTCCTTTGCTATCTAGTAGTCTTTCTTTTCCATTCATGAATTCCACTTTGAATCCATTATTGAGTAGTTGTGCCACACTCAATAGATTGTCTTTTAGTTCTTCTACCCAATATGCATTATCACATACAAGTTTTTTGGTTAGATAGATTCTTCCTTTTCCTTTTATGCAACAAGGTTCATTATTACCAAACCTCACACTGCCACCATCATAGTCTTCAAAATGTTCAAACTCAGTTTTATCACCAATCATTTGATGAGAACAACCACTATCTATAATCCATGTATCATTTTTTCTTATATGAGAAATGAGTGCCATTTCTTCATCATTATTAGATTCATCATTTACAACAATGTAAATAATTTCATCTTCTTCTTCATCATCAAAATCATTAGAATCTGTAGCCATGAAACATGTTTTCTTACCTTTATCCTTGAATGATTCAAAGTCTTTCTTGCCATTGCACTTGTGACCTTTCTTCTCATCCTTGTTCTATTTATTTGGGCACCTAGAAGCAATATGTCCAATTTCTTCACAAGAAAAATAAATTAGAGGAACCTTACCTTTGTATTTCCCTTTGCCTCTTGAATATTTCCTTGCTAGTAGAGCTTCAACCACCTCAAGATCATTGTCTAAAATTTTTTCTGATTCTTCATCACTATCTAACTGAGGATCCTTTATCTTCTTGCCTTTCTCCTTGAGTGAAAGCTTGGCTTCAAATGCTGATTCAATGTTCTTGGCAGCTGGAACATAATTATCATAGTTGTCTAGCTCAAATGATGTCAATCTTTCAACTATGGCCTCTAGATTTATCTTATGATTTGCTTCACATCTTCTTTCTTGAATTGCAGAGTCTCTGATTGCATAAATAGGAAATAGAGTTATAAGAACTTTACATATAACTATCTCCTCCAGATGCTTTGATTGCTCTAACACTTGCTTTAGCTCTTTCAACATATTTTTCAATGTTTTCATCCTCTCTCATCCTCATCTGATCAAATTGTCCTCTCAAACTTTCTGCCTTGGCTCTTCTCACATTATCATCACCTCCATAGATCTCTTTCAGGTTGTTCTACATTTCAAAGGCAGTTTTGCAATCCTTGATGTTATCAAATTCTTCATAACTTAGAGCAGATGCAATATCTATCATCAAGTTGTTGTGAGTCTTCTTTTCAACAATATCATTGACAGATAATGTACCAGTAGGTTCTGCATATTTTTCATCAAAATACTTTAGCCCTGAATCACCAATAGAAGCCAGATGAAGTCTCATCAATCCCTGCCATGCTGAGAAGTTCTCCTTGTTAAGTCTTGGAATTTTTCTCTTGTAAGACATCTTGATCTTTAGCTTAGATTCTTGAAATCTTTTCTTACAAGCACCAAGAGCTTTGATACCAATTTTTGGAATTATAGATGAAGTAACTGAGAGAGGGGGGTGAATCAATTACCACAAAAATAGATCTTGATCCCTTAGATGTCTTAAATAACTAGTTAGTGTTGTCACTCAATAAACACATCACGAAAATGTTGTAACTTGGTAGATTAACTTGTTACTGATCTTTAAGCATTCATAATTATTAGCATGCATGCAAAAGTAAATAATATGAACACAAGAGACACCAAATTTAACACAGAAACCCAATATGGGAAAAACCACCAAGTAACTAGCTACCAATTTTCACTCTTCTAAAGTGAGCCCTATTAGGAGCCAACCCTAATAAAAGTTACAATACACACTATTAAGTGTGACCCTATTAGAGGATTTAATCACCCTATTAGGAGTGGCCTTGCTAAAAGTCTTTAGAACAATTCAACTGAACTATCACCTTGTTAGAGGGTTTACAAAATGGCTATTAAACCAACTTTGTTAAGAGATTTTGAAATCACTGCTACAATGGTTAGAAAGTAACAATGAATTGACCTGAATATGATGCAACTAAATTTTCTGATTACAAATCTCTATTCTACACCATTAGATCATCCTCGATCAAATATAGATTTGTTGCTCCTCAATGATCTCTGATCATCCTTCAAAATTCACTTTCACAATAATCAGTCATCCTTCACACTCATATCAAATCAAATCCATCACACACTAAGACTTCACAACTTGACCTCTTATATATACCATTCAAATTATCAAGTCAGGTCATTCACATGTTACATTTACCAATAAACCATACATTAGTCGGCTACATATATTACATTAAACAAATAAACTTTATTTCATAAAATAATGAAATCCTTCATTGGCCGACCTTGCTTAATAAGCACTGCTTCCAAAAATAATCTTTTGAGTTAACCATCTCAACTTGATTAATACTACAAAATCTTCAAAATCCTTTGGCTGCCGAGTTAACTCATAAAAAGAACTAAATTTTCTTCGCTAACCATGAGAGCTCGATAAGAACTGTCTCTACCATATTTCCCTTTGATGACCAAGTGAGCTTGGTAACAACTAAATTTCCTTGCTTAACCTTGAAAGCTCAGTAACAACTGTCTGCACAAGGTAAAGCCTGAGAACGATTGGTAGACACTGTAAACCTTCTTTGCTAACCTTCTGAGCTCGGTAGACTCTATCTTTTGCCTTGCTTACAAACTAAGGTTGGTAGACTCTATCTGATGATTGATATGACATTTGTGTAACATCAAAGACAACACACAATTGAACAATTGTATCCAACATATGGAAACTTCTAACAAAGAATATAACCATTTTCACATAACTCATAATAGATCTGAAATAAACATGGAATTAAAATCCACATGCAAGAGAATAGACAAACCTACCCACAAAAATGTGACACAAGAAATACCTTGGGAAACCCTCATTGAGGGAAGAACCTGGCCTCCATAAGCATCCATCACCATGTATTACTCAGAAAAAATACCATTACAATACAACCACGAAAGTTTTCAATGTCATAGCCACCACCAAGAAAACTATGTGAACAAGCATGAATCCACACATCCCATGCCATGCTTCCAACCTTCACAAATGCTCTCTTAGCTAACCTATCAAGCCTTGTCCCACTAGACTCTTTCCCTTTTTGCCTTTTGTCTTTTCTTTATCATTCTCACACAACAACTACCCTTGTGGCTACTTATAGTAGCAAGTCCCACAAAACCACCAAGTGGTATTACATAAACCATGTGCTACCTAACCCATTTACCACACATTTAATATTGGAAATTTAATTCTTTTTTCTAATATTAAATAATTACATGAAATATTATCACAATGTTGCAATACAGCTCATCAAGTATATCCCATGGAAATTTTTACATGTTGCACATCCGTATAAGTGCAACATTACATAATAGAATAAAAATAATTTAATATAACAATATTGTGCAATGTGTGCAACACCCGTTATCTCAACAGGAGGGTGAATGACTATTCTACAAAAATTTTCCCTCATCTGAATAGTGTTAATTACTTTATTACTTGCATATGAAATTAAACCAATAATACTAAACAAAAAATATAACCATGCACATATTTAACTCTTAATACTATTATTTGTTAACTAGGGAAGCCATGGTCAAGGGAAAACACCAATGGAGATTATGCCCACTAGATGATTCACTAAATAATAGGATCTTGTTAAGGATATTGGCCCTATTAAGAGTCTATGAAGTACATATAGTGTCTCCAATCCTTGTTAGGAGACTAGCCTTTTTAGAAACCTCAACCCTATTAGGAGTTGCTTCAACCCTGTTAGCAGTTAGTAGAACAAATACAATGTATGCAAGAAGAGCCCACTACCCTAACATGCAATTATACAATTCAGTTCCTCTCAAGAATAGATATACGTATAATACATGTTGTCTGTTGTACTTTGCACTTGTTTTGATCATACATAAGAATTTGCATTACATAAGGCTCACAAATATTTCAATCTCTCTATAAAATAGTTTGCATCACATAAAACTTGATTTTCTATCATAGATAGCCCATTTATCTTTGCAAGATAAGATTTTTACTTATACCTAGCATATTTACAAAACTTTGCTCAATCAACCTTCATGTGTTCACACGCTTGACATAGTATAAAATAATATTCACACAGTTAGCTCATCATAACTTTGTAATCATTTCATAACCAAAATAATTCCTAAGGTTGTACAATCCAATTCTCTTCTATGCTATGTTTTGCACTGTTAAATACCCTTTTAATCATAACTCATGCCATATTGTGCATACACATATGCGCATTGGTACACATCATCATGATACTGTCATGAATCTTTCCTCAACTACATATAAGATAACTCTTAATGAGTCATCTGAACACATAATATATGTTCTCTATGTTGTTGTAAACTATCTAACACTTAGACAATTTTTTAACTCTTAATACATAAATGAAATGTTGAATGTATGTTTCTATAAATGACAACTATCAAGACATCTATCTAACGATATTGCCAATAGTTTATCCTTGTCGTTGATGCTCTTGGCTATCTTTTCCAGCATGCTCTCTTTACAAAACTTCTCCATGGTATATTGTTGTTAAGAAATTAAAAAAAACTCTCAATTCTCACTTTGTTGATGAGAACATATTTATCCAAAATTCAATTGAGGAGGTTACTCAAACACTTGATATTTTGGAGTTATTCTATACTATTTTTATTTTAGACTATCCATGCATAAAATTGAATTTGTTATGACCCATCCTAACCCTTGACCACCTTAGACCCCTATTGAGAGGAAAGAAGTGAAACACATGTCTATAACTAGATACTTAGTTATTCCTTTTAGCATAGGGATTTCCCTTAAAGATATGAGGAGATGGTTTGTGAATAAATTGAAGAAAAGTACATGAATTGGACCAAATGTTTCCTTTATATGACTAGATAAATACAAGTGGCTGATAAAATTCTTCTAGCTAACCATGTTTACATGTTTTCATGTTGGTTGCCAGTTAATTCAAATGATCAAGAATTTTCTTTGGGCTAAGTGGGGCAATGAGAAATACATACCTATGACTTCTTGGACACATCATATTTGGGCTAAAGATAGAGGGTGTTTAGGAATTATTGAACCTTATACCTAAGATATTAGGCTTACCACTAAAAGGATTGTTAAGTCTTTAATGAAGATGCTTCTTGGAAGAGTTTGGCTCATTACCCTATCCACTATGCAACAAGTGGAAGATCATAGACTTCAGTCAATAGGAAATAAAAACTTATCCTTTCTCTTTTTAACAAAAATAATGGGGATTCTCCCTTTAACTTCATTTGGTCTACTTTGAAAATTACTATATTTAGAGTAAAGCCTTAATTTAATTTTATTATTAAATTACCTTTACTCCCTTCTTAAGATTTACCTTTATGCACTTCAATTTTAGTTTAATAATTAAATAGTAACTATTAAATGTCATTTACCTCTTGTGGTTTCCCTTTAAGGTTTTTTGATCTCCTATAAAAATTGATCTTTTGTAAATATATCTTATTCTTTCTGTCTGATAATATAATTTGTATGTTCTTAGAGCCAAACCCTTGCCTATTCTTTGTATTTTCTTCTCTATGACAAGTTCTTGCATTTAGGTATTCTTTGAGTTCTATGGATTTGTATTGCTCAAATCCTTTATGGTATTAGAGCCTAACCTATTGTAGCTTATTCTTATTTGGAGAAAAAGAAGAATGAGGGTTTGCTAGAACATATCCAACTATTTTTGGGTATTTTTTTGTGAAAATAGGGGGGTCTCTAAAATCAAGAGCACTTAGAGGCCAAATAGGCGTCATGGTTGGATTCAGAAGATGTCAAAATTCCCATTTCCATATAAAAGACATCTATTTTGGCCAACTTTGTATTTTGAGGCAAAAAAATTTTGCATACCAAGGTTGTACGACCTCTAGCACCCACTTCAAGGCATAAAAAAGCCAAAAATTTAAATTTAAATTAAAAAATGTTTTTTAAAGTACTAGTGGTTTATTGTTTACCACAATAGTTAGGGTAACCATTGGTGGTCTTGTTAACCCCCAGTGGTCAACACTCACAACTTTCCTGACCACAATAAGGCTCCACTAACCTATCACTAGTCTACCACCAAGCCATCACTGGAATGCCACCTCCGTTCCTCCTGAACCTAGTGTACCACCACCAGGCCAGCGTCAAATCGCCCACCCAACCCAAGGTCATATGGGGGGTGGGGGGTGGGGAGGTTTGCGGGGGGGGGGGGAGGGGTATGGGGGGGTCCTTATTTTTAGTCCTTTTCTAATTTGTTTAGGGGGTTTAAAAATATTCTTTGCTACAGAGGCCCTATCGATATTTTGGTGATATTTTGAGCATAGAAAGGCATTTTTTTGGATCCAAAAGGAGTGCCAAAAAGATGATTTAGAGAAGGACATAATGGTGATGAAATTTTTTATATTTTTTTCCAGTTTAGAACATTTTTTGTTTGCTCAAAGTCTAATGATGCCTTCTATCTTCTGGGGAGCATAACTTGCTCATTTTAGCTTCATTTTTTGATCTGAAAGAAGCATTAGAAAGCTCTTCTTGAGAACCTTTTAGATTATTTTTCATTTAACTTGTATTTTTTGTCAGGTATTTTTGACACTCAATTGAATTTTTTTTTTTCCTAATATGCACATTCCTTCTACAAGCTGGGGTTCAGTTTTTTGCATTGTGGGGTGGGTATTTTTTCATTATGTTTTGTTACAATATCACTATATCAAAAAATTAAAAACACTTTCTTAAAATAATGGTCATGACCTCTTCTAGTCTAATACTTCTAAGCCCACATAACTATCACACATGGAAATCTACTATTCAATGGGTTTGTGGTCTTGTTTAGATATAGTTCAATCAGTATTTCAAAGTCTATGTTAGGCTTTACCACATAGGAATAAGATGGATGAAGCCATGGGTTTGATTTCTTTGAGTGTTTTAAACTTCTTACAGTATCATCTTGATGAGTGTTCCACTCCTCAATAAATGTGGGATAAGTTCAAGGACTTGTTTGGTACCATCAATGAATTTAGAGTACTTTAGATTGAGGTAGAGCTTACTTCTCTTATACTAGATACTTTTCCCTTTATTGAGGACTTTCTCATGAGGTTCAAACAACATAGAACTTTGTTACAAGGATGCAGGAAAGAGAAGACAAATAAGGAGTGAATCTATTTGATTCTATCAAAAGCTTCAAGGAAAATTTTATATTTTCTCTTCCACCTTTCATTTCCCTATGGATGCTTTGGGTCCTAGATTTACCATGCCCACTTTTAAGATTTTTTTTGATCAATTGACTAGAGAGTAGTCCAAGCTTACATAGTTGGATACTATCACAAGTCCAAATACATAGGCATTTTTTGCTCAAACATCTACATGGAAGCCAAAGAAAAATTCAAAAGCCCAAGACAAATTCAGTAGGTACTGAGAGTTCCTCTAAGCCTACTATTAAATTCGATGCTTTGAAACCCACTCTGAAGGGTAAATCTTCTAAGTGTGGTGAGTCTTCCCCAAGACTAAGAAGTATATAGGTTATCCTTTTAGTTTTTGTGGCAAGGAAGGACACTTAGTTTCTAGGTGTTGGAAATATCTTGAGGCTTTAGAGGAGGCCATGCAGTAGTATAGTATTGCTTGTTTGAAGCCACCACCTCTTCCTTTAGGGAAAGTACATGCTCTTTCTACATGACATTATCTTCTATAGCTACTTTCATTCCTAATTCAAGTGTTTCCCCACCATATGATACACTCACCTGACTTGGTTACCTCACTTTCTCTGAGTGTTACAACACAAAATGCAGTTGGTGAGTCTACACAACTTTCAATTTTAGGTTTAGGAACTATCTCTTTAGAGGGTGGTACTATTAGAAATATATAATACTAAGGGGGGGTGAATTAGCATTATACAAACTTTTTCCCACAACTAAATATTGTTAATTACTTTATAACTTGCATATGAAAGTAAGCTAACAATGTTGAACAATAACTATAACCATAAACAAAGAGAACTCATAACACCATTATTTGTTAACTAGGGAAACCTTGGCCAAGGGAAAACCCCTGTGGGGATGATACCCACAAGATTATCCACTAAAAAAAAGAATATTTTTAAGGATATTGACCATGTTAGGAGTCTATGAAATAAATGCAATGTCTCGAGTCCTTGTTAGAGGACAAGGCCCTATTAAAAGCCTCAACCCTTTTAGGAGATGGTAGACCAAATACAATGTATGCAAGAAGATCCCACTTCCCTAACATGTAATTATACAATTAAGTTCTTCACAAGAGTAGGTATACATACAATATTGTCTTACTATTGTATCTCACACTTACTCTAATTATACATTAGATTTTACATCACATAAGGCTTACATATCATATCATATTTCTTCACAATAGTCTACATCACATGTTCACTTCACATTATTTGTGCAAGATAAGATCTTTACTTATCTCTCACAAATTAATAAAACTCTGCTTTGTTGGCCTTTATGTCTTCAAAGGCTTGACTTAATATAAAACTAACTTAGGGTAAACATCTAGGATGTTATCCCATTAAGACTTATTAATTATTTTGTCACTAATTGTACAATCCAATTCTCTAATATTGTATTTTTTTTTGTTAAATACCTCAACTATTAAATCAACTGTAACCTTGTCATATAGTTTGTACAGATTTGTGCACTGACATACATCATCACCACATTGTCATCTATCAATTCTCAACTGCACATGAGCTAACTTGAAGTGTGTCATCTATGCACATTACATCTATCCTTGTACTATTGTAAACTGTCTAACACTTAGACAATTTTCTAACTTTAAATACATAAATGAAATATTGAATTCAAGTTGCCATAAATGAAAACACTCTAGAAATCTAACTAACCATATTCCCAAAAATCTCCCCCTTTGGAATTGATGGTAACATTTGGGAAAATTAGCAAAGTCCCAAAATGATGTCATACAAAAATGAATACAAAAGGTAACTACACAAAAAATTACCTTCAAAACAGAAAGTATTTTATTCATGTTTTGATGGATCATTACATTCCTTATTACTCCTTACAATGGTATATAGATGTACTACTCCTTACATATACATACTTCTTTTTACAAACATATACAATTTTCCTTACATATACTTCTCCCCTATTGACATCAATGGAAAAGGTGTCAAAATTGTGTGACCTTACACTGATCAACTTGTAATACTAGAAAAAAATCTGCAAAACCATGTTTTAGTTGCTCTAAATCTTTCTTCCAGTTATCCCTAACTGTGTCAGATATACTAATGAGTGTGCAAAGTGCATAGGATACCACTTCAACCATGTTCAAGTCAGTATAGGAAAAATTTTCATAAGAGGTCTTAGCTCCACGATACTCCTCCAATTTCCTCTGCAAAATGCTAATCTTAGGTAACAAAATTTCTCTAAGAATAGAGAACCTTTGGATTTCCTATTCTTTATCAGCTTCAACACCTCTAATAGCATTGTGAATCTTCTCCACTTTGGTTCCAAAATCTTCAATGTTGCTCTCTGGTAACTGCAATCTAGTAGTGAGTGTATGAAGCTCATTCATTTTCCCTTTAATCTTATCTTCAAAATCTGATAGGTACTTGTATGATAGTGCACATTGTCCATACAACATCTTACCTTCATCAATGTTCTTCCTCAAATCCTTGATGCATACATCAAGTGATTTTATATAATTTCCCACATTAGTACATATTGTATCAAACAGTGATGCATCAAGCTTGGCTTGTGCTTGTACTGAAGAAATTTCTTACAAGGTTTTGAATTCTTCATGAAAAGATTTCACCAACTCTTTTTCCTTAGTCTGCAAGTCTGGATTTGTAATATTTGTGTGAATTTTCCTCTACATCCTATCCAAGACTTTTGTCAATTTTCTCTCCAAAGCCTTTACTAACTTGTTATTATCCAAAAGTTTTCTCAAGGTGCTTATCAATCCTTTCTAATCATTATCATCATCTGATAATATTGACAATAGTTTGGCTACTGATGATGGGCTAGTTGTTGATGTTGCAATGGTTGTAACTATTGGTGAAACATAAGGTATGTTAGCTCCATGTTGAAACTCTACCTTCCTAGATTCTATTTTGTCATGTTTTAGATTGGGCAAGAGTGTTGATTCTTGCATCACAATCTTCCATCTCTACACTTATTCTTCTTGTTTCTTCCTTTATTCTTCTTTCCTCTTCTCTTCTTCTCTTTGTTTATTTTCTACATCTTCCTTCCTTCCATCTTCTTCTGCCCTTTCCTTCTCTTCTTCTTCATCCTCTTCATCAAAATTGGTGTACACAATAAACAATGGGTGTTCCATATGGTGCAAAATGGTTCTCTTTAGTATCTATTGTTATGTGTGTATTATCCACTTGCATGGATTCACTACCCATAACTATGTGAGGAGGTGAGTATGATGTGTGTGTTTCCTTAACATCTTATTTTCCATCAGATGGTTTACTAGCTTCTATATACACTCGCCTTTTTTATTATGGGTGTGCACTATCTTTTGGCATGGAATTCATGTATTTAACTATGGCTTCCTCAGTTTCTTTTATGACCTCTTCATGATTGCCTTCCATTAGAAGAATAACTCTTATTTTTTTCCTTAGCAAAGGTTTAATGCTTTTAAAAATTCTATCTAAGTCATCCTTTGTGCTAACCTCACACAATTTATTGATCATGCTCTCTCTCATTTTAGAGTCTTCTTCCACTATTCTTCTTTTCCTATTTAACAATCTATTGTATAGATCTTCTAGGATCTTTCCTTGTGTGCTATCAAATCTTTTATTTCTCAAAATAATATTCCTCACTATGAAATTTTCTAGATGTCTCCTATCCCTATTGCTATACAAACTATAATATTTATTCAACTATACAAAATTGTCATTTTTTATAATCTGCATGTTTAGATTCTCTACCTTTGGTCTCCATGCTTTCCTTCCTAAAAGTGTTCTTCCTTCTTCAACTACTTTCTCAATTGGCTTGTCTCTAGTTTCTCCCTCTAATTCCTCTGAATCATTGATTTGAAGTGTCTTTCTCCTCTTTCTTGGTCCATTGGTGGTCTGTTTGACCCTTTCCTTGGAGGATGGTGAAGATTCCTACTTTACTTTCACCAATCTCTTAGACTTTCTCTATACAACTGATGATTCAACCTCTAGATTCTTCTTAGGTTGTTGATCTTTGACTATTTGTACTTGTGCAACTTCTACATAAGGTATAGTACATACCTGTGCACTAGGTTCTACAACTATTACACCTCAACATCATTAGGTACATGTGCTACAATAGCAACTAATGTTGTTGCTATCGCCTCTATCTATCCACTAGCTTTCGTTTCCAATGCCAAATTCTTGATCTCATAAAACTCTTCTAAGGTCATACTTGATTCCTTTAGAATGGAATCTATCTTCTTATCCACATTCTTGATTTTCTTTCTATGAAGTTCAGAATGTACTTCCATTACTTTTTCTTCATATGTATCCCATCTAGGGCATTCAGTATACTTCTCTAACTAGATTAGGATCTATACATACCATTCTATGAGTTCTTCACTCATTTTATATCCCATAGGTTCAATGATTTCACCCTACGCTCTACTACTTCCATACAGGTGTTATCAATTTCCACCATGAAACATATCTCATCTTTATACTTTTACACCATGGAAGGAGGGATTCTATATCTCTGTCTCATTTTAGTCTAAAATTTCTTCATTATTTTGTCAATGTCACTATCTCTAACATTCTCCAATCTAGCCCTGTAACATTTTGTTACCAACTTCATAGAACATTCATCACTTTCCCAACTTGTCATACCTAGGAACTTCTTGGTTGTATAGAAGAGTAAATGAGTTAACAAAGACTCAAATCTAAAGACTAAATACTTAGACCAATAGTTGTGTTCTAACTATCTCACATAGGTTTAGTTTTCTTCTCTCTACAGCCATAACATATTATGTATGCATAAATCCTACTAGCTCACTAAGTTCACTCTAGAACTGTGGTTAAACTTGTATCCTAAAATTTTACTTAACACCTTAACTCCTTTGTCCTGTATCATGTCCACCTTCACGTTCCTTCCATCATATCTAGTATATAGGTTTGTCTCAACTATCTTTCTTACATTTATATCATTCATTAGATTCATCCCTCATTACTCAAACCTATGACCCCTTGAATCAGGTCATTGTCAATTGCAACTGGTACATCACCTATCCAAAACATTTCATCATGAACTCTACTCAAGATAATTCTAGTCCACTCATGATTATCAAAGTCCATACTTGATCAAATTTAGCTCATTTAGGTTTGTGTACTTAGATTTTAAGGTTAGGTCATTATTACACATGGCTCCTAAATCCTTGTGTATGTCTTCATCTCCAATACTTTCAATCTTAAAATGAATATAACTTTGAATATCTTCTACGTGAAGCACATTCAACGAGATTTGCAAAAATGCTCCTAATAGATCATCCATAAGAGAAAAAAATGGGTGTTTCTTGAAATTATAGCTTGGTCTATCATTGCCATCATATATTCCCTAACTTTCCATAATTCTTAACTGTATACTCTAAAAATTCAAATTTGATCTTCATAAAATACCTTAAATGTCACATTTTAGGGCTTCCACAGCTTCACAATTCAAACACTTCTTTTTGCACTTCAATTCAATGTTAAATCATTCATGAATCACTCTAAACTCTTTGCACAATCAAATGGTACTCAAAATATTGCCCGCACTCCTTTAAACATTTCAATTTTTTCTCGCATTAAATGTGTTTTTACTACAAGTTCTAATACTATCACTGATTACCAGTAATCTTGTTTTCTTTCTTACTATTTCCTATGATCATATCTATGCTTGATAATTTTACCCTAGCTTCCTTTCTATGTCCTCTACCTTCTATTAGTTGCACAACTTTTGATTCTCTTTATGACATCAATTATGACCAATTAACACTTTGCCTCTACTACAAATGCTTAATTCAAATAACACAAGTCATAGATGATTGTTGACTTCAATATTCCATCAAGCACATCTAAGTATTGTTCTTCCCAAACTATGTAAGAACTTTTTGAATCCTTAGCTTTCACAAATAATTCTTTGAATTCATCAACATGCTCTTTTACTACTACTTTCTCACTATTATCACTGATGTTATCATTCCTTCTATCATTCCTATTATTATTCCTTCCATAATTTGGATTCCTATTGAAGTTCCTTATATCCATTCTACAAAATCTTTTTTTGTCCAAAGTTATTACATAACTAGCATACATGTGCATTTCTTCTCTAATTGGTTCCATTCCAACTTTCAGGTGCTCTGCAATTCCTCATAATATGTATAGGATTATTACATTTGTAAAATACAAACTATTTCCTTTCACCGTTAGATCTTTCTCCATCATTAGATCTTCTTTGTGATCTTCCTCTTTCATTACCTATAGGGTTAGCATCCTAAACATTCTACTATTTGCATTATTACTATCAAACTTAGGTTTCTTACACTCTACTACTTTATATCTATAACCATGACAGTTATACCAATAGAAATTATTAATAGGTTTAAAAGGCTTACTTGTGTAATCTCTTTTCATACGACCAACCCTATTGCATATGAAACATCTACCTCTGAATTCATGTCTCACATCCTTGGGTGGTTCATCTTGCTTAGATTTATCAACTTTCTTTGTTTCCTTTGGTTCATCATGTCTCACAAACAAATCAACTAGTTTAATTTCTTTTGGCACTTCAGTAGTTGTGCTTGATTCAATCTTACTCAAATCAAATTCTTTAGGTGACTCAACAACTAGATTTGGTTCTTTTCTAATTTTAACTTTCTTGGTAAATTTCTCTCCAATAAAGTATCCAAGGACTATCTTATCATAAGAGAACCTCTAGTGAAATATTTTCTCATCAATTTTCTCACTACTGGAATAAAGTTTCTCTAATTGTTGTTTAGCTTGTGTCAACTCTCCTTTCACAATAATGTTGTACTTCTCTAATTTAGCATGTTCAATCTTGATATAATCTAATCCACATGTTACTTGACTTAACTAGGATCTAAGGTCCACGTTCTCAAATTTTAGATCAGGTTCATTCTTGCTATCATCATTTTTAAGACTTAACTTAAGTTCAAAGATTTTCAATTTAAGTTTCAAGATCTCATTTTCTTTCTTCATAGTTTCTACTTCATCATTACTACTAATTTACTCACTAGGTTCTTTCTTAGCCTTCATATCATCTATATTATCATTCAATTTACCAATATACACTTTTGCATCTTCATACCTATCTTTCAGGTTGTCTTTTCCTTCAGTGAGGAGATCAATTTGTTCAAGAGCTTCTTCAAGGTTTCTCTTCAACTATTCCATATCCATAGGGATCTTACACAAGTTGTTAAGCCTTTTCTAAATAAATGTGCTCTAATACCAATTGCTAGAAATAGATAATATTGAGGTGGCAGAGGAGGGGTGTGAATCATTATTCTACAAAATTTTACCCACAACTAAATATTGTTAATTAATTTATAAATTGCATATGAAAGTAGGCCAAAAATGTTGAATAGTAAATATAACCATAAACAAAGAGAACTCATAACACCATTATTTGTTAACTAGGGAAACCTTGGCGAAGGGAAAACCTCTGTGGGGATGATACCCACAAGATGATCCACTAAACAAAATAATATTGTTAAGGATATTGACCCTATTAGGATTCTATGAAATGCATATAGTGTCTTGAGTCCTTATTAGAGGACTAGTCCCTGTTAAAAGCCTCAACCTTGTTAGGAGTTGGTAGACCAAATATAATGTATGCAAGAAGAGCCCACTAACTTCACATGTAATTATACAATTAAGTTCTTCACAAGAGTAGGTATACATACAATATTGTCTTATTGTTGTATCTCACACTTGCTCTAAGCATACATCAGATTTTGCATCACATAAGGCTTGAATATCATATAAGATTTCTTTAAAATAGTTTACATAACATGTTCACTTTACATAATCTATGCAAGATAAGATCTTTACTTATATCTCACAATTTAATAAGACTCTTCTTAGTCGGCATTCATGTCTTCACATGCTTGACTTAACATAAAACTAACTTAGGGTAAACATATAGGATGTCATCCCATTAAGACTTAGCAATTTTTTTTTACCAAACTAATTCCTCAAGTCACACAATCCAATTCTCTGATATGCTATGTTCTATTCTATTAAAAACTTGAACTGGTAAATCAACTGTAACTTGTGTCATATAGTCCATACAGGTCTGCGCACTGATATATGTCATGACTACATTTCCATCTATTGATCCTCAAATATGCATGAGCTAACTCAAAGTGTGTTATCCATACATATTGCATCTGTCTTTATACTGCTGCAAGCTGTCTAATACTTAGACAATTTTCTAACTCTAAATACATAAATGAAGTATTGAATACATGTTGCCATAAATGACAACACTCTAGAAATCTAACTTATCATATTTCCAATAGGTTCACTACATGATGTTCTCTTGGTTTCGTCCATTTCTAAAAACCTTATGTTTGTCTTTCATATTTGTCATTCTAGCTATAGTAAGATAGTTGAGTTCTCACCACATGATGTGGTTATTCAAGATCTCCATGATCCTAACTTGGTTGTTGCTACTGGGAGCGTTGATCTTCAGTCTCACTTATATCAGTTCAATGGCTTTGAGAGCTCTACTTCTATAGGTGTTTCTCTTAATTCTCATATAGATACAATGAGAAAGCTTTGTCATGAGCATTTTGGCCATGTCAACTATAGATATCTATAGTAAATGAGTACATAGGAGCTAGTAATTGGGCTACCTCAGATCTCTTGTACTGGCAATGTTTTTCAAGGTTGTGCACTTGGAAAACATCACAAAGATACATTTCCATTTGGTAGATCCACATATGCTAAGGCACCATTGGAGTTGATACACAGTAATCTTATGTCATTCCTCACTCCATTCTTTTTAGGTGCTCAATATGAGCTTACCTTCATAGATGACTTCTCTAGATGCACATGGGTGTACTTTTTGAAGTACAAGTGTGATTTCTTTAATTCATTTCAAATATTTAAGACATTTGTGGAGAACTAGTCTAGTCTTTTTGTCAAGCATATTCACACTGACAATGGCAGGGAATATGTGAATCAGTCTTTCAAATATTTTTGCAGTGAGCATAGTTTACAACATCAATTCACATTTCCTCATACCCCTCAACAAGATGGGGTTGCAGAGCATAAGAATAGATTATTACGATAGATAGCCAATTGTATGATACAGTCTCAAGCCATGAGCTCTTCATTTTGGGTCGAGGCTATCAATTGTGCCAACTATATTCAGAACCAAATGCCTCACAAGGCATTGCCACATTTGACTCTTGAAGAAGCTTGCACTCATGTCAAGCCTAATGTTTCTACATTTTGCATTTTTGGTAGTGAGGCTTGGGCATTTATTTCAAATGCTTAGCAAAAAGCCATGGAGAGGAAGAGTTGACTACTCATCTTTGTTGACTATTGTGAGGATGTGAAGGCATATAGGTTATTTGATCTTAATTCCATAAATGTGTTGTTTTAGCGAGATGTTAAGTTTGACGAGCATTATCCTCAGATGGAGCCTACATCACCAGCTTCTCCCTCACTACCCAGTGCTTCATCTACTCCTCCACAAGATTATGCATCCTCTAAGAAAGATCTTGATATTGATCTTGTTAGAATATATAGTCCACTAATATAAATGAGAGTAGGGGGGTGAATTAGTTATCCAACTATATCACAATTCTCAACCTTATTAAACTTTAACCATATCAGCAATATAATCAAAAACCATAACAAGATAC
Organism: Cupressus sempervirens; assembly: GCA_028749045.1. NCBI lineage: Eukaryota > Viridiplantae > Streptophyta > Pinopsida > Cupressales > Cupressaceae > Cupressus > Cupressus sempervirens. The sequence goes on from CM053784.1 coordinate 626,739,225, forward strand.
TCATACATAATAACACTAGATATGTTAACTAGGGAAACCCTTGACCATAGGGAAAACCCTAATGGGGATGGTACCCACAAGATGATGTACAAATATAAATGTTCCTTGCTAGAGGATGGACCTTGTTAGGAGTTTATGATTACATTTAGTACATATGATTCCCTATTAGGAGACTTTGAATCCTTGTTAGGAGATTCCAACCCTATCAGGAGTTGTGGAAGATGGTTGAACCCGCTACCCAAACAACTTCAAGGATAAGATCAATGAACCCACTATCCAAATGATCTCTTTATTATTCCTTATACAATAATAGAAATGAAATATACTTCCTTCCTCTTCCTATGTCCTGTCAACTAGGTTTTTGCTCCTTCAGATCTTGTAACTAGATCACAAAACTCACATCAAATAATCCCTTGGATTGCTTACATGCATTCCTCAAACACTCTACACTCTTTTGCACTTCACACTCCAATCCAATACTTGATACGCTTCCATACTATACAAATAAGGAAAAAATATTTCCTTTATACCATATCTTCAGAATAATTCCTTGAGTCAGCCTTGAAGATTTCCCAATTAATTATAATAGGATAATTAATTAATTACAATTATAATAGCATAGTTAGCTCACAGTCTCTACAAAACTTCACATGTGTGATACTAGGGCTTGCACACTTGCTAATGTCACCAATAGATTTTCCTCTATCACTGATTGAATGTGCATCTCTTCATTACATCTCAAATGTGAGATAGAAAGCAAATATAAGAAATTGCTTTCCCCATACTCTATTTATGTATTGCTCTTTGTAAATCAGGTACAATTATCATACATCTTCAACTTTACCTCTGTAAATTGAACCACATCATTAGGACATAGTGTAGAACATGTCCATGATTGCACATCACCAAAAAATTAAACAATTATCTATATGACTAAGATCTATGTCTTCTACTCAGCTAGTCTTTACAAACTTACTGCTATGTTGACATCAATGACAAACATGGTCATGAATGCAACATGCCAATACTCTCCAATGCTTAAGATACTCCCCCAATGTAGTATCATCAGCATTCATGCTAAAAAAATCCCTCTTCCACCTCCACTAGTTGTTTAGTAAGTGCCCAAGTGGGCTCATGATACTATGGATGCAGTAGGACCTATGACAGGTGATCCTTCAGATTCTCATCGCACTCGTGCTCAAACTTCTAGTAATTGACTATTGAGTCATGCCATTTCCATTGATCCACAATTTTTTTCATAGGCAACATGGCACTTAGAGTGGGGTAGGGCTATGGATGAGGAGTATGGATCTTTATCCCCTTCTGAAAGGAGGAAAATTTGTTTGATGCTAGTGGGTGTACCATACTGAGTATGCTACAAATAGTTCTATTGATAGCTACAAGGCACATCTTATTGTAAAGGCCTTTTCAAAGGTTGAGAGCATTGATTACTTTAAGACCTTTTCTCCTATTGCCAAGATAATCTCTATTTTCCTTGTACTCTCTCTTGTAGCTTCTCATGGATGGAAGATTTTTTAGATGGACGTGAAGAGTGCCTTTTTGCATGAACACCTACATGAGGAGATCTATATGGAGCAACCTCCTAGTTTTGTGTAGGACTCTTCTTTGGTATTCAAGCTTTGGAAATCTTTATATGGTACCAAAAAATCCCCTTAGGCTTGGTATGAGAAGATGGTGATGTAGCATAAGGTAGGAGAATACCCAAAGGAGATGTCCTAGCCCACAACAAATAAACACGTAGTGGAAACACAACAACAAGAAGCAATAATGCAAGATCTAATAGGAAAACACAACTCTTTATTTATAAAATAATTGTTACATGAAATGTGTTAGGTTGTAAGGCCTTCTCAGTTATGGCCAAATACAAATAAATTACAATAATAGTTTTGCAAGATCTATCAAGATCCAACCCAAACACTAGCTAGTCTAGATCCACACTCTGGTAGAAACCTCCAAGGAAGATCTCAACTTGTGCTCGCAAGCCCACCAAGAAATCTCCTTTTTTTCCAAGTCATACCTAATAGCTCTACACCAAATTCATCCAAAATCCAAGATTAAATTGCCTCACATTCAGCACTATGTCCATACATTCACAACTTCATTAGAATCCTATTGTAAACTGCCTCACATTCAGTGCTCTATCCACAGACTCAGGAAAAACTCACTCTTCAACTACTCTCCATACTCACTCCTCCTTCAAATGAATGAATCACTCCATGAATGAATGAATGAATAAAGACTCCACCTAAACCCCTACTTATATCAATCTAAGGCACAAGTCACCCAAGAACACAAATTCAATACCCATACATAAATTAAATGCCAAAAGTTGGCCTCCAACAGCAATTAGATGTCCAAAAATTGATACCCAAGAAAAATTATGATATCTTCCAGCCTTGATTGAATTAGAACTTGTGCTTTGAATAATAGGTATTAATTTAGGTCCTCTAAAACCCCTTAAAGAGATAAAGGCTGATTCACTAAGGATATCTATGAATCCATCCCAAAAGTCATGCATAGAAACCTATTGCACAAACTACCAAAAATTGATACTCCATGAGAATTTCCATATCTCCCAACTTATAAAGAACTAGGATGTGCACCTTTAATCATAGATATTACTCTAGGCCCTCTTCAATCCTTATAATGAGAATCCTCTCATTCATTGAGAAAAATTAGTTATACAGCCTACAACAGGCACCCAAAAATTAGAAAAACATAGTTCTAGCAGCAAGGTAAAAATAGCTCAAACTTTAACATGATAACTCCAATCTCTATGTGCACATAGGACAAGGTTCCAAAATGTGTCTCCAACCATAACATATCTAACCATAAAAAGCATAAATCCACCAAATCCGATCTTGATGCTCTTGCATTAGACTCCCCACGTAAATAGAAAAGTATGTCCCATAATTTGATGTCCAAAGAAAAATCCTCAACTAACTTCATCTTTACCAAAGGCTTCCACTTCATCAAAGTCAATAGAAAAATTTGAAAATCCACCATCTATGCTTCATCCATTGAAACATGAAAATCAAATAAATATCAGAAACCCAATTAGCATGCTCACACTCAAGAATAAACTAAACATAATGCTTCATCAGCAAACCATCATCCACATCAACAACTAGTGAATCCACACCAATAGCAACAAACCCCACATTTGTAGCAACAAACTCCACATCAAAAGAAATATGTAGATTTCCATCAACAAATTCCAAACTCACAACACCAGCAATCTCATTGCTCACAAAAAGATGCTCTGCAACACACAACCCATCACCAATAGCAACCAAATCATACATGACCAAGTGCTCTACAATTTCCATGTAAGACCCAACCAATTGGTTGTGAAAACCAACCTCTATCCCAACATCAACAAAGTTAGGAATATCTTCAGCAATAACCTCCAATTTCTCTATAGTTTTTGTATTAGATTCCACAAACTAATTATCAAAACCAATCTCCTCCGTCTTGACCTTGCTATGCCATCTTCTCTCATGAACAAGTCTCTTAACTGGCCAAACAACTCTCTTTTAGATTGGTAGACTCTAGCTCCACAAACATCTATAGAATGCCTTCCTCATCCTATCCTTATCTTGATCATTTGGACTAATTTAAAATTGAGCAACCTCCTTATCTCAATCAACCAAACTAGCTTCAACTCAAGCAGACATCTCAGAAAACCTCCAGCACATTACATAGATTTACAATCATCTCAGGGTCCAATCCTCTTGGAGCCATCTTCCAAGATCTTCACAAACCCTCTATAACAAATCCTTCCCACACTCATTGTGAAAAATCTAAATTGTTTACAAGCTAGATCACAACCTACTACCTCACATGAACAATCAAGAACCACATCACAAGTCTAGGACCATAGATCTACAATCCATAAACTCTCTACAATCATGCCTCAACAATATTAGTCTTCCATCTTCACATCCATCGATCCATCTGCAAGCCCTCCGCAATTGAAAGTTAGAAGCATGATCTTCTACCTTGCAACCAAGAGATTTAGGACCCCAAAAAGAAAATCCACCACTAGATCAAGATCTTCTTATATCTACTTCTCCAACCCAAGTCCTGGTGCAAACTGCCTTAGCTTCGACAGTTTGTCTACACAATCAAGAATAACGTTCGCTCTGATAAACTTCACCCAACCAAGGTCCTAGTACAAACTACCTCACACTTTGGTGATCTACTTGCAGGAAAAACTATGCTCTAATACCATCTGATGCAACAGAGGGTAGGAAAATCCCCAGAGGAGATGTCCTAGCCCCAACAAATAACCATGCAGCGAAAACAAAACAACAAAAATCAATAATGCAGATTTGATACAAACAAACAACTCTTTATTTATAAAATAACTATTACATGCAATGTGTTGGGCTATAAGGCCTTCCTGATTACAACCAAATACAAAGCAACTACAATAATAGTTTTGCAAGATCTCTCAAGATCTAACCCAAACACTAGCTAGTCCAAATTCACACTCTACCAGAAACCTCAAAGGAAGCTCTTAATTTGTGCTTGCAAGCCCACCAAGAAATCTCCTTATTTTCCATGTCACAACTACTAGCTCTGCTCCAAATTCATCCAAGATCCAAGTGTAAATTGCCTCACATTCGGTGCTCTATCCATAGACTTAGGAAAAACTCACTCTTCAGCTACTTTCCACACTCACTCCTCCTCTAAATGAATGAATCACTCCATGAATGAATGGATGACTTAAAACTCCATCAAAACCCTTACTTATACTAATATTATCCATAAGTTGGCCCAGAACACAAATTTAATACCAATACATAAATTAAATGCCAAAAGTCAACCTCCAACAGCAATTAAATGTCCAAAAATTGATACCCAAGAAAAATCATGATATCTCCTAGATCTGATTGAATTAGAACACCTGCTTTGAACTATAGATATTAATTTAGGTCCTCTACAACCCCTTAAAGGAACAAGGATGATTCATTAAGGATATTTTTGCATCCATTCTGAAAGTCATGCATAGCAACTTGTCATGCAAACTGCTAGAAATTGATACTCTAGGAGAATTGCCATATCTCCCAACTTATAAAGAATGAGGACTTGTACCTTTAATCAGATATGTTAATCTAGGCCCTCTTCAATCTCTAGATTGTGTATCCTCTCATTCATTGTGAAAAATTAGTTATATAGCCTGCAATAGGTGCCCAAAAACCAAAAAAATACAGTTCTAGCAGCAAGGTAAAAACAACTCAAACTTTAACATGATAACTCCAATCTCTATGTGCACATAGGAAAAGGTTCCCCAATGTGTCTCCAACAAATCCCTAACCATGAAAATCACAACTCCACCAAATCCAAGCTTGATTCTCCTGCATTAGATGGATTCCTTCTTGCTTGCTTCATAGTTCACTTGATGTCATTCTGATTCTATAGTATACATTCAGCGTTATGGGGCCAACTTATTGATACTTGTACTTTATGTAGATGATCTCATGATTATAGGTAGCTCGTCCTCCATGATATAGAGTGTTCAATGAGCTTTGAGGGAGTAGTTTCATATGATAGACCTTGGACTTTTGCATAATTTTTTGGGCCTATAGGTTGTTCAATCTTCAGATGGGATAGCCATACTCCAAAAGAAGTATGTTCTTGATATGCTTTTGAGATTCAACATGCTTGATTGCAACCCTTCTCCCACACCTTTTCAGTTGGGTTTAGTTTTATCTACTACTTGTACTACTCCTACAATGGATTCCACTTTATATAGACATCTTGTGAGTAGTTTTTTGTACATGACACATGCACTTCCTAATATTTCCTTTACAGATGGCCTTATCTCTAAATTCTCACATGATCTACATGAGATGCGTTGGCAAGATTCCAAACATATCTTGAGGTACATTCAAGGTACTAAATTTTATGGCATTCACTATACATCAAGGGATCCTCATGTTGTTGGTTACAAGAACTTAGTTTGGGCTGGTGATATTGATGATTGCAAGTCTACTTGTAGACTTAATTTTTTGTCTTGGTTCTAGTCCTATCACATGGTCTTGCAAGAAGTAGCATGCTCACACATTATCATCTACAGAGGTAGAGTACAGAGCAACTGTGCTAGCTATTTAGGTTTTATGGCTTCAAAAGTTGATGAAAAAGTTTGGATTTCCTCCTGATAGTCCCACCTTTCTTTGGTGTGACAATTAGAGTGCTATACATATTTCCTGCAACCCAATTAAGGATTAGTAGACCAAATACATTGAGCTTCACATGCACTTCATCAAGCATCTGATTTAGGATGGTTCTTTTAGGTTGGATTTCCCACTATTGAGTAGGTTATAGAAATCTTCTCTAAACCTTTTGCATCCCCACAATATCTTCAACTGCATTCTATGCTGGGGGTGAAGGAAGTTGTCCTTGGGGGGTCTCAATGATGAGTCCTTCCTTCCTTCCTTTTTTTCTATCTCTTTTTGGAGTAGGGTTTTTCCCATGTGGTTTTCCCTATTTCTCTATTTCATAGAGATTTGGTTGTAATTGGGTACCTCATCAGACCTTTTTGCTGGGACCTAAGTTTTCTTTCAGCATTGCAGTTCCTTTCTTTTTCATGTATTGTTTGTAGCTACATTATTGCTCATCTTAAGTGGGGCTGTTAGAGCAAAGCATTAATTTAATTTAATTTATTAAATTACCTTTACTCCCTTCTTAAGATTTCCCTTTATGCACTTGCATTTCCATTTACCTCTTAAGGTTTCCCTTTTAGGTTTTTTGATCTCCTTCTATAAGGATTGATCTTTTGTAAATATCTCATATCCTTTCAGTCTAATAATATAATTTGCATATTCTTAGAGCCAAACCCTTGCATCTTCTTTGTCTTTTCTTCTCTATGATAGGTTCTTGCATGCAGGTGTTCTTTGGGTTTTATGGATTTGTATTGCTCAAATCCTTCAATTACCTCTAGTAGACCTACTTGCTTTGACCACTCTATGAGCCACGGTCTAATTTTTTCTACCTCCTCCATTTGATGGAATCGCCTAATTCAACAAGATGAAAAACCTCTTTTCTGCATTAAAAATATGAAGGGGAAACATTTTTGTAAGAAAAGAATTCAAGTTTTTTTGTGATTTGTGGGACCCCACTAATTTTAATTGGCTATCATGGCAGGAATATCTTTTTAATTTTTCCTCTTTAGATAAACATCCTCTTTTGCATATAAAAGAGATGGTGATTCCCAAATTGGTATGCTTGTTATCTACCTTCTTCTATAATAACTTCTTGAAGGACTAGAAATAGCCTAACATGTGCAACATTCATAATTTTTCCCTTAAAATTATTTATAGGTAGCTTCTCCCAATGATTATCTATGCTCCAATACTTGATGCTAAATGGAAATGCAACTTGAGTCAAGCACAGTGGAATGAATTAAGTTTACAGATCTATAAGTATATGGAAAATGCAGGATATCAATCAACAATGTGAAAATTACTCCATGCTAAGCTTCCTATTAGTGACAGTATCTTTTTCATCTTCCCACCACTACTTTGTCCATTTTGTGCCACAAAGGAGACTATCAAGCATGACTTTTGGATTTTTACTCATGCTCACAAGCTATGACACTCCCTTTTTGCCACTCTTCCAACTCTCTTCATTCATCCTTGGTCATGGAGAACTGCACTCCTTAGGTTGTCTAATCTTCATAATATCATTATCTAAACCTTGAGACAAGTAATCATCAATTACATATGGAGGTTTTGTTGTCTAGTGATTTTCTCTAATTCTTTTTTTCCCTTCATATTGAAGTTCACATGGTTCACTTGAGCTTATCCCTCCACATTTGAATCTTGCTTGAATCACCTACTATGAGCCCTCATGTTACAAAATCTTTGGATGACATTCAAAATAAGATTAAATAGTTTTCTCAGAACCTACAAACTTCAAATATAAGTCAATCATAGTAGTCACACCATGTTTTGGTTTAGTATTACTTACTTTGTTGGCAATATGACCAATCAATCAAATAAGGTAATTTATTTGGTTGTCATTTATGGTAACATATTTTTTTTGCAGATTAGTCATGATTATTTGTGAAGCAAAATCATCTAAGTATTAGACGGTATTACAGTAGCATGACAAATTTGATGATAGTAGAATATTTCCTTGGAATATTCTCTTATGTAGTTAACTAGAGATGCATGACATCATACTGATGACATATACCAGTATGCATGTCCATACAACCAATCGAGTTCAAGTTATGAAGGAATTAGTGATGCAGTGTTGTTACAACACAGAACAAATCATATCAACAGAATTTTTTAAATGATCCAATTAATTGTTTCAATTATTATTTCTTTGTGAGCCAACTCTACGGATGTTATGTGAGTTGACTAAGGAAGACTTTATCAACATGTTTCATATAAGTAAAGAACTTCATGTGCGAAGTTGTGATAAGAGATGATGTGCTATTGTGAAATACATGTGCAATAATCTGATAATGATGTGTAAACAGTAATTGTGAAATTGATATGATCTTGTGAAATGCCAGTAACAAGTGAATGCAATGTTATGAGTTGTGATGCAAAGCAATACTATGCAAGATATGATATGAATTAACATGTGCACTATCTTTCTTGTATGAAGAATTGATAATCAAAAGATTTGCAAAGTATAAAAAATAATCTAGTATTGTATGTATATCCATTCTCTTGAAGAACATATTCTATAGTTGCATATTAGGGTATTGGTCTCTTGTTGCACACATTTGTATATGATTCACTAACTCCTAAAAAGGTTGAGGCTTCTAACAAGGCCTAATCTCCTAACAGGGACTTAAGCCACTATAAATGCTTCATGGACTCCTAACAGGGTCAATATCCTTAACCTAATTCTTTATATAGTGAATCATCTTGGGGATTCCATCCCCACCAGGGTTTTCCCTTGGACAAGGTTTCCATAGTTAAAAAAATATGGTGTTATGAGGTCTCTTCTTGTGTGGTTGTTCATATTGTTTAGCACTATTGGTATTATTTCTCATCTATGTGGAAAATTAATTAACAAAATACAATTGTGGGTAAAAAGATTGAAAATACTAATTCACCCCCTATAATATTCCCATGTTCTATGTCCATGTGATTGTGTTACCTAAAGGGTCATACAGACAACTGGAAGGTGGTACAAATGTGAGAAGAGGCTGCATGGTTACCAAAATGAGGGAGATGTATGGTACACAATGTGCAATGGAGAAGGAGTTGTCCATACAGAAGTCTAGATGTCATACGATAGTGGCTAGGCAAACTAGATGATGGTTGTATAGTGGGAAAATTTGTAGGTTGTACATAGGTTGTGGGTCACAGTTGTACAATAGCCAAAATGGTTGTACAATGAAGGAGGTTGTATAGTGTGAGGAAGATAGGGTCTTACAAGGATGTACTTGGTCGTATGATATGGTAGTATGGTAACCAATGCTGGTCATATGATGAAATAAAGGAATTGGGATGTGGGCCATATTGGGAACAATGTAGTCACACGAAAGATGAATTAGGTGTTGGAAGAAGTGTATGGGGTATGGTTAGAAAATAAGTGCTCAGACATATAATCACACAAAGACCCAAATTCATAAGATAGAAATAGTAATGAAGATTAGAACACATAGCCTTACAATAAGATTTGCCAAAGATGGTGCTCCAATTTTCTAGATCTAAGCGAAGTTTTATAGGTGATGGAATAGGGTGAGGATTGAATCAGACTGAAACCAGAAAAACCAAATAGGGAAGGTCTTTCACTTCTGAAATGGCAAATAGCAGAGAACTCCAATAGGAATTCATAGTACATAGAAAATAATCCCAAAACATACTAACTACAATCCACATGCCATGCTTAAATACCCTTCGAAAAAACTTTCAAGGGTGTACAAAGTTTTAGCTGATAGCGACACAAACTACAAAAACAAAATAAAATGGGTCCAAGATAAATCAATCGGGCCCCTTACAATAGTTTGATAAATAATTTATTTTGTAACAAGGATATTATAGTCCCCCATCCCAAATCTTGCTTGTCCTCAAGAAAATGCACTGTTGGGTGCTAGAGAATGTGCTCATCCTCCCAAGTCACGTCATCCAATGGTAGGTGTCACTAGCATACCAATTATTCCTTCACAGTGTAGTTTTCTAGGGTCTTTTCACATACTTTAATAATCTGAGCTAGTTTCAAAATGAGCTTTCCTTCTTCATTGAGTGGTGAAAGGTCAGTAGCAACTATGATTTTCTACCCCATGGCTTTTTTCTGATAAGAAACATGCAAGACATTATGAAAATGACTACCCTCCAGAAGTTCCAGCTAATAGGTAACTTCACCAATGCGACGAGTTAAATTATAGGGGCCATAAAATCATGGTTTCAATTTTTCTTTTCCCTTTCCCTTCCATGAGGATTTTTGATACGGTTGGAGCCTGAGATAGGCCAAGTCTCCCACTTAAACTCCTCTCCAATTTGTGTCTGTCGACATACATCTTCTGTTGATTTTGTGCTCGTTGTAAGTTTTCCTTCAAGCATCTTAGTATGTCCTATCCCTCTTGAAGCTAGTCCCTCGCCCTTGGTGCATGACTATCATCTAGAATCGTGTCAATGAAGGAAAAGGGTTCATATCTATATAGAGCTTAGAATGGTGCCATTCCGATGAACATGTGGTACATGGTATTGTAGCAATATTCCCACAAATGTATCCATTTGACCCATGCCCTTTGTTGTATCAAAACATAGTTCCAAAGGTAACCTTTGAGCCATTTGTTCACAATCTCTATTTGTCCATCTGTCTGTGGGTGGTAACTAGTACTTGGTGAATTCTGTCCCTGCCATCTTGAATAGTTTTGTCCAAAAGATACTGATGAATCACCCATCCTGATCATTAACAATGATTTGGGGCAACCTATGCAAACAAAAGACTTCTCTAAAAAATAGCTCAACAAATTATGCAACCTGAAATTCTAACGGGATGGTGAAGAAATGTGTGTACTTTATCAACTTGTCAACCACCATGAAAATACAATCCTTTCCATTCACCTTGGGAAGCCCCATTATGAAATCCATCGAGATACTTTTCCACTAATGTTTTGGAATTGGCAGTAGTTGTAGTAACCCAGTAGGTAGAGTGTGTTCGGATTTGTTATGCTGCTAGACTGCAAACTCTCTTACATACTACAACATGCCCCCTTTTAATCCTTTCCATGAAAATCTCTCCTGTAGACTTCTGTATGTTTCGAGGAAGCTTGGGTGTCCTACTAAGGGTGAGTCATGTACCTCCTTTAGGATTTTTTGCTTCAATTTAGATTCAGGCACTAGGAATATCTAACTCTTATAGTAAATGATGGCATCTACTACTCTCTACCTATCATCCTCAGTGATTCCATCCATTATCTCATAGGAAAATGTATTTTTGGAATATTCTACCAACAATTGTGCTTTCCAATACTGAGGTCTGGGTTAGTAAGTAGATAGCGGGCTTTCTGGATAAAGCATCTACAACCACATTGTTCTTTCCTTTTACATATTTAATGTCAAAATCAAAGGCCCAAACCTTGCTACCTTGCTTACCCATTTCTGCTACCTCTCATTCAAATCTTGTTACTCCAAAATATATCTCAAACTATTGTGATCCATGTGGACAACAAACTTGGCACTTGCTAGATACTATCGTAACCTAGTTAGTGCATGTATGATGGCCAACATTGCTTTGTCATAGATGGAATAGAGGCATTCTATTTATGTAAGATTCCTACTCTCATAAGTTAAGGGGTGTCTATCATGCATCAATATCATGCCAATGCCTTCTTTGGATGTATCGCACTCCAAAATGAATGGTCAATTGAAGTCAAGTAATGCAATTATAGGACAAGTGCTCATTGCCTCTTTTAATTTATTCAAAGTGACTTCTACCTTTTCATTCCACTAGAAAGACCCCTTCTTTGTCAAATCTATCAAAGGTGCATTGAGCTGAGAGAATCCTTTAATGAACCTCTGGTAATAACTTCATATCCCAAAAAGTCCTCATAAATGTATGAGTGATTTTGGGGGAGGCCAATCAAGGATAGCCTAAATCTTCTCTTGATGCACTTGAACTTCGTATTTATTGATAATATGCCCCAGGTACAATATTTTTGTCATGCCAAATTTACATTTGGATTGCTTGGCAAACAAAGATTTCTCTTCTATGACCTTTAGGACTTCATTTAGATGCTTCAGATGCTCCTCCCATGTCCTGCTATAAATAAGAATATCATCAAAAAATACCAATAATTAATTACGCAATTATTTGTTGAAAATGTGATTCATGCATGATTGGAATGTAGTAGGCACGTGTCTCAATCTGAACGGCATGACCAAAAAATCATAATGCCCATAGTGGCAATGGAAGGCCACCTTTTCTATATCTTCCTCCCTCATGTGGATCTGATGGTATCTGGAACGAAGATCTATTTTTGAAAAATAGACTATGCCATGGAACTCATCCAACAACTCGTCTATCCTTGGAATGGGATACCTATTCTTTTTTTTTGTTCAACACATGGTAGCACACACACATGTATATTATCCCATCCTTCTTTTTGAACAAAACCATAGATGACACAAAAGGTCTAGACCTGGGATGGATCCATTCTTTCTCTACCAGTTCCTGAATCATTTTTCCATCTCATCTTTGAATTTCTTTGGATGGTAGTACAGTGTGATTATGACTGGCTTTGCCCCAGCTTCCAACTTGATAGTATGCTCAAACCCTTAATGAGGCAGTATGCCAGGAGGAATTTCAATGAAAACTTTATCATGTTTACTCAAAATATTATAGACTTCATCATCCTATGGAGCTATTTGATGCCCTTTTATAGGTTCTGTCGAGATAAAACAATGTGTAGCCCACACAACATCATTGTGGTAAAAAATTGCCTTTATCCAATGCACAGAAACTTCCTTCAGACCTTCATTTTCAATTTTTTGGAGGACAACCTTCTTTCCATTAACAAAAAAAGTGAAGTCCATCTGTTTGAAAGACTGAGTGTATTCATCAAGTGTCTCCATCCACTATATGCCTAAAATAACTTCCATGTCATCAAGGTCCACTATGAAGAAATCCTTAATCATCGTTTGATTTACCGTTGTGATACTTACCTAAGGAACAAGGTGTGTGTAGAGTAGAAGAGTCCCTCTAGCAACCTTGACTTGAAAGCATGTGTGTGTCTTCATAGGTAGACCTCTTTGATTCACTAGAGATGAGTTAATGAAGTTTAGAGTGGCTCCACTATCAAGCATCACCATAACCCTTTGTCCTTGAAGGGTTCCCCACACATGAAAAAATGTGTACCTCAGGGTACTAGCTAAGGAAATAGTTTTTTATGTCATACCAAAGCTACAATTCTCTTCATATGCTTTAAAATGACCATGTTAGTGTCATTGTGACGTTGGTTGTCTTCGGTCGGCATTTCTTCCTATTCATCCTCATCATCAAACATGACCTCAATGTAATGGATCTTTCCTTTTTCGAGGCATCTATGGCTAGGTTCCCAAGGCCCCTTATAATTGAAACATAATTTCTTCCTTCAAAGTTTCTATCTAGTAGCTTTTTCCAACAATGACTTCCTAGGTAGAGGTTTGTTCCTAAAAAATGGTGGTTGTTTGGAATGTGAGTAACTTTAAGAGGATGACATCAATGATGATGCCATACTCTATGCTTTATTGATTGCCTCTGATAGAGTGGTAGGATTGAACCCCTTTACCCAACCTTTCAGATTTTTTGTCAATCTGTTCATGAAGAGCACTACCCTTCTTCTTTTGGAAATGTTTGTGATCAAAACTGAGAGTTTCTAAAATGTTGCAATGAACTAATTGAGTGATCCAATTTGTCTCATTTGTGCCAAATCTTTGAAATTGAGTTCTGGATCTTTACCATCAAATCACTTTATCAATCTCTCTGTGAATTTTGCATAAGTATTTATTTGATCATGCCCTAATGTGATGGTGTTGTGATGCCACCATTCATGCGCAACTCCCTCCAAGTGTGGTGCCACAAATTGATTGCTTCTTCTTTTGGCATAGGATTTAGATGAAAGTAAGTATCAACTTTCATTACCCATGCTTGTGTAGATATGGAACTGGATGCGTCAAATGGAGACAATTTTACTTTACTTAACTTTCTTCTGAGATCATCATTAAAATATCCTTTGTTTCTACCTCCCAAATATCTCATTCTTGGATATGTATAATTTCTGTACGATATATCTTCCTCAAGATTTGCATTCTTCTAGTCTTCTCTCAGTTGTTCTTGCATCTCTTGGAAGGTTGGTTATTTCCCTCCATGTTGTGCCTCCATCTGTGGAGGAAAAGTCAGCATGGAAGGTCAAGAGCATGTTGAATGAGGGTTTGATTTACCTGACATCGAGTCTACACTATGGCCATTTTGTTCTGTAGATATTTTATTATCTGCCAACTTCTTAAGAGTCTCTTTCATGAGTCATTGAGTATCAGTGATCTGTGCCTAATTTTTGGTAAGTTCCCTTAGTAATGCCATGAGTTCGACAGTTGTCAGTTTTGATTTGGTAGCCATTCGATCAATGGAATGTGTCCTTTGCTTCCAACTATAAACTCTCATTCACTGTCCACAAGCTGGTAGGATCAAAGTGCTCTAATACCACTATAATATTCCCATGTTCTATCTCCCTATGATTGTGTTACTTAAGGAGTCGTATGGACAATTAGAAGGTGGTACAAAAATGAGAAGAGGGTGTATGATTGCCAAAATAAGGGAGACATATGGTACGCAATGCACGGTGGAGAAGGAGATGTCTGTACAAAAGTTTGGATGCCATACGATGGTGGCTAGGAAAACTAGATGATGGTTGTATGGTGGGAAAATCTGTAGGTCATACATAGGTTTTGGTTCATAGCCGTACAGTGGCAAAAATGGTCATACAATGAAGGAGGTTGTATAGTGTGAGGAAGACAAGGTTGTACAAGGATGTACTTGGTCATACAACATGGCAGTGTGGTAACCAATGCTGGTCATATAGTGAAATAAAGGAGTTGGGGTGTGGGTCGTATAGGGGGCAATATAGTCACACTAAAGATGAATTAAGCGTTGGACGAAGTGTGTGGGGTATGGTTAGAAATGAAGTGCTCAGACATATAATCATGCAGAGACCCAAATTCATAAGATAGAAACAACAATGAAGATTAGAACACATAACCTTACAATAAGATTTGCGAAAGATGGTGCTCCAATTTTCCAAATCCGAGTGAAGTGTTACAGGTGACAAAATAGGGTAAGGGTTGAATCCCACCAAAATCAGACAAACCAAATAGGGAAGGTTTTTCACTTCCAACATGGTGAACAACAAAGAACTCCAATAGGAATTTGTAATACATAGAAAATAATTCCAAAACATACCAACTATAATCCACATGTCATGCTTAAATACCCTTTGGAAAAACTTCCAAGGGTGTACAAAGTTTTAGCCAACGATGACACAAACTACGAAAACAAAATAAAATGGGTTCGAGATAAATCAATCGGCCCCCTTACAATAGTTTGATAAATAATTTATTTTTTAATGGGAATATTACACCCCCCTCTCAGTATTATCTATTTCTAACAATTGGTATCATAGCTTAGTTATTCAAAAGAAGCTTAATAGCTTGAATAAGATCCCTATGGATATGGAATAGTTGAAGAAGAATCTTGAAGAAGCTCTTGAATAGATTAATCTACTTATAGATGAAAGAGATGATCTTAAAGATAGATACAAAGATGCAAAAGTGTACATAGGTGAATT
Source organism: Cupressus sempervirens (assembly GCA_028749045.1). NCBI lineage: Eukaryota > Viridiplantae > Streptophyta > Pinopsida > Cupressales > Cupressaceae > Cupressus > Cupressus sempervirens. Next base: position 626,755,048 of record CM053784.1, read on the forward strand.
AAAGAACAAGATAGATGACTTCAAGCAAAAAGAACCTAGTAAGAAAACCAGTGATGATGATATTGAAGATCTGAAGAAAGAAAATGAGATCCTAAAACATGAATTAAAGATAGTTGAACTTAAGTGAAGTCTTAAGAAAAATGGAGGAAAGAATGACTCTAAAATTAAAGTTGAAAATGCAGATCTAAGATCCCAATTAAGTAAGGTAACAACTAAATTGGAAACTATCAAGTTAGAGCATACAGAATTAGAGAAATACAACACTATTGTGAAAGGTGAGTTGGTGCAAACTAAACTGCAACTTGAGAAATTATATACCAATAGTGAAAAGATTGAAGAACAAATATGTGCACAAAGACCCAATTATGACAAGACTAGACTTGGATTCTTCCTTAGACAATTTGCCAAGAAACCTATTCAGAGAGAAGAACTTGATACTCCTAAAGTCAAGAAGGGTCTGAGAAAAATAGATGATACATCCAAAGAGAATGTTACTCACTCTGAGAAAGCTAAGAATTTGAATGGATATCAAAAGAAAGGAATCTCGTGCCTGGTGTGATGAACTTGAACACACTAAAGACAATTGCAAAGGTAAGTCTTTCAAACCTATTTCAAAATTTTATTGTCATAATTGTCATGGATATGGTTACTATGCAATAGATTGTAAGAAACATAAATTTGATAGTAATAATGCAAATAGTAGGATATATAGGAACACCAACCATGCAAGAAAAATAAGAAGATCTCATAGCAATGAAAGTTGACAAAGAAGAGAAGTTGTTTTTTACAGATTCAAAAATCTTGGACACATTACAAGGAATTATAGAGCACCTGATGACCAACAGAGTGAACAAAAGAGAGGTGTACCTCTATGTTAGCTATGTAATAAATTTGGACACGTAGCAAAGTTTTGTAGAATGGATAGAAGAGACCTAAAAAGGAATCAAAATTACAGAAGGAACAATAGAAGAAATGATGATAGTTTGAAGGAGTAGACAGAAGAACTCAAGGAAATAGTTGTAAAGGCAAAGGAACCTAAAAGCTCCCATATAGCTCTAGAAGATGTACATAACAAGAAAATGAAGTCACTTATTGTTTGTGACTCATCCTACTAGAATTAAACATTCTCAGTGAAATAGAGCATCAATTATTGATAACTGATGTTAGAAAGAGTATTAGAGGTTGTGCAGTTAATAGTATGATCTAGACATAAAAAGAGTCTATAGTGAAGTATGCATTGCTTAATATGATCTGGACAAGGATATATAAGAAGAATAACATTTCTATTATATAGAGATAGTATACTGAACTAGTGTTAGATATACATTTAATGTGAAGTATAGATTGTAAAAGATTTAAAGGACTCAAATTGATTTGCATACATCATTTGTTTGTGCGAAATCTAAGTGTGAGATTGAAGCAAGATTTGAAGAGTTAAAGAGGCTTGTAGTTATGCGAAGTCACCAAAAACCCTAATATGTGAAGTTAAGGTATTTTTTGAATTTTTTGAGCATAATCTTTTAGAAATGACAAGACAAGAAGTTTTAAATGTCAGCAATAGACCTAGATACAATTTCAAGAAACACCCATTTGTTTCTTTGCTTAATGACCCTATTGGAGCATTTTTGCAAGTTCTAAAAAATGTTTTTCATGTCAAGGATATAAGAGGTTATATCCACTACAAAATTGAAAGCATAGGTGATACGAAAATTCATAAGGAATTGGAGAAGATGTGTAAAAATGACTTGTCACTAAAACCTGAATATGGATATCTAGAGCAACTTATCCTAGTTAAGCATATGTTCTACATGGACTTCGACAATCATGAATGGACACATATAATTCTAAGCAGAGTACATGATGATCTTTTATGGCCAGGAGACTCTATCATATGTTTGATAATGACCTAATTCACAAGGTCATAGGTCTAAGTGATGAAGGAAGTAATCCAGTAAACATTAAGAATGTGCACAAGATAGTTGAGACAAATCTCAACACATGTTTTGATAGTAGAAACATGAAGGTCAACAACATTCAGGATGATGGATTAAGACTAATTTATAAAATTTTGGGATACAAATTCAATCATGGATCTAGGATAGACTCATGAAGCCTCCCTAACAATAAAATGTGAAGATGTTAATTTATGTGGAATTATCCAAACACGACTCTTGGATAATATATCAAGAATCAAGAAGTCTAGGAGTGCAATCTTTAGGTTTGAATCCCTACTGACACACATATTCTTCTACGTATCTAAGAAGTTTCTTGGTATCATGAATTGGGATGGAAGTAAATGCACAATGTAGACAATCACTCATGCATACAGATCAAGACCTGAAACAGTCAGAGACAATGACACTGACAGAATGATGAAGTCTTTCCAAGTAGAAATAAAGAAAAGGTACAGGATACCTCCTGTGCTAGTGAAAAAATACAAGTATGAATTGTGCTTCATGGTAGATTTGATTTCACTTGTATGGAAGTTGTAGTTCCTTGAGTCAAATTCATTAAACCTATGGGTTATGAAATGAGTGAGGAATTGATTGAAGGATATGCGTGGATAATCCTTCACTCAAAAATTGATTCTAAATGTCCTAGATGGGGGACGTATACTGAGAAAATGAAAGAAGTCAAAACCAATCAAATAATAAAGGACTCCAAGAAGAAGGTGGAAAAGGTGATTGATTCTATTATGAAAGAATCAAGAATGACAAGAAAAGAATTTGATGAGGTGAAAGGAATAGCCATGGAAATGAAGGCCAGTGGTCGATCTGAGCTATTGACTCCTATACCCATTGCAGTGATAAGACCTACTTAAGAGGTCACAATTTTCCAGACAAGTGAGCAAGCACCTACTATACCATATGTAGTAGTTACACAATAACAACCACTAAGGAATCCAATAAAGATCGAGGAAACATCTGCACCCAAGAAGTTTAGAAGACTTGAAAGGACTAGAACTATAGTGCCTCTCGTGTTTGCAGCCTATACCTTGTCTATTTTTTATTCGAGAGATACTTGATACTCTTATTTTTATACTTTGATTCAATACCATAGACGCTTTACTGCTATACTATTCAGTTTATCATATTTGCATGTTAATGCTATTTTGAGATGATAGTAGATCTATGATGATATCTGGTTATATGGTTTATTGGACATATTTTTTGATTATGTTATGAGACTGATTTTATGCTATGGTTATTTACTTCATTCTTGTATCTTTACACTTTTTGCAAACATGAGTGATCTAAATGGATTAATTAGTTATTTAATGCATTAATTGCTTTGGCTATGATATTATATGGAATTGCACTTGATCGTGTATTTTAGTGTGTAGGAATTTTATCCCTAGTAGTGACACATGGAGTTAGTGATTCAGTTGTTCATATTTTACCAATATCATCCCTGAATGGTCGATGTAGCCTTATTTTAATTATTTTAATTAAAACCTTTTGGTGATTAGTAAATTTGAACTCATCTACATTATGTGATTAGACCAGTGAGCGTATCTGTGCATTTAAAGATTCGCATTGTCATGAAAGTGTTAAGTTTTTTTGTGATTTTGGGTTTTGGGCTTTAAATCTTTTTGGATTTATTTATGATAGCTTTGCCTTAGGTGAATTCCCATGACAGAGAATAATCTATTTTCATTTGGATTGATTCAGAGTCTAGCTACTCTAGTTAGCTATTTGCGCTAATTGGCTATTCACTCAAAAATTGAATAAGTATTGGAAAAGTGATCTTATTATTCACTTCTCATTTTTTGAAATAGAAATTTGAGAGCTCTTTTGAGAATCCTCTTCTAAAGGATTCAATTTTTGCTCATTCTGGGAGCTATGAGTGTGGGTTTTTTGAGAGATCAGTGTCATTAGATCTGGCATGGGGAGTTTATGCTTTGCCATCACTGTCGACAGTTTTGGCAGGTTATTTATTTTATTGCACAGGTTTTGATTTCTACCCCTTTTGCTATTAGGTAGGGCCTAACCTATTTTGTTATTTTTTGTTTCAGCTTTAATTTCTTGTAGTATTATGTTAGGAGGCTGAGAACTAGTGTTCCCCTCCATTTTTGTTTGTTGGTTCTACCTAGTTGGTTGGGTATGAACGTTTTCCCTATTTTCAAGATGAGGATTTGGGGTTTTGAGCTGTTATGCTGGCCATTTTTGCATAAGGTGTCTGAACTCATTCATTTTTGGATTTTTAGGGTTTTTACACCCAAAGGCCAAATGAGTTTTAATTTTAAATTTTTTCCAATTTTGAGAATTTTTACCTCATTTTGTGTGCCACCCTGTTTTCTCAATTTTTCTTGGCACAATGTGGGTCATGGACCTAGACGATCCATTTGGATGTCAGTCTGACCACTATGGTACTTTTATGTTGCTTTGGGATGTGTGTCACATCCATCCTCTTAAGTATGTTTTCGATTAAGTGACTTTATGCTTTGTTTTCTCATCTAGTCCTTATGCTTTGATATTTATGATGGTGGTGCACCCCACATGAGTATGTGCACATACATATCTATCGGGTGACTTGCAAGGCTCACCCTTCCATGGACTTGTCGAAAGATATGATCATTGGGGTTGGGTTGGGAATTTGCATGCCTATGGGCACTCACTATTGGATGAGCATGGGTAGGGTAGGGTAGCATATGGAGGAGGCTTCTATATCACAACTCGGCAGTCATGACACTAGAGGTTGGCAGAGGGAGATTTATATAAGTGATAACTAAATAAAACACTGGGTGGTAATAATACTTTAGATAATGAAAAATGTTCTATGCTAGAGCCTTTCCATTAAGGAAGCTGAATATGCATGATCTGAGCTTGGGCTTATCGATGCCAAACAACTCTTCATGATGTCAGCCTTTGCTTAGTAGCCCATTGAGATGTCTGACCAGGACCTGTAGTTTATGCATTGTCTATGTCTTGGATTCAGTCATCATACTGTCTAATATGTGTGTTAGCCATGGATGTTATTTTGTGTGTTTTGTGGTTGGATCATTATCTCCATTAGTATGGTGGGTGTGGGCCTATAGGTGCCACGTGGTTGGGAGGTGTAGCTACCGATACCACTACTCGGGATTAGTGTACAAAGATAATCTTTTGTCCTAGTATGACTATTGCTAGATGTTTTCACTTAGTACATTGGGTTCTAGAGTATGCTCTCTTGTGATTTATGCTTTCATTGGAATGCTTTTATATCATGTTTAGATGATGTTAGAATTGATGCATTTCCTTATTATGATGATTAGCATGTGATAGGTGATGTTATCTACTTATAGGATTATCTAATGCTTTACTTTTAACATGTTAGATTTCCTTATACTTTTTTTGTAACATGTTTAGTAGTGGCGTTCCTATTATGATAGTATCGACAATCTGATCGGTGGCTTGGGAGGTTATGCGGGGGGGATGGCTAGGGCCCACGATGGTCTTATGATGCTATTAATAGTTGGGAGGAACTGCATACATAGTGTTTTGTTCATTGTGATGTTATTTCTATTTTGCGATGTTGCTTTTAGTACACTGTGATGTTTCCTTTTGTACTTTTACTTCTTACTATTTGTTAAATGGCTAGTTGTTGTTTTCCATCTTTCAGTTATGATTTGAGTGTTCTTGCCTCGAAACGTGAATTTGGTACTCCCCAGTGTGGAGGTTTTATACTCTATTTTTTCCTTTTTGTTGTGCTTAGTGTTTTCTTGCATTTCTTGGGTGACCATGTGTCAGCATGGTGTGAAACAATAAAGTATCACATGCCCATTAGAATCATATCATGCATTCCCTGATTGTGTCACTTACCTCTTGGATTTTTTTCATGTGATACTTTCCAGTATCACACCCCCTTTGAAGAACTATCATATGATACTTATAAAGTAGTGCATGCCCTTAAGAGTAGTGTTGCCCAATTCTTGAAAATGTCACCCTTCTTCTTTAGAAGTATCATGCTATACTGGAAAGTATCGCCCAGTTCTAATATAAAGTATCACCTGGAAATTTTGAAAACTTGTGCAGGCGGGTAGCAGGCACTTTTTGGTAAGACCTGAACTTTTCAAGAAGTGTTTTTCATACCCTCTTTGGTGTTTCTCAACCCTATGGTGTTGCATTTTGGATTCGGATTATTTCTATTCAAATTCATTTCTATGTCTTTCAGTTGTCAGTTGTTTTGGTCAGTAGTGGCATTTGGAGATCCATTGGTGTCAAGATGTTTGGTTAGTCTTCCATTGTGATCTTTATGATCCTTGTATGTTGTTTTCATGTGCATTCATACTTGTTTAATTTTATTTTTTATCTTGGCTTATATTTATCCTTGTTTCCAAGGTGTAGGGCCCATTTGCCGTTGCACCAAAAGCCATGACTATTAGTGAACATGGAACACCACATAATTAACCACCTGTGGGCAGGGGAGCGCGTCGCATCACCCAACAATCTCCCCCTTGACGCACATACCAGGTGCTTACGCGGGTCAGGAAGGCACCGGGGAGATTTGAACCCATGACCAGGCCAAAACCAAGCTCTGATACCAATTTGTAGAGCTCTCCAAGAGCTTTCCGTTGACTACTCGAAGTCCAAAATCCAACTCCGTATGCCCAAGTTATGCCCCAATCCATGCTCAAAATAAAAATATCTGAATTTAGGGCTCTTAAAACTTGAAAAAATTTCAAAATCATAGAACCAAACCTACACCATCTTGTAGTGCTCTGAATTAGCTTTCCAACACCTGTAAGAACTCTGAAATCCGATATTCTGAGAGAAAGTTCTGGCCGTTTTACTAAGACAGTCCTTTTACCATTTTCAGTATGATTTTTCATTTTTTATTTTTTCAACGACGAAAATTCCGACGGGATTAAATTTGACGACCATCATGGGCTGAAACTAAAAAACTCTTTCATTTCCTCTGAACATGGCCAAACTAGGGCATATTATACATCAAAATTTATGAAAATGTCGACCCGGATCCAATGGTGAGGTCTATTTTTACCTAGGAGGTCATTTTTGCAAGCTACCCCCCAAAAACCTCATTTAAATGAAACATCCGAAAAAATCTTTTTGTCCAACAATTTCCCATGCCCAAATATTTTAACATCCCATCATAACAGCAAATCCAAAGTCCTCAGATCTGCAATAAATCATTCATATATCTTGCCCTTTCTTTTTTCTTTTTTTTTTTTTTAAATCCTCTCATGCATTCCCATGGATTAAATCTAGGGTTACAATAATAAAACCATAGCTCTGATACCACTTGTAAGGAAACTTGGCAACAAAGAATATAACCATTTCCACATAACCCATAATAGATCTGAAATAAACACAGAATTAAAATCCACATGCAAGAGAATAGACAACATACCCATAAAATGTGACACAAGATATACCCTGGAAAACCCTCATTGAGGGAAAGACCCAGCCTCCAAAAGCATCCATCATCATGTATTATTCAGCAAAAATACCATTGCCATACAACCATGGAAGCCTTCATGGCCATAGCCACAACCGAGCAAACTATGTGAACAAGCATGAATCCACACATCCCATGCCATGCTTTCAACCTTCACAAATGCTCCCTTGGCTAACCTGTCAAGCCTTGTCCCGCTCGACTCTTTCCTTTTGTCTTCTCCTTGTCACTCTCACTATCTACAACAACTACCTTTGTGGCTGCTTATATAGTAGCAAGTCCCACAAAACCACCAAGTGGTATTACATAAACCATGTGCTAAAACCATGTGCTCCCTAACCCACTGACCCCACATTTAATACTGGGCATTTAATTCTTTTCCCCAATATTAAATAATTACATAAAATATTATCACAATGTTATAATACAACTCATCAAGAATATTTCATGGGAATCTTTACATGTTGCACGTCCATCTAGGTACAACATTACATAATAAAAATAAAATAACAATATTATGCAATGTGTGCAACACCCATTATCTCAACACAAGGATCTTTGAGTGCAGCATTACATCTCGTATTAGAGCCCATGTTGCAACATTGGGATCTTTGTTTTATGCTTCCACTATGGTTTTGTTTCTTTCCATTGTGTATTGTTATATTATAGTTATTATTTTGATATCTTATTAGTTCATGGTTTTGACTCTTATGCTTGTGATCAGATTGTTCTGACATTATCTTGTTGTTCCCATAGTGATGCCTCCTGCACGTAGACCTAGTGGTCATGGTGGTACCCATAGTGGTAACCGTGGAGAAGAACACTAGGAAGAGGGGCGTAGGAAGGAGAGGGAGAATGAGGTAATAACGCTAATTAGGATGGTGTGAGGGCATTGATGCCAGTGCTCCAGGAAATTCTTGCTTAGTTGGACCCTCGTGTTGAGAAGTGCCACCAGGATCATAATCAGGAAGAGGGATCTCATCATGGAGATTCCCATCACTCAAAGCATAGAGAGGAAGAATGTGAACGTAAGCATTCTCATACTCCACCAAGTGGCAAAGGGCACTGTTAGGGTGGTAGGGACCACAATAGTGAAGATTCCATTAGGTTGGATATCATGAAGTCCCTTCAGCAATCCAAAACACCATTGTATGATGGCAAGGGAAGTGGCCTCAAGGTTGAAACTTGGTTGTTGAACATGGAGTTTTGCTTCACTATATATCCATATTCAACCAACATAAGGGCCCACTGTGTAATTATATAATTGATGGACCATGCATCCATTTGGTTCAATATTGAGAGTCACAAGATTCAAGTCAATGTTGCAGATCTCACTTGGGAGATCTTTGAGGAGAGGTTCCAAGAGATATTCTTATCTCCTTAGTTTAGAGAGGCCTAGGCTAATGAGTTCCATGCAACCTGACAAGGGAACATGATAGTGGATCAGTACAAAATTTGATTCTTTGAACTTAGGCAATATTTATGCTACAACAATGGTGATTTACTCCTAGCTCACCATTTCATCTAAGGTCTTAAGGATGCTCTCATTGGAGAAGTCTGTATGCATTAGCCTAGGACTCTTATTCTCGTTGTAGAGAAGGCATGAATTGTAGAAGAGAATTTGGCTAGAGGTTTTAGTAGCAGATCAGGTTCCCAAAACTAGAGTATGGTAGTCGAGGCTACAGGTGCATTGCATGGTATTTTAACTTCAATTTTTTTTTACTCTGGTGCTTCAGATTCTTTCATATCACCATCTCTTGTTCAACGATGTGGGCTAGTGGCAATGCATCAGGTTGATAGGTGGCAGGTTGAGTTAGCCACAAGTTCCAAGGTGGATGTTGACTCATTGGTTAGGGGTGTGTGTTTTGAATTTGTGAACCTTCACCACCATAGTGGATCTATGCATTCTACCTCTGGGATCATATGACATTGTGTTGGGCATGGATTGGTTAGCAACCCATCAAGTGAATATTGATTATTTTCGTATGACAGTATAGTGTGTTGATGACATAGGTGGGTAGGTGGAACTTTTGGGAGTCCCAAGACTAGTCTCACTTTGGATGATCTCAGCTAATCAACTGAAGCAGAGTGTACAGAAAGGTTATCAGTTGTTTCTTTTTTCTGTCAATGATCTCAAGGAATCTGAGAACTGTATGGTGACACTTAATGATCACCCACACCTTCATGAGTATGCAGATGTAGATTTTGGGTATGCCACTATAGCATGACATAAACTTTCAAATTGATCTTATACCAGGACCAGAGTTGATTTCACGAGCTCCTTACCACATGAATATTCAGGAGTTGAGTGAGCTTAGATTGTAGTTGGAGGAATTATTGGCCAAGGGTCATATTCATCCTAGTGCATCCCTGTGGGGTGCACTAGTCATCTTTGTGAAGAAGAAGGATGGTTCTTTGCATTCATGCATTGACTACCAATAGTTGAATAAGGTGACAATGAAAAATAATTATCCTTTGTTGAGGATAAATGACTTGTTAGATCAGATGAAGGGAGCATGAGTGTTCTCAAAGATTGATCTTAAGTCAAGATACGGTCAGCTTCATATCTAGGAGGCTGATATTCATCGAATAACTTTTTGTACATGGTATGGGCATTATGAGTTCATGGTTGTACCCTTTGGGTTAACCAATGTTCCATCAATAGTTATAAGTTTGATGAACAATGTATTTTGCACTTACATTGATCAATGTGTCATTGTATTCCTAGATAGCATATTGATCTATTCAAAGACTGTGGAGGAGCACAAAGTCCATTTACGTCAAGTATTGTAGTGCTTGAGAGACCATCAGTTATATAGAAACTTGAGTATATGTGGGTTCTTCCAGTCAGAGGTGAAGTATTTGGGACACATCATCACTAGTGACAAAATTTCAATGGATCTGGAGAAGATTTGTGCTATCATGGATTGGCCGATACCCACTAATGTCTCAAAATTTTGTAGTTTCATGGGATTGGCAAGTTACTATTGTCGCTTTGTGAAGGATTTCTCATGAGTATCTTACCCCATCACTTTTTTTCAAAGGAAAGGGAAGAAGTATGTTTGGTTAAACTAGTGTGACGCAACATTTAATGCTCTTAAAGAGTGTTTGACCACTACACTAGTCCTTGTAGTGCCTAATCCTGTAGGTGATTTCATGGTTTGCATAGATGCTTCATTGGAAGGCATGGGTGTGGTGTTGATGTAGGATGGTTGATTAATTGCATATGAGTCCAAGAAACTCAAAGACCATGTATTGAACTACCCCACTCATGATTTGGAACTCGCGGTTGTAGTGCATGCCCTTGTCCATTGGAGGCATTTTCTTTTGGGACACAGGTTTGAGTTACATAGCGATCATAGGAGCTTGAAGTATATCTTTACTCAACCAAACCTGAATGCACGACAACATTATTAGATGGAGTTCTTGTGCAAGTATGACTTTGATGTTCATTACATTAAAGGGAAGGAGAATGTCATTGTAGATGCTTTGAGCAGAAGGTGACATGAGGTATCAATAATGTCATTAGGAGTGGATTTGTGAGGTTGCATCTTGGAGGCTTTTCCTAGTGACACTTGGTATGAGGAGGTAAGGGAAAAGATCAAGTTGGACATACCCTTAAGGGGAGGTTTTCAGGTTAGTGCTTGAGTCTGATGGACTACTACAACACTTGGGGTGTATTTATGTACCCATGTTGGGTGATCTTCATACCTTGGTTTTGTCAAAGCACATCGTACATCATATTCTGCACATCCTGGTGTTAAGAAGATGCATGTTGATCTCAAAAAACTATACTTCTGGGCAGGGATGAGGCACAATGTTGCTGACTTTGTTGCTAGATGTCTTGAGTGCCAGAGAGTGAAGGTAGAACATCAACATCTAGTAGGTCTTTTGCAGGTACATACCATCCTAGTGTGGAAATGGGATATGATATTCATTGATTTTATCACAAGGTTGCCTATGTCATCACAAAGACACAATTATATCATGGTGACAGTGGACAAGTTGTCTAAGGTAGCACATTTTTCACCCACGAGAGAATCCTACATAGCTTCTTCTATAGCGCATGTTTTCTTAATAGATATTGTTTGTTTGCATGGGATTCCTTGTTAGATTATTCTAGATAGAGATCTAGTGTTTACTTCTACACTATGGATGTCTCTCCAACATGCTTTGGGCATGCAGCTCAATTTTAGTTCAACTTACCACCCAAAAATTGATGGTTAGACTGAGAGAGTGAATCAAGTTCTAGAGGATATGCTCTACATGTATGTTATGGATAGGGGGGTGAAGTGGGAGGATTATTTGTACCTTGTTGAGTTTGCATACAACAATGGGTATCATAGTTCTCTTAGCATGTCACCTTTTAAGGCCTTTTACAATAGACCATGTTGTAGCACCTTGAGTTAAGATTATTTAGAGGACTGAGTTATTTTGGTTCCAAAGATGCTTCAGGATATGGAGCAGTAGGTTGTTCGCATTAGGGAGCATTTGGTTACTACTCAAGATAGGCAGAAGAGGTATGCAGATGCCCATAGGATGGATTGTCACTTTTTTGTTGGTGACAGGGTATTTTTGAGAGTGTGTCTAAGGAAGAGCCCCATCCATTATGGGAAAGGCTCTAAGTTGGTGCCACATTTTCCTAGAACTTTTGAGATCCTCGAGAGGATTGGTCTTGTTGCTTATCAACTAGCATTGCCACCTAGCCTATCGTGCATCCACAATGTTTTTCATGTTTTTTTTTCGAGGTAGTATATTTCATATGAGACCCATGTTCTTGATTAGGATGCTTTGCAAGTAGTGGATGGGTAGCTTACTTTGGAGCCCATTTGTATCCTATAGTAGCTAAGGCTAACCTTACGAGGTTGGGACATCGAGTAGCTAAGAGTCCAATGGGACCCAAGCGATGAGTCATCTGCAACTTGGGAAGATGTTATATGACTGAGGGGATTGTACCCCTATCTTTTTGCTGGCTTTAAGGAGTAAGCCTATGATAGTAGGGGAGGATGTAGTTCCTCTCGTGTTTGTACTCTATACCTTGTCTATTTTTTATTCGAGAGATACTTGATACTCTTCTTGTTATACTTTAATTCAGTACCATAAATGCTTTACTGGTATACTATTCAGTTTATCATATTTGCATGTTGATGTTATTTTGAATGACAGTAGATCTATGATGACATCTGGTTATATGGTTTATTGGACATATTTGTTGATTATATTATGAGATGGATTTTATGCTATGGTTATTTACTTCATTCTTGTATCTTTGCACTTTTTGCGAATATGAGTGATGTAAATGGATAAAGTACTTAATGTGAATATGAGTGATGATAAAGTACTTAATGTTATGTACTTAATTTTTTGTTCATTGCGATGTTATTTCTATTTTGAAATTTTTCTTTTAGTACACTATGATGTTTCCTTATGTACTTTTACTTCTTATCATTTGTTAGATGGTTTTTTGTTGTTTTCTATCTTTCAATTATGATTCGAATGTTGTTGCCTCGAAATGTGGATTTGTTACTCCTTGGTGTGGAGGTTTTATACTCTATATTTTCCATTTTTTTGTCCTTAGTGTTTTCTTGCATTTTCTAGGTGACCATGTGTCAACATGGTGCGAAACAATAAAGTATCACACACCCATTATAATTCGATCATGCATTCCCTGATTGTGTCACACGCCTCTTGGAGTTTTGTCATGTGATACTTTCTAGTATCGCACCCCCTTTGAAGAACTATCATACGATACTTATAAAGTCTCGCACACTATTAAGAGTAGTGTCACCCAATTCCTGAAAATGTTGCCCTTCTTCTTTAGAAGTATCATGCGATACTGGAAAGTATTGCCTAGTACTGATTTAAAGTATTGCCTAGAAATTGCAAAAACCTGTGCAGACAAGTAGCAAGCACTTTTTGGCAAAACCCAAAATTTTTGGGAAGTGTTTCTGGTACCCTCTTTGGTTTTCTTCAATCCTATGGTGTCGCATTTTGGATTTGAATTATTTCTACTCAAATTTAGTTCTCTATCCTTCCATTGTTAGTTGTTTTGGTCAATAGTGGCATTTGGAGATCCGTTGGTGTTAGGATGTTTGGTTAGTCTTCTGTTGCAATCTGTAGTGCCTGCCCCTAGGTTGCATTTTTTTGTTATCATTATCGAACTCTTTTTGGGCTAGTTTTATGTTGATGGTTAGTATCATTGTTTTGAGACTATCAGATATTATGCTATGGATTCAATTGATATGTGATGAGATTACTTAGACTCTACATTTCATGTATGCATGATGATTATTACATTATTTTCAGTTATTGATTAATTAGATGGTTTATTGTCACGTGTTCTCTTATGGATATTTACCCCATACTTGGTGTGCCTGTTTGTTTTCTTTCTATATGACGTTGTTGATGTGGTTAAGGAAGGGAGTCGTAGTCACCTGCTAGTCAGGATCTACACGATGCACCACTTCCTACCATTGCCTATTTAGCTTAGCATATATATATATATATATATATATATATATATATATATATATATATATAGTACGTACATCCATGGTTTTTATGTAGGTTGCAGGTACCGGGTATTGACTTCCCTGAATTGCTAGGATGAGCGTACCCTATCGCATTATCTCAATGGTAAGAGAAGGGAGATAAATTCTCAAGTCCAAATCCCAACCCTTTAAGCCATTAATTAGGACAAGTATCTGAGTTGAGTACCCTCTGAATGCGTCAGATGATGTAATTTGTGATATTAACCCTTTTGGTTTGATTTTGTATGTGTTTTTCTATAGTGGGTTTTTTGTATTTTATTTTATGAGTCTTTGGTGTATTTTCTATTAATTAAGCCTAATTAAAAGATTTAATTAACGATTTAATTTAATGGAAAATTAATATGATATTTAAATATTTATTTTATTTAAGTAATTAGGAAATTAATTAAATAAAATAATTAAATTTGAAGATAATTAAATTTGAAGATAAAAGTTATAATTTTAAAGTTGGAATGTGATAATATTTATTTAAGTTAATAAATATTTTATCAATTAAGTTTTGAAAATGAATTTAAAAGTGGAAAAGATATTAAAATTATTAAAAGATTATAGGTTGCATGATGTGTGCATGTGATTAAAATATAAATATATTAAGATAAAACAAGTGGAGTTATTAAAGTGAGTGCATGAGATATAAAAATTAATAAATTAAATTGAAAAGAGTAAAGTGAATATTAAATTAATTAATGTGCATTATTCTAATATTTGTTCACATAGGAGTTTGCAAATTCTCAAGAGTTTTCATGTAGACAACACAAGATGTAATACCCTAACCATCACAAAACCACAAAATAACCATACAACGATAATCCAAACATACAAAAAAAAAAAAAAATTTAAATCCCGAACAATATTTTTTATTTTTTTTTAAATCTCCATTACATAATAACCTTTATACAACAGGTATAGTAAAGTACTCATAATCAGTAATGTAACATTTCAAAATATTACATCAGAGTATATAACATAACTATACTCTTATAAGAAATACAATAGCTTTTAATAATACATTCAAATTAACACTGGTTCAAAATGTTAAAAAGTCATTCTTCTAAGTCCATAACCAACCCTATCTTGAACCTGAAATCCAAAACAGTACAACCACAACACACACAAACAGGGCTTAGTAACTCTAATAAAATTGATAAGATCTCCAGTAAACCTGCATGTTAGATTTTATGACAAAACTATATTCATATAATCCAAATAACAGAAGTACTGAAAATACAATTTTCTTTTCACATTCAAATTATAAAGCAAGTACGTAATTTCTTACATGCAAATATGCAGAAATAAACTCGCATAGAATATGACAAGGTAATGATCCAGTAGTCCATGGGTGTCAACATAAGAATCTACATTCAGCCACTCGTAGAACTTAATATGTCAGGTGCAACCATAATGTTCTTATCTTATTATATGATTCCCAACCCATAAAATTTTTAAATATTACCACTTAATTAAATAACTATCATAAACTTTCCCATAAGGATCTAGACTAGTGTCGGAGGGCATCTGGCAACATAATTCTATCACCACAAGTTACTCGCTTTATGATAGCCACCCAATCTAAAGGATCAACTTGCATAATCTAACATACACATAATTCAAGTTATACTAATTGGAAGAAAACTTAGATTATTTTTCCAATTCCAACTAATAAACTTTTTCATTTGCTTCAATATAACAAGTGCACCAGCAAACAAAAATATCATATGAAACCTTTTTTTTTTTTTTCAATCTTTCAAAGTACCAAATGAAACCATATTTGTAACCACGCTTTTCAACTACTTAACAACTATATTCTAATTAAATAGTAAAGAATTGTCTTTTTCCAAATTCACTAAATTTAAATAAGTAATCATAGTAACCTCTTGATTGTTAATATAAATTTAAACTCTAACAATCTATTCATAAGGGAATATATATATATATTAATACATATAAATAAATACATACATACATACATACATACATACATACATACATACATACATACATACATACATACATACATACATACATATATATATATATATATATATATATATATATATATATATATATATATATATATATATATATATATATATATATATATATATATATATATATATATATATATATATAACCTTATGAATTTAAAATCAGAATAAAAATAGATAAATAAACTTTTCTACTTGTAAATCAAATTACTTGCTGTTACCAAATAACTACAATTTCTAATTCAAAAACAACGCCCTACTGTTTGAATCTGCGACACACACAGTGCCCCTAATACCAATATATATATATATATATATATATATATAACCTTATGAATTTAAAATCAGAATAAAAATAGATAAATAAACTTTTCTACTTGTAAATCAAATTACTTGCTGTTACCAAATAACTACAATTTCTAATTCAAAAACAACGCCCTACTGTTTGAATCTGCGACACACACAGTGCCCCTAATACCAATTTTACTCATCTACAAGATCTATTAACAAAATGCTTCTTTCTATTCCAGATAACAGCATATCTATAGTTTTCAATTATCGAATAAAACTTTATGCAATTATTTATGAACTCAAACATCAAGTACAATCGACAAAACATCGACTCATACAATAATATGTATATAATTTTCAAAAAAAAAACTCAGTATTATTGTTTTTACACATCGAAAAACCTGTCAAGAACAAAGACACATCCCTTTCTATTCATTATAAGATTGGTCGTGCACTGCAAAACCCAAAACCCCAAAATCTTGCTAATGGTCGACACCAAAACTTTTGCACACGATTACACCAAAACTTTTAACATAATGACTATAACTACTGTTGAATACAAATTTTTTGTAAAACATCTTGCCTAAAACCCTCGACCATATTCGAGAACAATTCCAAACCCCAACTCAATTAAACCATTCAATAATATAACAATGATACGAATATCAAGCAACCGTTTGACAAAATTACTCACCCTCAGTTGCATGTCTATGCCCCTGGTTCAGAGTCGCAAATTCATAAACTGCAATCTCGTGGCTGTGGCCGAGTCACATATAACCAAAATAACAAAATAACAAACCCAAAACTTAAAAAACACAAAGCTCGATTTAATAACAGTCGACAATCATATGTTTTTTTTTTTAAATCACATGCATGCTTGCTTGCTGTCGCAAACATGTGTTTCTTGCCAAGTTCAATCTTAGTAAAAATGCATGTTTGGGACAAAACCCAAATATTAATAAAACTCAGAATGCAACTCCACACTTCACATTTGATTGTGGATATATACAGAGCTATGCATTGTACATAGTGCCATGATCTGCATATGCCCATTCTCGAATGTCGATACCCATTATATAAAACTGTTAACTTTATACAACATGCTATCGATATGAGAATGCAATAGTAAATTGAGAGAGAGAATAGGGTAACAATTTTCCCTAAATATACATCATAAACCCAATTACAACACACAGCACAGAGTAATTTCATTCGCACACCCAAATCTAGGTTTACCCACATAACAAATTTAGATATTCAATATTCACAAATCTAAATGAAACATAATAATAACTATAGGAAAGAGTTAAAGAAAAGCCCCCTGCCTATAAAAATGTGGAAGAAAACTTAAACCAAGCTGCCTGGAGAGCCCTCTCTTTCCAAATTCGCAACCCCAAGCCTTCAAACTTCCAAAATCTAGACACAGAGATACCAGAGAAATCTTCTAAGTAGCGGTATCTGAGAAAGAAATGAAGCCATGAAATGACAGAAACCAAAAAGAAAATGAAAACGTGAACCTCTATAAGGCGAGTAAGGAACAATACACTCCATGATGGCTATCAATTTCCCCATGAAAACACAGAGAAACTCGCTCAACAG